>JAPERM010000227.1:0-137182 GCA_030411635.1 Fusarium sp. MBC 119
GCTATATAAAGTAAGATAATTTTTAAATAAATCTAGATTTTATTTACTTATTAAGCTTCTTGAAATAACTTAAATTCAAGTTTTTAATATATTATAAAGGCTTATTAAATGCTAGGGAGAAATAAAGTTAAAAATAGGTAGAAGCTGGATAAGTAGATTTATATTACTTAGATTCCAGTTTCTATCCAAGTAAACTCACTAAAATACACCTGCCATATAGAGCGAGTTAGTGCGGTATGGGCTCTGTTGTAAATTCATAGCAATTAATACTGCAACCAACCCCGATTTCAGCGGAACCGTTCATAGCAAAAGCTTATTAAGGCTACTTTAACTGGAACGAATTTTCTACTTGTATAGCCGGTCCTTAAACTGACACCATGATACCTCACGGTTGATCTGAAGAAGGAAAATTCATGCCATTTATTTGGAAACCAGTAACTCAGCAAACTTCAATTCCATATACGTCAGAGAAATGGTCCTCTCTCGGTTCATAAACCGCTGACCGCAAAGAATAAAGTGATAGTGTAGCCTCTAGGCAGCGTGTACACCAGCATTACTGCTGTTGATCAAACTTAAAAGTTCAGCGACAAAGGAATCGACAACGCTGGTTTTGAGGCTGGGCCTTACGACAACCCTCAGGGCGTCGGTAGTACCCTGTTTCGCTGGTAATTTGCAGCCTGGCGTTCACGCTGAGTAAAGCAAAATGTGTAGGATGGGTTCTTTACTCACAAGGGAGACTGTAGCCTCTTCCCATCAGCTGAGAGCTAATCCACTCCTCAGTGAAGTTTGGTCGCCGGGCTTGCACCTCAGATCTCACATGAAATACAACCACGGGCAGCGTACCTGACTTAGTCTGGTTCGTCTTACTGACACACTTGAATATGCCCGTTCGTTCTAGAGCCCTTCCTAGTTTCTCTGCTCTGTGCAGTACGCTCTGAATCACATTCTCAAATCCTTGACGCCCTAGGCACGATAAGTAATAGTACTGAATGATCACACTATAGGCAGCTTGTGAGTATCGAATTGTTGGTAGCTCGTTCTTTCCGGAAAGATAAGTCGAGTTATGTACCATGCTTGATGGTAAATACTCGCGGTCTCGCCATAAGATCCAGCCAACAGTCGCAGCCGTGAGGCCAAACTTATGTCCAGATGCATTGATGGAGACGACGCGAGGCATGGAAAAGTCCCTTGGAGTTCAGGTAAGTTGCGAATAGTACGTGGCTTGGGATCAAGCATTTCTGAAAAGACCTCACCATTGGGTGCACTGATCGCCGTTGAATGGGGCAACAAAGCCGCCACTAGCTGCATCGACGTGGATGTCCACATGATAACCAGTTCGCTTTTCATAGCCATCAAGTACTATGCTTGTCTCCTCAACAGGGTCGAAATGGCCGGTATAAGTATTACCTAATGTGAGGACAACACCAACTAAGTGGATATCATCAGCTTTGAAAGCCTCGAGTGTCGCCGTTTACTTACTTGTGCCAGTATCAATCAATGATTCCATTCGTGACGGGTCAAAGCTATAGTTGCTTTCTTCTGACACTTCAACATATCGAATTTCAATGTCATTTGCTGAGGCTGCATTTATCACGGCGATATGCGCATGACTTCCAGTAATGATGTTAGGGATAGGGCGATCAGAGGGAGCTTTCCCTTCATTTGACATTTCCCATCGTCTCTTCATGGCTAAGATACCAAGGTAGATGGCTTCGGAGCTTCCGGATGTCGCTGAACCCACCGGTTTGCTACTGGTTGACGATCCCCAAAGACTTCCCAGTATGGAAATGCATCTGTTATGTATTCTGTATGATTATCAGGACCATAAACCAAATGTTCTTGAGACTTGACCCACTCATGAATCCCTGAGTATTCATTCTGACAGGCTAAATTTCTTGAGTAGTTCTCTAGGAGCAATTCTTGACCCACAGAGTCGAGGTGAGTAGACACGAAACTGTAGATGTATGAAGTGTTACCAGTGAAACCAACTATCTAGGGTGTCATTAATACCAACTTACGTTCCGAGATTATTATCGGGATTGATATCAAGTTTTGTCAATCGATCGATGCCCGATTTGACGGTCCAAGCGGGTAGCCCTTCATCGAGAACAGCTTTTGGCAGAGCGTCGAGAAGCCCAATTGGGTCTCCTTTGAATTCACTATTCATTTCCAAACAAATAATGGACCAAATATGGCCCGTAAGAGCGGATACAGTAGAGTTCATACACTGTCAGAGTGAGATTCTAATAAGGAAGACACTTGGATTTCTGATAAATCAACGCAAATAAGTAAGAAACCTAACAGATCGGCACATTACGTCAATAATGCGATCCTGAGTACGGTATTCAAGACTATGCCGATAGGGCTTTGAATTATGGTTTGCATGCGTTTTCACGCTTCTGCAATGTCGCAACAACTCATCCATCCCTACCTTCCTCTGATATCGCTGCATGGATCGTCCTTGGCCAATCATTATGTGCCCAAGGGGTTGACGTGCTGGCACACGTGAGACACGGCACGACTGCAATGAAGAGCTTCCTCGCGCATAGATTTGAGGCCACCACGGCACATGAGCATGGAACACGGCATTTCGAACCTTCTGTGACGTTTGCGACTCCTTGAACCTCATACATAATGCCGAAAAACACGGCACGTTCCTAGCGCCCGTGTACTGAGTGGTCCATTGCGTGGTCAGGACTCATGTAGATCTTTTTATCTGTTCGCGCATGACCATGATTCTGAAAGTTTCCCAACTTTTGGCGACATTTGTGCAACCCACTGTTGAATCCATGATGCAAGAATGCACAAGAAAGAGACATCAGCCTGCAACATGACAGTGCCATTTCTGGGATTTCCGGATCCTGGGACGAACGATACGCTGCAACTCACGACTGTTTAGGTGAGGAGCATACAAGAGCCATATAATTCTGCACCATGACGATCTTGGGAAAGAAACCGGTTTTGACTACGGCAGGATATTCTTGCAGATACGTCAAGAGAAAGAAGAAGAAACAGTATTTCGGGAAAGTATCAAAATTATCACACACTCCCAATTCCGTGCAGCTATTTAGGGTTCTGAAAGCGCCGTTTAAATCCTATTCCGACATATTACGGCTACACGCTTATCAGAATCCACATCACTGCTCAGCATATCCTCCTTCTGCCTCTACTTCATATCTTCTTCCCCTTGATCAACACCAAGATGTCCCAAGCTACACCTTGCATCGATATTTCCCCAAGATCTTGCATAGAGATCCCTCATACACAAGGCTCAGTCACCTCACCAACCCAAGAAAAGCATGGTGTTATCAAATTTCACCATTCCGAGGTGAGCCTTGAGATGGAGAATCTTTCAAAGTTCTGTGACATGTATGGTACCACACCCTATTCTACCTGCTTTGCCGCCTGGTTGATTGTGCTCTACCACATGACAGGAAAGGAAAATATCTGTTTGGATGTAGAGAATCGTTCAAACTGGGATTTTTTTGGGCGAGGCGAGTGCCTAACCACCAATTTCACTGTGGAGAGTGTCACAACGCCAGTCGAATTACTGTCGTCGATTGGAACTTCACTGGCTTCAACCTCATTGGAGAGAATGGATGAAGATAAACACTTGAGCGGCTCCGGGAACATGCATATGTTCAAGATATTTGATGACGAAGATTCGTTACTTCAGGCGCTCGAGCAGTTTGATCATCTTGATCGGGTAATTACAGACTCAACCTTACATCGTATGCGCAATCCACTGATATTCAATACAGGGTTACGTATCTCAAGCATACTTCTGTATGAAGTCAGAAACCGCCAGTCTTAGACTCCTGTGGCAGGACGGACTGCAAGACCCAGGTGAAATCAGTGACATCTTCGCCCATTCTTATGCTTCTATGCTTGCCGATCCGGGTTCCTCTATTCATTCAGTGGGTTGCCCTGCTTCAAAACAGCTGGAGTTATGCCAGGCCGAATTTCAGACAACGCACGATCTGAGCATCATCGGACTACTTGACCAATCGTCTTCTGAATATCCACATCGAAGAGCCATTCACGCGTGGGACGGTGACTTGTCCTATTCTGAATTCAAGGCTACCTCCAACCGTTGGGCAGAGGCTCTGGCCTCACTAGGCCTGGTCGAAGGAGCACCAATTCTCCATATGTTTCAGCATTCTCGTTCGGCGATTATTGCATGGCTGTCTATTCTCAAAGCTGGCCACCCATGTGTGCCAGTAGATGTGTCAATACCGGCCGAGAGGCTAAAAACCATCATCGACATTACGGCCTGCACAGGCGCAATTTGTGATGACACAGGTTACAAACAACTTGACGGAACCGGTTTGCAAGTGCTCACACCGTCTAAGCTGGGTCGAATTGATGATAAAACCAATATCGAAACCAGGAAGAATCCCATATCTCGCATTGCCGCCATTATGTTCACCTCGGGATCATCTGGGAAGCCAAAAGGGGTCTTCCAAACTCAAAAAGCGATTGCAAGTAGCCTTGTCAGAGTTGCAAGGGCTCTGGAACTGAACGAAGAAACAAAGTTCCTACAATTCGCCCCACATTGTTTTGACGCCAGCATCTCCGAGATTTTTTGCCCATTAGTAACTGGCGGCTGTTTATCTATTCCAGCCCCCGATGAAAAGCTCGCGAATATCGCCCAGAACATTAATGAGATGGGAGTCACCCATGCTCTCTTGACACCCACAGTGGCTGAGATGCTCTCGCCAGATCAGGTCCCTGGCCTCAAAAGTTTGTCACTGGGTGGGGAGCTTTGCTCATCCCATCTACGAAAAGTTTGGTGCCCTCATCTGCAGCTCAACATTTTGTATGGAACAACGGAGGGCGCGGTCTGGGATACCATCCATCACGTCCAAACCAACGACAAACAAGATTTTCCAAGCATTGGCTTCCCGATCGGTGGCCGCGTATGGGTTGTGCATCCAAATGATTGGACCATTTTGTCCCCTATAGGAGTTCCTGGGGAGATGTGTATTCAAGGTCCTGAGATTGCTGAAGGCTACGTTGGAGAACCACAGAAGACTGAAGAAGTGTTTATACGACGAGCTCCGTGGTTTGATCTGAAAGATGATTCACCATCAGATCACCAAAGGATCTACCGAACGGGCGACATGGGAAGGGTTCTGGAGGACGGAAGTCTTCACATTCTCGGTCGCATAGATCGCCAAATCAAGATCAATGGCCAGCGAATGGAGCCGGAAGAGGTTGAAGGAGTATTGAAACAGTATCTTCCGGCCCAGTTCAGTCTCTTTGTCGACAGCTTGGATCCTGGGAACGGCAGGTCAAAGCTTGCTGTATTTGTCTCTTACGGAGTGAATTCGGAGCCTACAATATTGCAGGAGACTGAGCATGACCCAGTCGTTCGTGAGGCCATGCAATCTTCCAGGGACACCCTATCGGAAGCTATGGTTCCTTCAATGGTTTTTCACATAACAACTTTTCCCATGACCACAAACAACAAAATCGACCAGCAAGGGCTTCGAAAGCTTGGCCTCGACAACTTCAAGTCCCAGGCTCTGCCTAGAAGCAGATCCAATGATGGTAGTGAGACATCAACCCGGGGTACCAATGAGTCTAACAAGGTTGTGGATGTGATTTCGACCTTTCTCGGGCGTCAGAAACAGAATGGCGTGGAGGACTTGAGTGACCAGAGTTCTACCCTGAAGGATCTTGGTGTTGACTCCCTTGATGCTGTATCGCTGGCATCAACCTTGAAAGAAGACGCAAAAGTTGAAGTGCCAGCATCTCAACTCCTAAATCCACAGGTCTGTGTGAGCGATCTCGCAGGTATGACTCAGCAGACTAAACCCAAGGAAAGCCCGAAAGCTTTCTTGGAAAGAGAGCTGGATGAGTGGATGTCCAAACTCGACGGACCAAGCTCCCAGGAACCTAGCTCAGTGTTGTTAACAGGGGCCAATGGATTTCTTGGCAAAGAAATCCTTCGGAAAATTCTTCAATGCCCTTTACAACCAACAGTGACCTGTGTTGTGCGAGGAAATGACTATCCTCACGCTCGCCAGAAGCTCCTGGATGTGTTCCGTGAGCTATCATGGTGGAATCATTCTCTAGAAGCTCGTGTCAAGGTCTGGGTAGGCGATCTCTCCCAGCCGAAAGTTGGCCTTGACCAGCCCCAGTGGGAAAAGGTGTTCGGCCTAAATGGCAAACCTCGACAGTTTGATTTCATTATTCACAACGGGGCACTAGTGAACTGGCTTGAACCATTCGAGTCTCTTCGCAAAACCAATGTTTCTAGCACATATGAATTCCTAAAAGGATTTCTTCAATCGCACGATCCTCCTACATTCTTTTATGTCTCAGGGGGTTACCTATCTGGTGCCACTGAAACTCACCAAGAGCTGGTGGGTAAGCTTTCACAATTGCCTGCATACGACCAGACCAAATTCGTGTCAGAAGTCATGATTGAACACGTACAGTCAATGAACAGCTCGACTGAAGGTCGTTTGAGGATTTTCAAGCCCGGTTACATCACTGGGTCGACGGAAGATGGCCACGCTCAGACTAGTGACACACTGTGGAGATTAGTGAAAGCGTGCACCCAGACTGGGTCATACAGTCAAGGTGACGCAGACGGATGGGTGACTGTAGCTGGCGTTGACAGTATCGCTTCGATTCTCGCTGACCAAGTTTCATCCTTAACGGCGTTTTCCAGGGAAGGTATCACGAAAAAGGTCCTGGATGGGGTGTATTTTCAAGATATTTGGGACTATCTGGACGATATGGGCATACATCTTACTCCCATGAAGCATGATGACTGGGCCAAATCGATGCAGCAAAGTCTTGAGAGAGATGGCCAGGTGCACCCACTCTTCCCCCTGAAAGACTGGTTCGAAGGGTGTGACGGGAAAATAGGGATAGATCGACCGGCTGACCACCTCATCAGTGGTGAGGTCTGCCATCGGGCAAAATTGGCCGTTCGTAGAAGCCTGGAATATTTGGTTAGTTCGGGCTTCCTCAGCCGGTAAGGGACAGGTATATAGTGACATCGGTTAGAAATATCACAATGACAGAAGGATCACGCATTCGATTTGGTGTTTTCTGCCATTACACTTTGCGAAAAGTCTGCAACGTCAAGCTTCCATCTATGGTCTCTAACCCTAATCTGCACCGAACTTGTATAGCCATGGGAGTGCAGTGTCTGCAACAGTCTTAAGGCCATCTACAGTTTGCTCTACAACCTCCTCCAAAGTGTAGGAAGCCGGCTTCAATAACAACAAAGAACCCTTTTTTTTTCGTTCTTATTCATCTCCTAACGCCCACACAATTCTAGGCATTAAAAGCCTCTTAAGGAGACAAGGTCTGAAACAGAGACGGGGCGACGATCTCCGCGTATTCCAAGTGCGGACAACCTCTCATAAATAAACAAGCTGTTGGGCTTAGTTCGCTTCAGAAATCTGCCTGTCGAGAAAGTAACAACCAAAGAATTAGACTAAGGATGTCGTGACATATAACAGCCTTTTCAGATTAGGGCTTCGCGTTGAGGGATGTGACTGAGAGGCTATAGAATAGCTGGTGTTAAGAAATTAGATGGGGAGGGATACAATCATGAATGCGTCCATCGGAGCCATCCTTGACACCTGCCAGATTGGGTCATCGGAACAACGGCCGATACCTGCCCGATAGGGCAAGTGGTCGAACAAGCGCACTTTAGAGAGAAGTTAGATGAAACAAGCAAGGGCAAGGGATGGAGGGGCCTCCAGGGCGATGGCTGGGTAGATAGACGAATGGAGCTTTTTTGCAGATTCATGTGGATCTGAAGAGTAGAGGAAGATGTCTTACGGTGCTACAACAGCAGCGCTAAGCTGGGGGGTTTCAGATGGCTACCAGCTTAGAAATATTAGCATTTAAGCTTATAGTGTATTTTTCCTTTTAACTATCGCTTTTGTGGGGAATCGTGAGGCAATAGGGGAAATAGTGACTTGTAATGGTTGGGCGATGTCACGTCTTACAAGGATGCGATATGGGACGGAGCCTTGGCTTAACTAGGGACTTTTTTCTCTCTCCCGTTTCTGAGTCTTTGAAAAGTGGGATAATGTTACAAATAGATTAGTAACTCTTGGCTTTCGTAGCTGTTGGACGAGAATGGCAGGGAAGAGATAAATGCTAATGGTGACGTATGAGGTAGTGATTGTCCCTCTTCAGTATATATATTTCTGCCCTAGTCGCCCTCCTTAGACACGATATAACATGCTTTTCGTAACAGAGAACGTCTCTTTAGAAGGACCACAATGACACGTTTAGTAGAGGTACTCCTCGCAGCCGGGGCAACTCTTATCGGCCTCACATCTGCACAATGCAATCTCACTCCGGAGGCCAACATCTCTACCGCCGATGGCGTGGAGTACAAACTCCTGCATACCGGTCTGCAGCGGCCTCGACACCTTGTTGTTGACACTGAAGGCAATCTTCTGATCGCCGAGGCTGGCAGCAAGGGTGTGAGAAGGGTTGTCCTCGACGATGGTAAAAACCTCGATGTTTGCGTCGACTCTGACGATGCCTTGATTTCTGACGCGAATGTAAGTTTTTGAATCCTTCTTCCTGTTCGGCGATTAGGGAGTAAGTAACAAGTCTGTGTGGATATAGCTGAACCACGGCATTGCTCTCACCTCCGATGGTAAAACCATCCTCGTTTCTAGTCCCAGCGAGGTATACGCCTATGACTACGATGCCTCCAAAGGCAGCGTCAGCTCTCGCCGGACCGTTATCACGGGTATGGATGCCTCTTCGACTCATTCTACCCGCACCTTGACGATCCCTCACGCTGGCAATCCCAACTTGCTACTCGTAGCTGGCGGCTCCGATGGTAATTTGGACGCCGAAACTGTGGACAAAGATGTTGTGCGTAGCCAAGTGAGAGTCTTCAAAATTGATGATCTGTTGGCGGCGGATGCTCCTCTGGAGTATGGCGGAGCGTCGGTACTTGGCTGGGGTCTTCGTAACAGTGTTGGCTGGGCAGAGGACCCTTCTACGGGACATATCGTAAGCGTAGCCTTTCTTTTTCAGCCAGGACTTTGGGCTTGCTGGCAGAGCTGTTGAACTGACCTGGTGTACAGTGGTCCGTTGAGAACTCAGTCGATAATCTTTACCGCGGTGATGTCGATGTCCATAACAGCAATCCTGGCGAGGAACTCAACTTTCATGGCCTTCCCAATGACACCTCCAGCGCCCAGTACGGTGCTAACTATGGATATCCCGGATGCTTCGCCATTTACGACTCCTCCATCATCAAGGACTACCCAGGCGGAGCAAAGGTTGGCAAGCAGATGGCCGGTACGCCAGAGGGAGAGAAGGATCTGGGATTCACAGATGAGGAATGCCAGGAGAAGCAAGCGCCAAGGATTACGTTCGGATCACACCTTGCACCATTGGACATCAAGTTTCGAGATGGTAGCGCGGCATATATTGCATTCCATGGAAGCTGGTAAGTGGGCGACATCCAAAACCAAATCCCCAGATGTGATTTCCCTTGCTGCATGAGTGTTGGCTAACCATGAGCTTTGATTTCAGGAACCGCAATCCTGGTGATGGCTACCGTCTTAGCAAGGTGAACTTTGCCAACGGCGAACCAGTCTCAGCATCTGACGACCCTGAGGCTGAAGAGCCAGTGATGTGGAACACGGATAATTCCAAGTGCCCTTCAGGTTGTTTCAGGCCTGCGGGTCTGGCATTTGACAAGGCCGGAAGGCTGTTTATGACGAGTGATTCGACGGGAGAGCTATATGTTCTAACAGGCGTGTAAGGGCTTATATCCCTTTGGAAGACATCTAGTAAATATCTACAAGCTTATTTCTATTATTGATTTAAAATAGATTTAAGTTATTATATAGTATCTTTTTCCTTACGTATAACTAAGCTCTGGCTTAATCTAGCTTATACTTATAAGAAAGGCACATCCATAACCCATTGGAGAGCATCCCAATCAATGCCATTTGATTCACGGATATAACCCTCTAGATCCGGTGGGAAAGACATATAGTCTTGTTGTGCGGTACTATCAGATCTCGTCATATGACCATCTTCACGGACTTCGGCGTGGTGCTGTTGCGTTCCTATCAAGGGCCAAACCCCATACTTCCTCATCGTCACTTCCAGTATCTGCATTCCTTCTTCTATCATCGTCACCTTGCCTCGAGCTTGCTCTAGAACTCGCCAAGCTTGATTGAGTTCATGCCACTTAACTTGTATCTCTTCTTGGGTGGCGAGGCATAAGTCCAATGCTAAGACAGCAACAGCAGCGAAGTACGAGAACAAGACGCTACCCAGCATGAGTCGTGCTGAGGAAGTGATTTGGCTACACGTCCTGAACCTTACTTCTGCATCGATAATGAACCGAGCACTTTCCAGGGCAACTTTTCTTGAAACGCCATATGATGCCTCGGCTGCACTGCGAATGAGGTAGGGGAGATGCAGCCTGCAGCGCTGGCCGTAAAGGAGCGAATATAGCGAATAATGTTGGACGGCAATAGTCTTTGAGTAATCGGAACGAGAATGGGGAGGCACCGTCAAATCCTTGGTTTCAAAAGGTGAGCGTGGCGTATCTTGCAAGAAGCTGGCGATAGCAGCATCTATCTCCAAGACTTGTTCATAGCTTGAAGTAGGTGAAGCAATAGCCGTGAGAGGGCTCTTGTCGATCACCATTCTCATCTTCTCGGATATCCTAATGCGTTCAAGAAAGCAAAACATAGATGTAGGTTCGTCAGGCGCTCGACCTGCCAAGTCGTTGGCGTCTGTGAGGTCCTCGTCGTCAAGGTTTAAGGGCTTTCTTACGGCCATATGAAGTGGATTAATAGAATATGTGCCTCTCTGCGGACCAGGGCAAGTAGCCAACATCCTACGACACAAATTTAGCATCCTTCTGTGTGCCAAGTTAAACGATAGACAGAAATATTACCAGTCGAGAGTAACGAGACGCCACCAAACTCTCCGCCCAACCTCGGCCCTCACTCCATAGAGACTTGAATTATCTTGAGGACTGGCTTTGTCACTTGGGTGATCGATACGATGGAGACCAAGTTGGCGGCACATTGCTATAGTCTGAGCTAATGTCGTAGAGCCATGGGAAGTAAGGCCATCGAAATAGAATGTGGCAAGATTGAGGATTGAAAGGCCTTGCACTATCTCTAGTGACACTTCCGAGTTTCGGTGGCATTGCTCGAGTACATCGAAAGCGGCGGTTGTCCACGAGTTGGCCTGAGCTTGGGCTAATGCACAACTGGGGAATAATCTCGCCAAGTCGGGATCGTCATGTGTCCAAGTACGCGCAACGAAAGCGAATATCGCTAACAGGAGTACGACTGGGCCTGCGGAGATCTGAGGACCGCAGTTGTATGCTTCAAGTAACAGCTCCCTTAGTGAGGGACCGTGGATGATGCAGCTCATGTAGTTGAATTCTACAATGAATTTGGTCACTAGCACCTGGGCTTCATCGTTCGTAGGAAACCATACGCAGGCCAAGTGGTCCTTTGATTGATCATCCACCGAAGGCTGTAGTCCAATGGGGCATTTGCGAACAGAGACGTCGTGTATAGGTGTTGCACCCTATATGAGCTGATCAGTATCGTACCAGATGAGTAGCAGAACAGAAAAGGTTGAAATAATTGACGATGCAGTCTTACATTGTTTCTGAAAAGTGAGCGATTGATAGAGCAGGCATCCTCGGTCAAATTCTGAAGCACGGGCGGTAACTGTCGATGATTGTCGGGGTTTGTATCTGCTGCGAGCGCAATCGTAGGTACCTCTCCTGGCGAAGGTCCTTTAACAGCTGACGAGTTAGCAATCGAAGCAAGATGAGCCTCAATTTTATCCAAGCGACTCAGAATGGCATTGTTGAATGAGTCGGCGACCTGGGGCTGGTCTTTGGTGGAGGGCCGGAGTGAGGGGCATGCAACGCCACGGCTTAAGCAATTAGAACAAGGAAACTGGCGGTTGCACCTCAGTTTTCGCAGCCTGCAAAATTGACACGAAACTGCGCGTGATGGTGGAGCCATTCTACTTAACTTTCTGTAGCAGATGTCAATATTCGAGAGTGGCTGAGGTGGAGGTAAGTCCGCGGACTTTACTTCTCATATAAATAAGTCCATGGAGACCCACTCTCAGGAGGTACTACACTAGCTCGATCCCAAGGCTAGGTAATGTGTGCAGGACCCCGACAAGGACTGAGATCCTAACTTCAATTGTTCAAAAGAACGTCCTTTTTCTTCTTTTCCAATTCTTGAGTCATTCCATTAGTAAACCTTTTAAAAGGAGGAGCTTTATTAAAAGAAATCGTGAGCTTTGGCTGACGCCCCTAAGTACGTTTCATCGACTACTATATCCAGCTGCGAGCGGGGGTGAGGAGATGACGAAATGACGTCAAATGGAAATGGCAAGGAGCTTTCTTGACTACGTAAGGATATAGCTGAATGAGATCGCGATATCCAGATCTTAAAATGGACCTTTACCCTCAGTCACGGCGGCCACGACAGTCCAGTCCGGTCAAATCGGTCTAGGTAACCACCGAATCGCCGGGCCTTGTGTTGTATGACAGCGTGGCTTTGCCTCAGAAAAGACTAGTGTCCGCGGACTCCATGGAACGCTACCGATATGGCTCCGTATTAGCAGTAAGGACTGTCGTTTTGCACACCAGTATACGCAGTCCAAAATACTTTAAGTTCTCATGTTTGCCGATCACTATCCTTTTCCACATCATGCACTGTTTTTATGCGTGCCGATGAATTGCGAGCTTTTTTCTTGTTTTCTCCTCGTTCAATTCGACAAACATCAAGCCCTCTAAAACGAAAGCCAAAACACAAAGTCGACCGGCATTCAGAAACTTCGAAAGCGCTCGGAGTTTAACGACGTTCGATTGGACGGAGTATTCCATCCTCGAAAGCTACAATGGCATCGTCCGAAGCCAAAAGTTCTCCTGAAGACCTCGAGTCTGCTCGACCGACGGCAATCCCATACTGGAGACTAGTCATCGACCAAGCCGGTGTCACCCCTGAAGTGCTTCGTTATGACTACCAGGGATCCGGCACAGAGGAGGACCCTTATAGCGTACAATGGATTCCTGATGACCCAAGAAACCCCCTGGGTTTTAGCGCACCCAAAAGGTGGTTCATCACAATGTCCGTCGCTCTAGCTACCTTAGCTGTTGCTCTGGTGTCTTCGGCCTATACAGGTGGAATTGCCGAAATCATCCAGGAGTTTAATCTGAGTAGAGAAGTGTCTACTCTAGGCGTCTCTTTGTTTGTCGTTGGCTTTGCTGTTGGACCATTGCTTTGGGCACCGCTTAGCGAAGTCTTTGGCCGCCAAATCCTTTTTGTTATCACCTACGCTTGCCTAACAATCTTCAACGTCGCCTGTGCTGTTGCTCCCAATGGAGCATCATTACTAGTCTTTCGGTTCCTGGCTGGTGCTTTTGGCTCGTCCCCCTTGACGAATGCAGGTGGAGCCATAGCCGACATGTTTCCAGCATCCGAGCGAGGCCTAGCTATGGCTATTTTTGCAGCAATGCCGTTTCTTGGCCCAGTCTTGGGTCCAATCTGCGGCGGGTTCATTGGCATGAATTCAAGCTGGCGTTGGGTCATGGGGTTCCTTGCAATCTTTTCGGGAGTCATCTGGATTGCGGGCTCTATGGTAATCCCAGAGACATATGCCCCAGTCTTGCTAAGACGCCGCGCTGCCAAACTATCGGCCATCACAGGGAAATTGTATATCAGCGATATTGATTTGAGACAAGGACGAGTTTCTTTGAAAACCTCCATCAAGACCGCCTTATTACGGCCGTGGATATTACTCTTCAGGGAACCTATTGTGTTCCTCTTGTCCATTTATATGTCGATCATCTACGGAACGCTATATTTGTTTTTCGCCGCCTTTCCGATTGTCTATCAGCAGAGTCGTGGCTGGAACCAAGGTATCAGCGGTCTAGCTTTCTTGGGCATCATGGTGGGAATGTTGGGAGCCATCGCCTATACAATCCCTGACAATAACCGCTACATTCGCGTCGAGAAGCAACACAACGGGTTCGCACCACCAGAAGCCAGGCTCCCACCAGCAATCCTTGGCTCTTTGACTATTCCTATAGGATTGTTTTGGTTTGCTTGGACGAACTACCCTTCTATCCATTGGATCGTCAGCATCCTAGCCGGAATCCCTTTTGGCTTTGGTATGGTTCTGGTGTTCCTAAGTATTATGAACTATTTGATCGATTCATATACTATCTTTGCCGCTTCGGTGCTCGCTGCTAATTCCATTTTGCGCTCCTTATTTGGCGCGGCTTTCCCTCTTTTTACAGTACAGATGTATGAGGGTTTAGGGCTGCATTGGGCATCGTCTGTCCCGGCATTCCTGGCGTTGGCCTGTGTACCGTTTCCATTCCTGTTCTACAAGTACGGACCACAAATCCGAGCACATTGTAAATTTGCGGCCGAGTCAGATGCCTTTATGCGCAGTCTTCAGCAATCACAGGCTCAGGGAACGCCAGATGAGAAGACGGAAGAAGAAGACCAACAGGTCAACGACAACGACAACGAAGTCGATACTACTGTTGTTGATGAACCAATCTTCACCTCCAGTCATGCTCGGGCATCGTCGGTCCGCGATCGAGCCTCGTTGTATGATGCTAACCCATGCGACATCGATCGTGTTCATACACGGAACTCGTTCTCTTAGCTATCTAATAGCCTGAGCTAAGAACAGCTTTGACTTGCTTCAAACGTATCCACCTTCCCAATTTTCTGTGTAACTCTCCGTCTACTCTTTGTTTCCACACACACGTTTTTACAGTCCCAAAACTAGACCTCCCCAATTTCTTTCTTTGTTCTCACCTCAGAGTTGTAGCAGTCTTGGAACTTGTTAATCTCGTCGTCTGGGGTGGAATAATCATTCTTTTATGTTACATCTTGATGATGTCTCGATATTGATCGAAACCTTTTAAGATAGATTTCTTAGACTAGGCTATCATCCTCATCTTTAGAGGAGGACCGCCCCAAACTTATAGTGGATAAAATTATGACGAATGCTACGCGTGGGTGTACAAAGTTTCCTCACGTGCATCTTTAGGTCAGGATTGATGTGGACAGTATAACTTGTGTAGACTACGAAGCTCATCCCAGCCTGAGAATTTCATCCGACCCGACAACCCAGAGCTTTGCTGGAGCTTCTCCTTCCACTGCGATCTGCGCCGCCTTGATAGCTGCCTTTGCCAACTCAATGTTGAGGTCGTGATCAATCTTCCATTAGTTTGCAATACTCCCAGCAGCAGACCTCGTAGTGCCAAGCGCGGACCAAACGGTCTCAGGCGGAGGATTTAGGTTCGAAAGCGTTTCGGCCCAAGTAGCCGTGTCTGTATTGACCACGGCATTGAGACTCGGTGAGATTATTGTGGTGGCGCGCCGAGTGATAGTATTGACAGTTTTATATGTCGCAGTGTTCAACAAGTTGGAGAGTATATGAGAGCCAACGGAACCTGTTGAACCTTTGATGAGAGGTGAAGTGGAGGTGGATGCAGTCATTGTGTATGTAACGATTGTTTTGGAACCTCATGGTCTATCTTGCTGTGAGTTGAACGAGAATTTAGGCATGCCATAACATTTGCTGGGAAATTTAAGCCTCGCATAGTGGATTCGGGAAGCCAAGCGCTGGTGATTGATCCCTGGGTGTCGGGGACTTGCTAATACCGGTATACCGCCCCTGGAGCTCTTGTCCGCGGAGTCCATGGAGTTTTATCCGAGACTACCGGTCGGGTCTGTGGCTAAGTGTGGCTTTCCCACCTGTGAAGATCCCCCCTTCTGATTGGTCGATAGCTGACTAAACATGATTTCTTGGGGAAAACATCAATGAGCTTTATCAAAGCTAGTGACGAGTACATGTTGGGGCAGAATGAGGCGTGAAATGAAAATTGACATATTCCAAACACGCTTGGGGAACATCTTAGAATAAGAGCCCAAGGTAATATTTTTTACTGTTAGAGCTTGATTAGTTACCTAAATAAATAAACGGAAACAACCAAGATTGTTTGAACATGGCTGATTGCAGCTGTCTATCCATGGACGTCCACTACCTACCCTGCACTCGGCCAAGCTTCGAGATATAAAAATAGATATGTTATATCCGATTATTCCCGAAGATTCGGCTCTTGAGGCTTAGTCATAGCATACCTGGAACCGAGATCCCGACGCTACCCACGGTCTTGGCCTCCACTTTTGGGTGACCGGTTCCGGTTTCTCCTCAATTGACCAGGCCTGCAACATCAACATATCATGGAACCGACGCCTCAAAAAGGGCAACAGGACCGGCGACGGCGCCAACAGCGAAAAGCATGTGATTTATGCCGTCGTCGTAAAGTTCGCTGCGACATCGTTGATCGACCTTCAGGGCCTTGCTCGGTCTGCGAAAAGTCGGGGTTCGAATGTCGGTAAGTGGCTGGTGACGGCTCCGAAACCGCACTACAAGGACTCATTTTTTGAATACTAATAGTTAACGCCTGGATAGTTCAACGGCGAAATGGGCGACTGTTCGCCGTGGCTCAACTGTTTCAAGACGTGGCTATCAAGGCGATACACCAAGTCGATCGCCAGGTCCATCTCAGCCGGATCCGGAATCCGGAGCCGTAGAATCCCGGGACAATCGCCTCTCAATCCTCGGACCCGAGCATAATTCAACACAGCCCCCGACTCAGCCTGGCAAGCCATCATCAAGCGAATTACCTCACTCCGATGGACAAGAAAAACTCGCTCGTGAAGGTTTAGCCCGTTTTTTCAAGCACGGCATTGGTGCCGCCGCTTGGGCCGTCTTTGCTTCTACCAAGAGCTTCCGTATTGCATATGTCGGTACAGCTGTATCGAATTTGGTGCATCTAGTTGACTTGCACCGCTCTTTCAGACAGCCTTATTCGTCTATTCTTGGTGATCAGCGTCCCTTATCAGCTCCCACTGGTCCAGACACTCATGGATCCTTCCAAGAATCTGCCGTAGATGGAAGCACTGGGAGTGATAGAACAGCAGGTGGAAAACCCTTACATTATCCGTATCCTCCTATCCGACAGGTCAAGTCATGGAAACCTACCCCGAGTACATGGGGTATGACCCAAGATTTGGTCACAGAAGTGTCTTCTTTTCCAGCTCAAGAAGTTCGCGATGCTCTGGTAGAGGCATACTTTGATCACATTCATCCGTTTCTACCCATTGTGTCAAAGCCAGAATTTATTGCTCGCTATCGCACACCTAATAACCCTCCTCCGCTGTTACTATTCCAATCGGTTCTAATGGCTGGCGCTCACGCCTGTGCCCATCCACTCGTCGCCAATGATCGCCATGCGGTACAGAATGTCCTTTTCCGACGGGCTAGCATGCTATACCATATGCGACATGAATCTGACAGAATGCACCTCCTACAAGCGGCAGCCCTATTCACTTGGCATATCGGCGACGGAGATACAGTTGCAGGCGGTCCATGGTACTGGTCCGGAATAGCAGTTCGGATAGGCTGTGGTCTCGGTGCCCACCGGAGGAGCTCACAACTTCCGGCTACAGAAATGGCTCAATATCGACGGTGTTGGTGGTCAGCCTTTTTCTGTGAAGTTTTCTCAGCACTCGAGACTGGAAGACCATGTGCAGTTAGAGCAGAGGATATAGATCAGCAACCTATCCGCCAGGAGGATATGACTGATACGCCAGGTACCGATACGACAATCGACGGTTCTCCTGGTGCTAGCCCTGATTTTCTCAATCATCTGGTTGACCTGGCATATATCGGTCTAGATGTTATTGCACTAAACGCACCGGCAAGAGATCGGCGCATTGATGTCGCATCGATAGATGCGCGTCTAGGTCTTTGGTCACTGCGCTCAGGTATCTCCTCTGTCGCCGAGGATGACGACTCTTGGACGTGCCATCTTCGCATGCACTATAATTTGCTGTTATTACATCTTCATCGGAACCTGCACGAAACGAGCAGTCAGTCCATCTGCTCGGCGGCTGCGCAAGCCATCGTCGCATCCCTCGAAAAGCTAGCAGCCCGCGATGAGCTTCGGCAATGTCACTTCACATCCGTCAGTGCTGTTACAGCAGCCGGAATCCAGTTTGCCGGTGAAATCCGCGCTGCCGTCGCATCACAGACTTTCTTAGTAGCCATCAATGCACTAGAGCGACTTTCGCGCCTGCTAAGGTCGACCATGATGCTTGCGCGTCACTGGCCGAACGCGGAAGCTGTGCATAGCGTCTTTGAAGAGCTTCATCACGAATATGAGACGCTTGTTACGCAAAGTCTGCAAGGCGAGCAGGTCATGGTTCCAGAGAGTCCTCCTGACTGGAACAGGTTACTTGGTGGTGAGGGGTTGCAGCAGTTCAGCAATTTTACTTCGGATCAAGATTGGATGAACATAAATAGCTGGACGGACTTGTTATGAGCTTCTCGGCAAAGAAATGAGTTAGATAGCATGACTTGTGAATGGGATTGGGCTAAAAGGATTGATGAATTCTATGGTAAAAGCAATTGTCTATTAGATATTATAATCACCTACTGGATGGTAGCTTTGATCGCTAGTATTTTTACGAGGCTATGATCTCATTTTCTTAATTACTCCTCCTATAAGTAGATTAGAATCTTGATGATATATGAAAAAGTATCCCGAGCTTACCACTGAGTTCAGGAATGGTCTCATGCGATACCCTGGGTCCAAGAAAGTCACTGATTTGGTCAGGATGCGCACAGGTAACATGTCGCAAATCCACAGTCTTTTCTCATATCCATACTAAGGTTTCATCCCATTCGTGGTCTTGCAATATTCTCCATTGCATTCTACTTACACTTTAATCCTCCCAACGCAGGCAAATCGATCCCTGCGGCCGGATATGTGTCTCTTGTAATGGTTTACTTGTTTGCAGCTATCTACCAATTCGGCTGGGGTCCAGTAGTCTGGACATATTGCTCTGTAAGTATGACTCATGATTTGTAGAGGCTGCCCTGATAAGTCAAAGGAAATATCGTCGCAACGTCTGAGCCCTTTGAAAATGGGTATGGCTACATCGCTGCAATGGGTGTTTGCTTTCTCGGTTGCAAAGGCCACGCCGTTGATGTTTGCAACCTTGGGCCAAAAAGGATACGGAACATTCTTTGTATATGGGAACTTCTGTTCTGTGCAGCGGCTTTTGCCTTTTTTTCTTTGTTCCAGAGGCTAAAGATAAGTCAATGCTGTTGCGACATGCCTTGAAACGCCATTGACAGTGGGAAAAAGTCGTCGGACTTGAACATATGGATGAGCTGTTCGTTACTAGAAACGTCTGTGGTACTTCCGTTCCTCGACCGACTTCGCCTGAAGATAAGCTAGATGTTAGGAACGTCGAATATACACTTTCTGAGAGTGTTTGAGCACTCCTGGGTGAACGTTGCTGGTATCAACTCGTTTGGGTGTTTAAGTCTCAAGCCATGAACTTTTATCAACTGGGTGCATCGACGGCAGAACCTCGATTAGACACAGATTAGTGTTGATCGATTTCTGCATTATATAATGATTCAAGCTGAAAAGCTACAATCATTATATATGTAGGCCTTGATCGGGATGGGCTATGGAGAAGACTACAAGCGCCATTGGAGAAATCATGTGGATGCTCTAATCAATTATTGTATCTTATCGCTGTTGCCAAAGGAGTCTTGACCACTTACAAACCATGCCCGGTATTGACCACATTGGGTTACCCTTTGCATACCCCGGCCCTGTCCAATCAGATGATTGTTAATGGGCCGCCGGTGACTTTCGTCCGTGGGGAAGTTTCTTTGATCCCCGGGTCGCCTGTGGAGAGATAAAAGTTCTTGGTTATAAATTCCAACGAATTATCCAGAGTATTAGCTGTCAAGTTGTAACAGCTTGTTCAGTAGGAGTACGACGTATTCTGACCTAATCTCGGCCTCATCATGTCTCAGCACTGTAGGTCGTGGAATGTGTACCCTCGCTTAGCGTGCCAATTACTGAATCTCAGAAGCTCTTGTACAGCAGGTCAAAGACCGGTTGTGTCTCACTGCCGGATTACCTTCCACCCATCCGACTCCATCATACTGGCAAGAGCCTCCTGCATCGGTCGCTACAACACAATCGGATGATCTACCGCCTGTGACAGACATCGCCATCATCGGTTCCGGCGTGACCGGTACAAGCGTCGCTCATACCTTGCTCAACCATCCCCAAGCGTCGGGGCTACGATTGACTATGTTGGAAGCTCGGAACGCTTGTAGCGGTGCTACAGGTCGTAATGGTGGTCATCTTGTTTCGGATATCTGCGACCGTTTCGAATACCTAGTAGATACGCTGGGTGTTGAAGAAGCCGTCAAAATCTTACGATTTTCGGAGGCCAATATCGCCGAGCTCAAGGAAGTGGTGGCGCATCTTGATAAATCTGAACAAGACGCTGTGGAGCTTCGCGAAGTCAATGCCACTGCTACTATTGGAGACAGAAACACTTTGAACCACCTCAAACGTTCTTTCAAGCTAATGAAAGATGCGGCTGACGTAACGACACTTGAGTATGGAATCGTTGAAGATCAAAACATTATCAAGGTTAGTGTTAGACTGATGATGAGTTTATACCAGACAGCTTTGGGTTGACAGCTCTTATTTACCTAGAACACATACAAGTATCGAGATGGACTTGCTGTCTCCGAGCAAAAAGGCGCTGGGGCTCTCTGGCCATATCGGCTTGTTACGATTCTCCAGACGCATTTGCTAGACGCACATAAGGATCGATTTAGCATCGAGACTAATACTCCCGTGGTCTCGATCTCCTACCAAGAAGACGCAGGCCAACCCGGCTTCAGCTATTTGTTGCAAACTCCACGTGGGGCCATCAGATCACGAAAAATAATTCATTGTACCAATGGATATTCGTCACATCTATTGACAAACTTGACGGGGATAGTCTATCCGCTTAGAGGCACAGTCTCGGTACAAGACCCTGGTGACTCATTCCCCAGGCTTGGCAGCGAGTATTCATGGACCAAGATGCACAAAGGTAGTTATGATCCTGAAACGAGAATTCTGAGAGCGGGGTTATATTACGCACAGCAGAATGCGAAGTCTGGCGAGATTGTAATCGGAGGGGAGAACCAGGAGATTGAGAATTTACTCACGAGCGATGACTCCCAAGTGGCCCCCTCGGCAAAGGACCATATCTCATCAATTATTCCCAAGATCTATCTCGATGCTGATAATGCCAAAGTCAAGAAAGTCTGGTCTGGTATCATGGGATTTACTCCAGATGGACTGCCTCTGATTGGCAATTTAGACTCGGGAGTAACGGCGAGAGCAGGTACTGGGGAGTGGATCGCAGCAGGATTTAATGGTCACGGTATGGATAAATGTTGGTTGAGTGGTCAAGCTGTGGCCAGGATGGCGATGGGCGAGGGCGTGCCCTCTTGGTTACCTGAATCTTTCCTTGTCAGTGAGAAACGGTTGAAATCATTCACACTGGACAGTGCCGCAGAGGCATTTGTGGGTGTGTTCACTGATATCTCATCAGAGCTCTGAAAGTAATAAAACCAGCACAGGAGGGACATGCAGGGCCGAGAACGTCTCAGAATTAGATTCAGTGTCATTGAATTAACTCTATGATTTGTTATTCCGTCCGATTGACTCTGGATGAATATGGTCTGGGCTCATGGCTTCTCAGCCCGCCTTTACTCCACTCTCTTAAGCGTGCCACACGTAACACTAAGTTCAATCACGCGTAGTAACCCGCGGGCGAGCAAAAAGATAATTATATACGCATCGTATAACTTATAGCATATCTATCTAGCATTACATGGCGGTCCATAGAACTCTACGTACGAAGTTTCACACTGGGTGCTGGACATGACGACTTCTGCGGATATCTCCCCCCGCCTGGCGACCTTCCAACTTTGTCAAGATGCCACCACCAATGCGATAAGGAGGGTGGCGCCAAGATCTTCTCGCTGGATCGCCGGAACCGGTCTATTGTCTGCCCGCCTATTGGCCCAGAGCGGAAGCCGGCCCGTTCTTCGCACCATGATTGAATGCTTGGGTCTCGGCTCGATGGCGATAGCCTAGTGTCCCTTTAGTCTATACCCCGCATCAGCCATCCAGGAACTAGCAACCTCTCGGCATCTGGGGGCGAGATAAGGGATCAAACAAAGCCATGTCACATATAACACATCGCCATATCCCATCATTGACCATTTTTAACCTCAACAGTCTATCTGCCTTTGACCATGCCGCCTGAAAACACCACTTTGACCATCGATGCGCTGCCTCCAGGCACCCAACGCATCAATGACTTACAAGCAACCCATATTATTCTCGCTCCTCAGCCAAGTTCAGACCCCAATCAGCCGCTGGTAAACATCTTTCATTCAATAAGGCTCAGTTACCACGGGCTAACATCCTACAGAACTGGAGTGTGATGCGTAAGACTATTCATATAACACTTCTCTCCCTCTATTCTATGATGATGTTCGCTATGTAGGTCCGCAATTCTCTGGGCGCATGCGATCTCGAGACTAACACTTTATGCTAAAGCCCCTGCATGAGCGTGCCTTTCTGGCAGAATTTCAACGAGGAGCTCGGCATGAGCTATGATGCACTGAACAATGGCTACGCAGCAAATATGGCAGGACTGGCTATCGGTTGTATCATCTTTATTCCCATCGCGTTGCGCATCGGTCGTCGCCCCGTTTACCTCTTCACATCCTTGATCATGTTTGCGTCTGGCGCTTGGCAGGCCGAGACGTATACTGTTGGGGATATGGTTGGAATGAATGCTATTGCTGGTGTTGCTGGTGCGGTTAACGAGGCTCTCTTCCAAGTTACGGTACGCGATCATGGGATTGGGATGCGGCTGTTGGCTAATGCGTATCGACATAACAGGTATCCGATCTCTTCTTCGTTCACCAGCGTGGCACAATGAATGGAATTTATCTCATGATGGTAGTAGTAGGGGTAAGAGCTTTTAGGAACCTTAGCATCTAGCTTTTCCACTAACAAAGGCAGAACTACCTTGGACCAGTCTACGGTGGTCAAGTCGCTGTGACAATGGGTTGGCGCTGGGCCTGCTGGTCCTGTACTGTTTTCATGGGCATCATCACCGTTTTCATGTTCTTCTTTCTTGAAGAATCCAAGTATATCCCTTCGCCGCTGAATGGTCGCGAAGTTTCAACAACGTCCTCTCCGGATGGCAACCATCTCGTTCAAGTCAACAGCGCCACCAAATCGCCTTTACCTACCGACTCGCAGAGTAACGACGAGACTACGTCAGCACAACATGGGAAAACTGTTGAGATAGATGACAGTATACCAATGAAATCCTATTGGGCACGCCACGCATTCTGGACACTGGATAAGCACGCTTCTCATCAAACACGCACATTCTGGAAAGACCTCTACGAACCATTCCAGCTCCTTGCTGTGTTTCCAGCTGTCATGTTTGCTGCACTACAGTACGGTTGGAGTATTGCCATGCTCGCTATTCTGGCAGTAACTCAGAGTTCTTTGTACTCCCTCCCTCCTTACAACTTCACAGCTGCTGGCATTGGGAACATGAACCTCCCTCCATTCATTGGCGCAATTTTAGGAGCATTATTTGGAGGGCCTCTTGTGGACTATACAATCGTGCAGATTGCGAAGCGTCGTGGAGGTATTTATGAGCCTGAGACTCGGTTGTGGTTGTTCTTGGTCCCTGGACTAAGTATGACTATCGGGTGTCTCATGTACGGCCTGACAATTGCGCAGGTAAGCAATGCCTAACCTTGAGAAGACTATGGAGACTAAGAATCACCAGGGCATGCCTTGGATCATTAATGCTGTAGGCGCCGGCTTTATCGGATTCTCTATCGGAGGTGGCGGCGATATGTGCCTCACGTACTTGCAAGACTCCTACCAACTCGTAAGTTCCTGTTTATATTAAAGTTCCTCCGCATCTACTGACATTCTGTCAAAGATTGTAGGTCCTGCCCTAACTGGAGTCGTCTTTGTCCGTAATGTCATCGCCACCATCCTTGTCTTCGCTGTCACACCCTGGATGGAAGGAATGGGAGTTTATAATATGTATGTGGTCTTGGGTTGCCTTTCTACTGGTGTTGCTTTGACATGTGTCCCGATGATTATTTGGGGTCGGAAGTTCCGTGTTCAGTTAGCAGCGAAGTACGACCACTTTGTTGACCAGCAGTATTGAGTTGGAGAGTTGGACACCCTTTCATAGATACTTACAAGAATATCTGTATTGTTACACGCCCGCCTATGTGATATTTGTCTCTTCTTTCCTGTGATGCCAAAAACTCGCCGGTTGACATTTTGTCATAGTGAACATGGACAGAATTAGCGTGACGTCGCTTGGTAAAACAAGACTAAACTGCATCAAGTCTATAGATTGCAATTGGGTCATCTGGCCACTCCCCCCGCAAACTATCGCCGATTGCGAGTGGGAAAAGGAAAAACATACCCTATTACGCTATTACCAGTGGTACTGTATGCGGGAAGACCAGCACTATGCCGAGACTGGAAAGATGGACGATCAAGTTTGCGGGGAACGCGCCTTATCTCGGGCTGGGAGATAAGGAACGGTGGTTATCGAGGCTTCAAGGACCTGCCATTGCCATCAACCACCAAGATTAATGGCTATCAACTTCTTCTCCCCAGGCAATACGATCTACGCCAATTAGCATGCCTCGTTTTGAGTCGCGACGCGCTTGTGACCGCTGTCACTCCCTCAAGGAACGTTGTTACTGGCCGCAGAGCAAAGACGCAGCGGCAGCCGGTTGTGCTCGTTGTCGCCGCCTGGGCTTTGAGTGTCTGGATAAGCGCCCATCAAAGAAGGTTGGCCGCCCGCGCTTATTCGCGAAGCCGGTACGAGTACCAACTGCAAAAAGCCACCGTCTCGTCGTTGGTGACTCCTCATCACAATGGATTGATGGCAAAAACCTCGATTGCCTGGCATCAGCCCCCAACCGTGTCCTCCTCCGCTCACCATCGCAATTCAACGACCTCACCACCTCAGATAAGCAGTTGATCCAAAACATGCTTTTCAGTGACGTTGTGTTGGATCGCTTCCTTATCGGGCCAAGTTTCCGGGAGCGACATCGCAAGTTTCTCATCTCTCACTTCGTCATCTCCCAATGCACCTTGAAGCACGCTTTCCTTGCAGTGGGTCTCGCGTGCGAGCATCAATCAGCTATTGAACCTTACAAGCACGCCTCGTTAGCTCTGCAACAACTACGACAGTACACTGTTAGTAGCAAACAGGGCGTCTCGGAATGTTTGGCCTTGGGGGCGATGATCATATCGTTCACTTACTACTGCTCAACATCGCCCAGCGCAGTGCCCGTATGCAATCAAACTTTGAGTTTAGTCAAAGAAATGTACGAAACAAGCAATGACTTAACCCCAAACGACCTCGTCTTTATTTCGTGTCTGATCCTGCCCGAACTGCTCAACAGCATGATGACTGGGTCCCTCCCTTCTCTGAGGTTCCGTAATCTACCTGGATTCAGCGATCACGTCGACCGCTACATTGGACTCTTTGCTCCATTGCTTCCATACTTTTACGACATCTGCGAACTCAATACCGCTCTCTCACAGGCCGATTTCGACGATTTACCTAGCATATTGGAAGATGTGGACAAGATCGACGAACTGGTGAAGGCCTGGCGGCCACAAATTCCGCAAGATTTGACCACTCAATTCTCTGCTACTGAGGTCTCACAAATGCTTTGTCAGGCACAGGTCATGAAGCTGGGAGCCATGCTCTTAATTCACCGACTGCATCACCCTTTTGGTACCAACAATGAGCCGGCGTTGGTCATGGCCACTGATATCCTTACTCAATTGGATCTAGTGCAAGCTGCAACCAACAGAAGCATTTTATACATCACGTTGCCATTATTAGCGGCATGCTTTGAGATCCACGACAAGGACCAAAGACAAGTGTGGCTCCTGAAGATTCCCAAAGTAGTGGGTTACTCGTCGGGATTCTCGCACTACGTCAGCAGCCTGGTCGAGACTTTCTGGAAGGCACTTGATGATATGCGAGTAGTGAATTGGTATAACATAGAGCATACACTTAGTCTCTATAAGTAAGATACTTCACGGTGCTTAGTATGCTTGATATCAGTCTCCTGGATGACCGATATTTGATGAAAAAATCGACAATCATTTCCTATACCAACATCCTGAATCTTGTAATAAGCGAGGGAATAGGTCTACTCGTGCAGAACCTTATCAATAACTGATGATATGGCAATGCACTCCTCATCACGCATTGAACTTGTAAAGACTTGGATTGAACAAGGAGCTCCTTCAATCAGCGCAGGGTCATCTACTGATGTCAGCATTCTTATAAGAAAGATCTCCGCCGCTCAACTTACAAGGAGGAGCGGCTTGTCTAGACTGTATCTGAAACTCGGCTCCAGGAACCGACTTCGCGCTTTCAAACGGAATTACGCAAGCTGGATACTGTAGCGGTGTCAGCGTAAGCGATCGGCTGGAATGCAAGGAAGAACATACGTTCAATACATTGAGGAAACAGGTATAAGGTGGCATTCCAAAATCATCATGCTTGACTGCCGTGTTTTGAGCAGCTGGTCCAACGACAGCATCAAGGCCATGGCTTTCCCACAACCTCCGCCAATCTTCTACAGCACTTGCTTTCTTAATAGTGAGAAACGAAAGCTTCTCCAAGTCGCTCAGGGTGACCATATCTGGTAGATGAGTCGTTGCCACCCGCTTGAATTCGGAAGCGATCCGATCTCTAGAAGGAATACGAGGTTCTCCCGCATCGATGACCATACGGTTGGCCGTAGTGTCTAGTCCAAAAAGACCCCATGCAATCTCGTTCAGTTCAGCAACTCTGCATTCTTCAGCGGTCAACTCCACTAGGGTATGACCTGCCGCTCGTAATTTGGAGATAGCTTGAGATACTGCGTTCCTGATAGGTGGGTGAAGGGGATAGGTTGGGTCTTCTGGAAAGATACCTAGTCTCAGTTTACGTCCTGGCAGACTGAGAGTCTTCCTCCAGGGAACATCTATTGCGGTTGAGTCGAGTCTTGCTGGACGGGTGTTGAGAATAGCTTCGGTCAATATCTTGATACTTTCCATGTCGTTAGATAGTGGACCAGCGCAGGCCAAAATGAACTTGAGTCCGGGATCGCTGCAATACTTTTGACCTCCGTAAGGAATTCGCCCTGCCGTTGGTTTGAAGCCATATGTCCCACAGCAAAGAGCAGGTATCCTGACGGAGCCTGACATGTCTTGTTAGTTCCCTAAAGAAGCTGCCAACAGAGAAGGTAATAAATCGAAGGACATACCAGCGATATCGGTGCCAATCCCGATGGGGGCTCCTCGAAACGCGATCAATGCACCCTCACCTCCACTTGAACCTCCCGCCCCAAGAGCAGTATTTCTCGGATTGAGCACACGACCAAATATGTTATTGTGCGAATCGGCTGTCTACTGGCTTATTAGAAACGATCGGACCTGTTTTGAGGCGCGCCTGGCTTTTGTTTACCATCATGGTTTGCGGAACATTAGTCTTAACAAAAGGGACTGCTCCCAGAGACAGAAGAATCTCTACAAGCGGAGAGTTGGTCTTGGAAAAGTCATTGAGATAGGCGACGAGACCAATTGTCGCTTGAGTGCCGGTAACCTGGAAGCTATCTTTGAGGCTGATAGGCAGGCCGTGAAGAGGCCCAGCCAGTTTACCATTCTGTCGTAGCTCATCTAGCTGCCGGGCACGCGATTCTGCTTGGTCAAAGAAGGTTTCCGTGAGACAATTGGTCTACTAGAATATCAGCACGCACTTCGTATCTGTTACTAAGCTGATGATCATGACGTACCAACTGTTGAGCAATTGCTGCTCTCTTTGAGAACGCTGTAACCACCTGGATAGCCGTAAAAGCCCCAGTGGCAAGCTTCTCTATGAGCTCAGTAGTAGTAAAGGACTCAGTAATGTCAAGTTCGACCTCGGTGAGAATCCCGGATCGGCGTGGGATATCAAGTGAGATAAGATCGTTTTTACTCGATTCCAGCGGGGCCTTCAGTGTGTCCAGAATATGAGAGGGGATCCGCCAAGAAATTGGAATAGCTTGAGCAGACTGTTTCCGCTTATCTGCAGCCCGCGCCTCCCATGTAGGAAGAGACCGGGAAGAGTCAACCGAAGAGATGTGCATAGTGGATAATTTCAATAACGTCTAAGTCTTGTGTTCAGAATTTGGTACCGTGATGCAAGTAAATGGGATGCACGAGATGATATGAGCCCAATCTCATGCGACCTAACGTCATTATAAATAGTTCCTCTTTTGCCTAGCAGTTACTTCAAGATGATCATCCCTGAGTGGTTCATATTCGACCAGCATCACTCCCCGCATCCCGAAAGATGGCAGCCAATAGACGGGCCAGAAATGCACCGGCCCGTAATGCACTGAAGCCTCGGTCAACAAACCACGCAGTGTGTGCGGGGCTGTTCCATCTGTCGGTTTCTCTGAGCTCGAATGAGGCACCGTGGTCTCAAGCTCACCACTAGTTCAGGGCCATGGGCGAGAAAGTAAATCATGGGCTGCTAGGATCATCGCAGAAGTGGACCCTTTTGCAAGCCATCTGATCAAAATATCGAAAGTTGATGATAAGACGTTTGATTGAAGCCAATCCTAACATTCTATCGGGTTTTCAGGTTTTGAATTCAATACATGGCCATCAACCATACAGACACGAATAGTTGACGGCCATGGATGGCATGGATAGCTTTTGAGTACTACATTACCACCCAAGCGTTCAGTAATAACAAGGTTTCTTAGATATGCTGCCATTTGGAAGATTAAATGCGGCAACCATCAAGATAGAAAGATGCTGAAAACTGCAATATTTGTTTTGATCGCTATGACTTATTCAATATAAAAACTGCATAACTCCTCTACAACGCGAATCATAGTTCAAAGTAATCGAGTAAACAGCTATGAGAAGCGTTTTCTTAGTATCACTGGTAAAGGACCAGGATCGAGATTGAATACCTCAAATCTGGCAGGTGTTAAGTCCTTGTAAGCTAGCCAGACTTCGTAGATGTGGAACAGGGAGGCCAGTCAGACTCTCTGCTCCATCATAGCGATGTTGCGGCCCAAACAAGACCGAGGTCCCATACTGAAAGGGATAAAAGCCTTTTGCATCCTTTCTTTGGCTTCCTCATCAATCTCTCCAGGCCATCACTCAGGTCGAAAGACCAATGGATCTGTAAACATATCTGCACGTCGATGGATCGAATGTGTTGGAACAGAAACTGAAGTTCCAGCTTCGATGCGATGGCCTGCCACCTGGATGCCCTTTGCATCAATCACAACCCGGGGTGGCCCGTAGGGTATTGGGGGGTCTCATTCTGAAGTTGTCGTCCTAGGTTGCTTTGAGGTATGGCAAAATTTCGGCCTGATCAAAGGCGGCGGCGCCTGGAGTAGATCCCAAGGCTCCATCAAGTTCTTTGACAAACTTAACTTGGATCTCGGATTCCAGGCCACCTCATAAACTAGACTGGTAAGACTCGAGGCTATCGTGTCACTTTCAGCATTGAGTAGTACGATGGCCTCACACACAAGCTCCATGAATGGAAGGACGCGCGACTTTCCATCGCGGCCAAGCAAAGCACGGTCAAAGAACTCGGTGTGTTGGCGAGTAGAACCCTCGTCAAGACACCGACGAACTTGGTTTATAGCAACTCAGGTGAGCAAGGTTCTTGCCTCCTTTTGTCCACGATAAAAGTCTGAACAACAGGAAATACCATTTCCGCGACATTTCCCCAAACGCGACCTTGAAGTTGAAGGCAGAGTGAATAGACTCGATGGTATGCTTGACTAGATGTTTGCGTCCCTTTTGAGAATTTTTGAATTGTCCACAAGATGCGTCAGGCCCAGTCTCCAGAAACCCGAAAGACCTTCCAACAATAACCTCTCCAATAACGTCAGAGGTAAAGAAGTTGAGCCACATCGGCAAACTTGCCTTCCTGGCTTTCTCGGACAAAATCTTGACGCTTGACTGCGGATGGTGTAATGATGTCGATGCCAAGGCTCAGTGTGTCCCACGCCTTGGCAGCGCTGAGGCAATATTAGAAATAATAAGACATGAAAGATGAACCGACTTGCTGCTTTATCGTATCTAGAAGTAGAACTCTTGGCTTACCCACTGCGACTATCTAAAGTGCATATATCCCTTGGCAAAGTGACGGTATCAACAACCTGTCATGAGGACTTGTAGCTTTTGTGAGGCACCGACCGGACTCGAAGGCGATTGGCTGGTTACGAAGCTGTAGAGTTCGGGGAAATGTCTCCCGTAGTTGATGAGAACTCCGCTTTCCCCGCCCCCAAAGTCCAGTCAGTAGTCACCAGCTAGCTCTGTCGTCGGCACAATGATCCCCCGCGACATCAGACGAAAGTCAATCAGGTTTCGACATGGCTTTGGACGAGCACATCTGTGGATTTGGATAAGCCAACCCCAGCATAACAAGTGACCCTCCGATGCAATCGATCCCAACTCTCTTCCACTCTCAACTCACATATTACCACCACAATGGTAAGCAGTTTTACCCTCATCCAACGTCATACAGCAGCGCCGCTAACACGCTATAGCCGCACAGTACATCAGATCTGGTTGTTTCAGCGGCAGAGGTCTCCAAGCATGACAATGCTTCAGATTTGTGGATCGTCATAGAAAACAAGGTCTGGGATGTCACCGAATTCGCTCCTAATCATCCAGGCGGCCTCGCCAGTAGGTTATTGGTGAATGCGGGAGAATTGATTCAAACGCTGACAAACTGGAGTTATTCTCAAGTACGCAGGAAAAGATGCTACAGAAGCATACTCTGATGTTCACCCACCGGCCACGATTACCGATAATCTCAGCCAAGACAAGCTCATCGGAACTCTGGATAAGAAAACTCTCGACGACTTGAAATTGAAGCTGCCTCCAGCTACAGCAACAGTTCCTATCCAATCAAATCCCAGGGAGAAGCCACCATTGGATACAATGATCAGCACTCTAGACTTCGAGGAGGTGGCATCGAAGACTCTCGCCGCCAAAACCTGGGCCTTTTACTCCTCAGCAGCAACTGACATGATTACAAAGCGGATGAATGCTCGTTGCTTTGATAAAATCATGTTACGTCCGCGTATGCTGATTGATGTAGACCAAGTCAGCACCGAGCAGACAATCCTTGGCTGCAAGAGTGGCGTTCCCTTTTTCTTCTGTCCCGTGGCCATGGCCAAGCTAGTACACCCAGAGGGAGAGAAGGCTGTCGCTCGAGGATGCCAACAGAACAGCGTCATTCAAACCATCTCAACACAAGCTTCGTATCCCATCGATGAGATCATCAAGGAGGGGAGCCCCAACCAACCATTTTTCTTCCAGCTATACGTAAACAAAGACCGTAGCAAGAGCGAAGAGCTCCTTGCGCGTGTTCAAGCACTGGGTGTTAAGGCCATATTCATCACAATCGACGCAGCAGTACCAGGCAAGAGAGAGGCAGATGAGAGATCTAAGGCTGAAGAAGGACTCTCCATCCCCAGTGGTTCCAAGGCGAGAAGTGACTCGAAGGGCGGTGGCTATGGTCGCATTATGGGGCGATGGGTAGACGCTTCACTGAGTTGGAAGGATGTGAGCTGGCTGCGTAAGCACTGGGCCGGTCCTATTGTTCTGAAAGGCGTCATGACGGCTATGGACGCCAGAATGGCAGCGCAACATAAGCTAGATGGTATTGTTTTGAGCAACCACGGCGGAAGAAACCTGGACACGAGTCCAGCGACAATCCTCCTGCTTCTCGAGCTCCAGAAGAATTGCCCTGAAGTATTCGACCAGCTTGAAGTCCTAGTCGACGGAGGTATCCGTCGTGGAACGGACGTGTTTAAGGCTTTGTGTCTTGGAGCAAAGGCAGTAGGCGTTGGTAGGGGTTTTCTGTATGCCCTTAACTATGGTCAGGAAGGGATCGAGAAATACGTCGAGAGTAAGTGCTTTGATAACCTGCATTCTGGTGATCTTACTGACGTAACAAACACTTCAGTCCTAAAAGACGAATTAGAAACGACCATGAAGCTCTGTGGCCTTACTGACCTCTCTCAAGTACACCCTGGACTGGTGAATAGTGGTGCTGTGGATCACCTAGTACCAAGTTCAGATAGCCACCCTTACGCCAAGTGGCGCCCTCAAGCAAGGCTATGAGTGCAGAATGGAGCTATTACAGCGCATAACCAGATATTAGACATACTGGTGATTCCGGTCCAAGTTGGGCAACGCTCTATAAGTATTTTGTACTCAGAACATTGTCAAAACCACAGGTGCGGTGCGCCAAATCAGCACGAAATCAAGGTACATTTAATATTTATGCACCTACCAATGTACACATACTTCAGGACACAGAAATAGTTTTTACTTGAAACTATACACGTACAAAGGATGTGAGAGTGATCACTACTATTGTGCGATGTGATCATATTTGGACTGTCGATTCGTTACATAAATTAATATTAGAATACAAATACCTTCCTTCCTTATTGGAAGCAGAAAACTAAACTTCACAAACCGATCTTGATGCTACTTTTCCTAACGGAATCGAATCAATTCTAGTTGCTACCTCCAAGCACTACAGGGGGCCAGGCCATTGCGATAACGATCTACTGTGGTCTCATTTCTACTCTAAGTATTAATTACAACCGGTTCAGAATAACACATCAACCAAGGAAGTTGATGGGCACGAATTTGGAGTATATTCAAACTAGGGCACAAAATGCTATGTAGCTAAACACGGTTGGAACCTTTCTTCAGTACATTCTCCATTGAAGTCGCCCCAACTCTTGATAGCTCGTTTCTAACTCCCTATAGGTTCTCCGGATCGCTTTTATCTTCCTGTCGTCGGTGTACATATAGATACCAATGCATGCCCAGGATCCAAATGCCACCGCTTGGCCTATGCCAGGAATCAGGCTACCGGCGATCATGCCCCCCATCCCTCCAAAATGTCTCTTCACCCACACTTTCCAGACTTTTTCCTGTCGTGTTCTTAGGAGCAGTCGAACACTGTTGGCTGACTCGGTTGTGTCAATAGCCATTTGGACAAGGAACAAGGCAAATTGTTGGCAATTCCACAGCAACGGCCGGTATTCACCCCATCTCCTAGACATTTGCCAACCTAGAACCATGCCACATTGTTAGATCTGTCCGAAAATCACTTTAGGCGGGGCAAAACAAACCACGTAAGAGTATCCATTCATCGCTCTTCTCTGTGATCCCCATATCTTGTACCGCCGAAATCGCCTTAACATATTCCTCAGGCCAAGTATTTGTACGGTGAAAGACATCGTGATATGACCGGCTGCTGCACATCATGGTGAAGCAGGTCTGGAGACTCACACTCAAATCAAAATACTTGGCACTCAGGAAGATGTTCCGGCTGGCTGGTAGAGAGGAATCTATCTCGTCACAGTCGACGACACATAGTGCCCAATGCTGGACGAAGGGGAAGTTCTCGATCAAGGTTGGAACAGGGGTATCATTCCCAATGGCCACCCACTCAGCCGTCGCGGATGCTATTCCAAGGTCGAGGGGTTTGGAAACAAGTAGGCAGCGACGACCTAGCATGCTAGTCAGTACGAGAAGGGACGGCTAACAGTCGGCTTCCTGGTAGATGACTTACCGCCCATCGGAGATCTCAAGTGGTTGGTGCGAGTGGAGGATTCGTAATGGCACAAGGTGTATCGACAAGGAGGGATTCAAAGGGGTAAGATTAAATCTAGTCACAACGAAATCGACTAACTCTTTTACTCGAGCATCGTGTAGATAATTGCAGGCTCCATGATGGTCTTAAGCTCAGTGAGCGAGTAATGGTACATTGTCGAAGAACCTGTCGAGCGGGGGATGACCTGAACTCGCCAACACAACACTGCTGTTGGTGGTTGATGGCTCTTCACGTAGCCATTCAACATCGTCTATGACAGCCACCAACCGACATTCTCTTTGCACTTTGGTGTCAGCAGAGCACAGCATGAGGGACTTATTACTGCATTAGTTTTCAATTGGACGGTATACATGTGGGTTGAAGTGTAAAAACCGCAACCAACGGTTATTGGAGTTTGGTTGTTTGCCCGGGGTGCTCGTCCGCCTTCAGACTAAGACAACAAGTATTCTGCCTTTAGTTATTAATACTCCGCACCGACAGACTTCATTAGATTCCAATAGACTTACTTTTCTTTCTTTTCCCTACGTTCTCTTCACTCATCAAACCACGACTCTCAGATATGATTGGGCTGTGCTGATGAACCAGCACAGGGGTATCTCTAAACACTGCACTTCTTCATAGGCATGTGACCTTATGCAGCCCACGTATCCTCAAATCATTGGTTGTTTTGCTTGGAAGCAAAATCTCAACCGTAAGCCTCACTTTTTACCCCGCACCATTATCTGCAGTAGTATTGTTGGGTTCAATAACGTTGGTCGAGATCGCCATCAGACCTCATTTGAGGCACCACGCACATAACGTGGTTGGCCCAAATGGTGTGTGTTCAAACACAACTCTGCCTACAACTCTGCCTTACGGGGATCAGACAATATTCCTGCAGTAAAATGTCTGACCTTTGCGCTGTTGTCGCACATTGCTGATCAGGCTGCAACGGTCCAAGGTGGTTACCATGAACCGATTGACCAGAAGCCCTTTGATGGTGCATTTTCTAAATTAAGAATTGGGAGTTTTATCCAAGATTGAGAATTTTTATACATTGTTTTATCTCCATCATAACAGCGCAGCTTCCCCCAAGCTCTAATCGCGGACTCACAGTTAGTAGCGAGACCTTCGTACGGAGTCCCCTCTCTAGCCCTTGTCTTATTATTGAAACATCACTGCTTCTTTGGCATGCAACCTCTGCGACTGTAACCAGCATGTGTAATCAAAACTTTCCATCCTGCTGTAGTGGGCCTGCAAGAATTAATTGGAGGCATACAGGTGTCGACAGCCTGATGTTTAGCTATTTCTAGCTATCTAGTAAGCCAGAAACTGCTTGGGTTATAGTTTTAAACAACAGTGTGAACTAAGAGTTCATTCGTACCGATACAGCCTTGTAAACTCACAAGTCAGGCAGATTGCATGGTTTCACGAACAATAGGCAGCTTGAATGGGTTCCGAGTTCCTAGTTGATCATGCTCAATCCATTTAAGGATAAGCAACATGACCAATAGGATACATCCAAGCAACGCGTGGTTTGACTTGATTAATCATACTTGATTAGTATGCAAGGGTTGCAGTCATGTTATTTGCGCCGCTGGATAAACGTTGAATGGATAGTTTGTTATCGAACGGATTACTTGGGATTAAGCGAGTCATTCGATTAAACATGGGAAACTGAAACTTGTGTTCAGACAACCAGTAATCATACCATTACCTTATTATCGGGCCATTCTGATTATTGAGTCACTCGTTGTAAACAACTTCCAAGCGATATCGCTGGTGACGGACCGAGACCAGTTGGCGGTATCCATACGTTTCAGCAAGATAGATAGGTCATGCCAAACAATCGTCACTATCACAAAAATCTCTTGTCCACATAATTATTTATCCTCGGAGAACTATTTCTCAAAATCACGTTTGTTGTGTATTGACCAGGCCATTTAATTGGAATTCGATGTCCAAGAACGATCGGCGAATGTGACGTTTTCGCCGATACGAGTCTCGCCGAAAACCGGATCGACTCTTCCAGAAAAAAAGGGGAGCATTTCGGCCCTGTTTCACGGAAGCACAAGACCGTGCGTGCCCCTGCCGATTACGATCCAAGTAAAATCTCGTCCCATAATGGAAAAATCCTGGTTTTTCATCCCTTGTTCACTCTACTGCACAATGCCAGACCCATGCTGTCGTCGAACCTTCTAGCCCGGCTTGGACCGCAAGGTGTACACACCAAGATTGAACGTCAAAGGAGATGTTTTTGATGGATGATTATTGTAAGTATTATTCTAAATCCTATGAGGACCGTATCTATCTGTGTAGAGCTTGCTTTCTAGCCCAGTCCTGTATGTGTAACCTTTTGTCTAAACCGAACTTTTATCCCGTGGTATCTTTAATTAAACAAAACCCAACCATTACTCCCATCTCCGAGTGATCATCTAGTGATCGTCTGCATCCTCGTCCTTTCCAGGATGCATGATATCTCGAACAAAAACTGCTCTCATATTGAAAGAGAACACAATTAGGAATGTGATAACGAGAAGAATAGACATGCCGCTCGCAGCCCAAAGAATGCCTTCACACTTAAACTCGTTGCCGATAGAGATGGTAGCAAGCGTGAAGCCAGTGTTGGGGAAGACCATTGGCCACCAACCAAGGTGGAAGAACTTTGGTGGGGAGGAAACCACTGCGACGACAGCGATGAGGAACCACCACATACTCAAAGCCCAGAGGAACACTGCGCACAAAAGAGCCACTGTGCGTACAGTGTCGACATTAAGAGCGAGGTTATCAGCTCCGGAGATGGTCTTGGGTAGGGCGTTGGCCATTCCAATGAGAGCCAAGGCTGTGAAAGCTGGCGGGCCAACGTTCATAAAAAGTCCAGTTCGATGCTCACGGTTAGGAAGACCGGACTGCATGAGTCGACCGATCATGTGAGCATACATCATCATGGAGACACAGAAGCCCAGACCTTGGCAAGTGAGGCCAGCGAAGATAATGGGGAGAGGATTGATATGGCTCTGTGTGTCCAAGATGACGGTTGCAACAGTACCAGCAAGCATGACTGGGAAGATGGGAAGTAACCAGCCAGGCATCATAGTTTGCAAGTTGAAGCTGTGTCCTGCAAAGAGGTACGAGTACTGCCACACAGCTAGGATAAATGTTACAACGACATATACCCAAAAGATAGTCTCAGTTGCCCAGGCGTACGAGGCGTCGTCCTTGGGGATGGCATAGCGCTGGGTACTAGTGATGAGAGAAGCGATAGCGAGGAAGAATGTTGGAAAGAGGAATGCTTCTCGGTGATGTGTAAGCGATTTGGTCAAGTCGCCGGGGTTGAACAGGAAGCGACAAATCATCGCGATGCAGCAGAGGGTAAAGATGAGGAGGTTGATGCTGTATAGCACTGTTCCGATTATTCTCAACCCCGTGAATTGATGAGGCTGTACGTGGATAAGCAATGCTAGACCACCTGCACTCATGGGTAGTGTAAACCAAGCCCATGTGAAATGATGCAGCCGTTGTCGGAAGGACAATTGTTGTTGAGAATCAGTCTTGGCATCGAGGCTATCGTCACTGTTTCCCTTTTCAAGTAGTGAGGGTGAGTTTGCTGCTGCTGATTTGGCTGTGTGATGGTTCAGAAAAGCCTTTGGGTCGTGTTCAGCCGGTGGCGTTGGTGTTGGTGTTGTGCAGTCGATCGAGTTGCGACGAGTGGGGGTATTGGAGTCTGTCCAAGAGACGTCTAGATCTCGAATGCGATCCATTTTTGCGAAGATTTATTGGTGAATGAATTGTGTGGTTGTTAAGCTTAGCGAATGTTGGTGTGCAAGCATTGAATTGAATGAATGATGAGCAAGATGAAGCAATCCAAAAAGTGAAAGTAGCGACGCGACATATTTATAGACTCTATCGAAGAAAAAATTAAATGTCCTTGGAGATGTTGTTTGCTTAGCCTCGACCCAGTCGGCTCATCCTGTCTCGCCTAAAGGGGCGATTACGAAGAGTGCGAATCATGATATGGCGAAATCTCGTGATGGAACCGTGACTCGAGTCAAAGCGACCGCGATAGAAGCTCCCCGTTCCCTGCCCAAAAGCGGGTTCGGGACCCATTTCGGAACACTAAAACACGACGTATCGTCCTTTTTAGTGCAATTGTCGTGCTGCAAATGCCGTGGCATTGAGGCTCATCGGGTGCTGATGGACAGGGGGGTCCCCTAACTAATTAATACAGTGGTGGTACCCTTGTTCAGTGGTAATGCCCATGCTGGGTGGCCGGGATTTAAAGTCCAGAAATGGGTGAGCATCATCCAACTGACAAGCCATCAACGTGATGCTGTGGCTGCGCGGAATGTGGCCCGGTGCGCCGGACCCGGATCCAACTGGTCGGTCCCAGGCTAAGGGAACAAGGGAGGTCGAGATAAGGCCGAGCCTCAAAATAAATGCCAAGCAGGTTTTGCCACAGACAGGAGGCCCTTCATGATAAGAAGATGCTATGGTGAGGCCTCTGCGTGTTATCAGTGAGATTTTACGAAGCATGCACGCATTTTACGAACCGACAACTTGGCGGTATTACCTATCAGCAGATATCCATTCAGGTATCATTACTATTTCAGTCCCTCCCTGTATTAATTCGAGACTCAATTATCATCCCTCTTTTCTCACCGCGGTCAAGGTCCAAAGTGGAGTGCTTCCGACCGACGCTCGGCGGTCATTCCGTTTCGCCGCCCAACGTCCAAGGATTGCAAAGGCCCAACTACAGGGTCGAAATTAATTGCCGGGCATCATCGGGTGGATTTTTGAGCCTCAAGCGCCCGCTGCATTCAGCACAGCAACGCTGACGCGGTCGCACCCGTCAATGTCTTAAAGATAAAGATTTTTTTATGGTTCTAGTGGTTTAAGCCTAACGCCAAGAATATTCTAGTGGAGCTGCATATTTAAAGCCATGACGATCAAATCGATTATACGGCCCCTGGCTGATCGTTCAGCTTACAGGAGCTGTTTTATCTTTGAGTAGTGGGTTTCAATTAACGGTGTTCCTTGTGCCTGAAAGATCTTGCTGCCCATTGATTCGAGCACGAGGTTCATGAATGCTTGGACCGCCTTGTTGCGGAATGTCGATCATCCAAGCACGCAAATACCCTACACGCGTCTTCAACCACAGCCTCATTCAGCCATTACAACGCGTATTGATGAAACAGATCAACGAACACGAATGATGATCATTCCTTGCATCGACACTCAGAAGTATGCAAGGTGTTCAATTGTTATCTTCACGCAAGCTTACACGCAAGCCTATGTCGCGAGGTTTAAGCTTATTCGTGTAGCACTGACGAAAACTGACCCATATATCGAGGCTGTGAGAAAAAGATCTTCACTCGGATCAAATGCCAGCCAAGGATTTAGGAATGTATTGAAATAGAAAACACTTAGTTGTGACTTGATCTACGTGATCTTCACACGTGCGTCTTGGCATTTATGAGTTGGCATTGATGTTGTGATACACAAGAAAGTCGGAAAATGATCAGAATCCAAGCCGGACTTGTGTATTCTGGCATTGGTTTCATTCGTTTAATTGTGCCTAGTATGTCACCTTACACCCTGTCCATCCCAACCATTTGGAAACTACAAATTTCAGATAAAACATGGCCTTGTGAGGATGTAGGTAGGGCTGTGAAAAAGGTTTTATGCTGCAGCTAAATAACGAGTCACAGATGATATACTTGGTACCTATTCGACGCAATGATAAATTCAACTGGCATCTCCTTTATAATTCTTACCCGTTGAATTGATTGATCAGGTCACGCAGTCGGAGGGCTCTCACGTGACCTATTTAGAACCGGCTAACCACGAAGATAAAGCAATTTAACGACACGATGAACTGCACATATTTGACTGCATGAACCAACTTGGGGACCGTGCCATTTTTACCTCACAACATGTTCAAGGAATCCTATTGTAGCAAATTGGTCATTGCTATCTCACGTGATATAAGTAAACCCCGGAAAACCCATGGCTCAGAGGAATGGAACTTTTATCGTTGTACACTCCACAACGACTATTGTCATGGCTACCATCCCCATCTCACGTCTTCCAGATGACGTGCTATTACTGATATTCAACCAATTTTGTCTGCACTGCCAAGACGCTTTCAGTCAGTCCTGGGACGACCGACCACTTCGCTTTGTTCGAAGTCACCGAGAACATCAGATAGATACCTGGCCACAAGTCCTGGTACTCGATCGACAGGCAAACGCTCTGCTCGCTGTCTTTAACTTGTAGAAACTTCCGACACGTTGCTCAACCCATTTTGCATCACGAGTTTGCTTTGGGCTACGGCGATTCATGGGAATCGAAGCAATATAGATGGGATGGCCGGCTTGCGTCATTTATTCGCACCTTGGCTCGACGCCGTGATCTTGCTCGCCTAGTCAGGGTCATCTATATCCACACCTCCCTATTTTGCTACAATAGCGCTGTAAAACGGGCGACTAACCGAGCTGCTATCAAAGAGGCGGCTCTTGCTCTTGGAATAGACCTTCCAGCAGCCTGGAGACAACGAATATCCACAATATCCGATGATGAAAGTCGGGACTGGCCAGAAGTCTATCAAGCTTTTTTAGGCTCGTATCTTGATGACAAGCCTGACTTGACTGATAGACAGGAGCGACGCCTACACAGGGCAATGACTTCCCAGTCACAGCCTGGTTGGCGCTGGATGAATGCCGAGATGGTGGCGACGCTGATTGCCCAAACACCACATCTACAGTATCTCAGTCTTCAGGGAGGGCGTGAGTGGCCAACACGCGGACTCCCTGAATCTTCCCTTCGGGCTCTCGGAGTCTCAAGCTTGCCTTCTTTGAAGACGCTTGACCTCGGCATTGGCGCTTCCATCACCGGGTTGGCATCGTGTCTAGAGACACTCAACCTTCACCAACATTCGTATCTGGGCCCCTCAACCCCGGAGATGCCAAGTTTGAAAACCTTGAGGGTGACAGATATACTGTTAAAGCCTGGAGAGCTGCAAGTCCTTTTAAGTGCTTGCACTGGAGGCTTGGTAGCGTTTGAATACGAGGCGTGCGAAGAAGAACCGGCTGAATGCGACACGGATCCTGATCTCCCAAGCACCCACTTTCAAGTTGCAGAAGCCATCGAGCTTCTCAAGATGCACAAGAATACATTGAGAGTACTGCACATTCACTTTCTCAATCGAGGTTGGCAGATGACGAGGATACCTCGGGATGTTAATCTCCAAGAGTTCACTGCTCTACAACACATCTTTATTAATACGGCCCCTCTCTTCGGATCCATTTCGATCAATGAGAAATTTGACGATAACGAGATACTGATCCGGTTTCTACCTCCTTCGATCGTCTCTCTCGCAATTTGCAAAAACATGTTCCGCAGCTTTAACACAAAAGCGCTGGTCACTCTGGCGGATTGGAAGAGCAAGAACCAAGACGACTTTGCCTTTTTCAGATGGATCTATTGCTATCCAAAGATCAAGTCTTCTGCTTTAACGAAGCTGTTCGAGGCAAGCGGCATTGAGCTCGGTGACAAGCTTTTTGCTTTGGGCAAGGTTAAGCCGTATCTAAATGGCCCAAATGAGCCTTCAACACTTTTATGGGAGAATCGGGATTCAGGGGATGAACTTTGACATGTGCGGAACTGTCTGGAGTTAGGAAAAGAGTCATAAGACGTCATCATATGGTGCACATATGTAGTGAAGCATGCAACAAACACCACGATGTCATATCCTCAGTAGAAGCTGGATGAATGCGTTGCCGTGGAGTTATATTATAAAACGCATTGGTGATAGTTATGCTTAGCCTTTGTCTCGTCGGGACGATCTCGGACACAACGCACATCGATGTGAATCCTGAAAGCCAATGTGGCGTGGAATGCCTTTTTGTTATTTACTAGCGATATAGTCTTGCCAGCTAACGTTCCCGCCTCCCGGAGTTTTACGATGCTCCCATATTGAAGCGGCAACTTCCTGCGAAGGCTTATCCGTAAGAAGAATGCCCTGCTCGTCAGTTGCTGACAGGATCTTAAGCACCCTCTGTTGCATTTTGGGGTCAACGGCCTCACAAGCTGCAGTAAGGGCTGCCCAAGCTATACAAATGCCGAGATCATGATCGTGTATCCGCGGAAGGCAGGGCTCAAGGTAATCAATTGCCTTGCTCACGACGTCCTGAAGAATCATTGGACTCAGATTGTGGGTCTTCCTATAGAAGTAGAGAATAAGTGCTTGATGAAGGCCTTGAGCTAGAGGCTTGGATTCGGGGTTGTCGAGCAGGTCTCGTGTTTGAGGTGAACTCAGATGTTCTGGTCGTTGCGGACCGATGAGATCCGCCGTGGGAGTCCATGCCCAAATTGTCCTTTCAAGATTGAGAATATGGTGGTTCAACGCATTTGTTGCTAGTGAGTCAGGCTGGTTGAGTGACTCTAGACGCATCTTTTCATTTGCAGTCGCAACTGTTTGCGACAGTAGCGTCCACAAAGATTCCGGAAAGCCAAAGATGGCGGGATACAGCGACTTCCTCCATTCGCCTTGCACTTGGAGATGGATATCAGTGTAGCCAACATCGGGGGTCTTCACATCTGTAGGGCCAAGGCCGATGTCGTAACATTCAGTGGCGAGACAGAACTTGCCATCCTTTTCTGGTGGTTCATTATAAGCCCTCGTAGGGTCATCGGTCGGGGCCTCTAGGCGATGGCCGACGCTCTCCGCGAGTATGCGAAGATGGCTGTACATGTGATGTAGAACCCGGTATTCGAGAGGGATGTTGTCGACCAAGCCTTGTCGACGGATAAATCGCTCGGCATCAAGAAGAAAGACATGGAACGAGCTATCGCCTCTAGATAGCTGAGGATGCAAAGTAAGCAACAAGTACCAGTCGTGATTTGTTGACATAACTTACAGAAATCATGGAAATAGCAAGAATAGCCATGAGGAGTTCCTTGTACTTTATCTGTCCAGCGCCCGACATCTCGGTTTTGAGCGCGGTACGCAGATGCGCTTGAGCCTTTAACTGGTACTTAACAGCAACACATTGCCAAGTCTCTCCACGAAAGTCTGAGTCAACCGTTCTATATAGATGGAAGGCACTGAGAGATAGTAGGCCGCAGAGCAAAGCGAAGCGAGTATGGGAAGTGTTCCGCCAGAGTGAAAGTTCAGCGAATGTTTCGAGAGCACAGGGGAAGAATATCAGCTGCCAAGGTGACTCAGGCTTGGCCTGACTTATTTCAGACTGGAAGATCTGTTCCCTATAGTGCCGAAGTAACGGTTCTGAATGAACCGGCATTACTATCTCGCTGGCAGGCGTGAGATCTGGGGCGATGATCGATAAGCTCATCCTTCTGCTTCTTGAGGGGGTAGTCTTGGTGTTGATGAGTTGTCCATCTTTTGTACCATTGTAAGGTTCGTATAATGGTAGTTCGCCATCGATTGTGAGTAAATTGTCGGTCGTCAGGGATTCGAAGAAAGATTCGGGCAGATCACCGTCAATGACACCCTCCCGATCAAAGCTTTCGTCGACATACTGGTCAATGTCGCCTATTGAGTCAAGGAACTGTAGGAATTCAGTAGAATCATTGTTCTCCAGGTTAGCCTGAACTTCTGTCCATTCGACGTCGGGGCCAGAATCATCAGAACCATCAAGTTGTTCGAGTTGAGGAGCCACAATGGGTGGGCTTGCAGACTCTGTTGCTGATGATGTGCGATCGTGCACGGGTGCTTGGATGGAGAAAGCACCAAAAGGACCTTTGAAAAGACCGGGGATATGCTCTTCCCTGCTTTCAAGCCTATTGCATGCGGCGTCAAGGCGTGATATAAGGTCTGGGGCTGATCGGCGTCCGAGGCTCTCTAAGATTGCAGTACTCATGTGCTGGCGTTGGGGCTCTAGAAGACTAATTAGGTATGCAACTTAGGATAAAGCCGACATAAATGATGACTCACCAGATAGTACCGGGTAACGGAATTCAAAGCCCTTGTGATTATTATGTTCTTTGGGCCGAGTAACAACGCCTTCGGTGATCCAGAGCAACGGTGACCAATACCCGCCACAGGCTAACTTGGCTTGCTTGCATGGGCCACACTCGGGATGGACATCATCGCATTTGACACGCCGATTGCGACACGTCTTGCACCCTGTAAAGGTCCGCTTCCTTGCTGGTCTGGGGCCTGAGGACTGGTCCATGGGTGACAGAATCAAGGGCAGGTCGAATAATTGGATTGGTATAGCTAGTGGGGGTCCCTTCGAGCATCAGCAATCAATAAAGAAACAGCAACCGAGATGAATGTGCGAGGAGAGTGGGAAACGATCGCAGAGAGTCAGAGACTTGCCCTGATTCAAATAGGAATCTGTTCGCGAGTGAGACGGTGGCACTAGAATATTGGTGGCCAATAGGGTCCCTTCCCGCTATCAATCGTTCTGTCTCCATAATTTATCTCCTCATCCGATTATGTTCTAACGCCTGCAGCAGGCTTATAACTCAACGAGAGAACCCAAACTATGACAGATAAAGCAAATCATATGAATTGATAATGGGATGTGAACATTTTGAGCGTGTCTTGGAGGTTGCACTGACGTGTGTCGTCGTTCCATTCATGTTATTGAGAGCTCTGTCCCACCTCAGGCTACTGCGGCATCACGAGTAAGTCATATCTCACACGCTATAGAAGTATATTTGCTAAGCATGTGTTATCTGTTCAACTAGCGAGGTTGTGAACGTAGACTCTGCCGCAACTAAATGAGAAAAACTGTGTGGTCCTCCTATTCTTCAAGTGCGTCTTGAATTTTTCATTTCCTACGGCGCAATAGTTGCATCACCTACACAGAGTTGGAATTGTCAGCGCAAGACCAAGCAGCTGATCCTCCCGACTCCTTATACGAGTCGATAATGCCAACAACAGAGCCATAGGTGCCGGCTATCATCAAGAAAGTACCCGAGATTATGACAAACACGCTCCAGCCTACCATAAAATACCATCTCCATGTTCGCGTTTCCGTGTTCCAGTTGTCGTATAACCACATACAACCCATAGGCTGGAATGCCATAAAAGTCCCCAACAACGCGCCAATCAAGGATACGAGACCACCAAAGACAGGAATTCCACTGGCAATAACGTATGCTATGATTGTAATGCCGCCAGTGGATCCAAGCCAAGAGATCCAATGAGTTGTTGTGTTCTTAGTGAGGTGGCGCGATCCTCGGAGGAGTCGGACGAAGATATATTTGCTAGGTAGCTTGGGTCTAGTTAGTGCATAGGTTCATTGCCAGTTTGGTAGTCGTTCTTACATGAATAGAGAGAAGAGCAGAGGCAACGAGTCCAGGCAAGCCAAGCCCATACGCCACTCTCTTAATCAAAGGGCCCGCAGAGCCAGGAGCAGGCGAAGCAACATAACTGCCGCAGTAATAGTATACAACGACCCCGACTATAATATACGTGATAGAGATTACCGACTGGCAAACTATCAAGGAACGAGTATAATGATGCGGGTCGCGCATCTCGGCCGCTATCGAGAAAAAGGCAGGCGTGCCAGCATAGGCAAACACGATCGAGGAGACGGCAGAGATAGCGTTCGTGAAGCTCGGGTTATTGACAATTTTATAGTCTGATACCCACTCCCCCTGTTGCGGTGCAGACGCGGGGCGATCCTGGATGCCGACAGCGATGGTCACGGTAAAAACTGTTTCCAACTTAGATATTACTAACTTACAGGCAAGAGCTACAGTATAGACTTACCAGCAACCATGATGGATGTGATACCGACCCAAGCAATCCAACTGATCCTACCTAGTGTCTGAATACTCGCAAAGCCAAACCCGATTACAGCAGCGATGGCGACAAAGGCAGCTGTGCATGTACCGTGAAGGGAGAGGGAGTTGAGGGCAATGGAGATACTAAGCATAGCTGAACCAGCACAAAACGTAAAGACTTTGGCAACGTTAGAACTAATCATGGCCCTGGTGGAGTAGATACTTACAAAGGCAAAAAGCAGTTGCGAAGACCTCACGACCAACCCGGCCAAACATCAGCTCTCCGGCATCATCAATACCGTACACTTGACGATGGCGAAGCTTGAACACGCCGACGATATAATCGGACCAAGTGGTGATACCGCCGATGACACAGAGTACTATAACTCCAGGAACTATACCGAGGGTATCGAAAACGGAGGGGATAGAAAGGACACCGAGGCCGATTTGCGTTTTCATCATGAGAGCTGAAGTCCCGATCCAACCGACCTTTGAACTTGATGAGAAAGGCATCGAACACGGAGGCAGCTGAAGACACGTACATTTCGATAGTTGACATTTCCCTCAGTGATGTCGCCGAAAACAGCATCATAGGGGACGTTTTTGTCGTCGACGACTTCACCAGCCTGCGAAGGCGCTCGTGCAATGCCTTCCAGGTTATCGCTTGGCTTGCAAGACTTGGACATTGTGCAGAATCTGTAAGGGGCGTAGGAGAGTTGTTCCAGATGCAGTAGCATAGAACAAAACTGTCTTGGGAAGCCAAGAGCTTCGTTTATATATCGGTATCCATGGATACCCAACCCAGTGCAGCTGCAAGGTCTTATCTCGTGCCCCACAGCGTGTTAAAACTACAAAATAATCTTTGAGATACGCACAGTACCTTACAATTGCGCTTCCTCCACAGTGATGGACCCCCGACCCCATCGTTATCGCGGAGGCTGCAGTAGTACAGTCTGGGGAAGTGGGGAAATCCAACAGGCCTTGGAATGAGGAGCGTCCTAAATGGAAATGGAAGTTGTCGCCTTGGGAGGACGTCTGTGGAGATCCCTGCCTGACCCCGTGCTCTTCCCCTCACGCTATCGGGCCAACACCAAGGGCACTAAATGGTTTTGGAGTATGGTGGCAATTACCGTATCGGATGAAGTAATTAGATCTTCGATCGAGTGTTCAGTCAGCTACATCGTCGCCTCGCTTCCATCTTGGGAGTTGAGGAGTTGAACTCCCGATTTATCCAAGATATGCTATATTCCATTCGGTAAGCTATTTCCTGATTGGTAGTTTGTCGGCATGAAAGTTCGTCATGAATACGTGTATCAATCGTCTCACAGTCATATTTAAATGCTATGAACTCTACAAAAGCTTCGGCCAAAAACAAGTTTTGCATTCATCAGGGTCTACAATCTCTTCAATAACAATAGATTGACTGAGAAATCCTCATACTCTATTACTTTCAACCTACCCCCTTACCTATTCACCATGTCTCCTCCCATCCAGCAGCCCAAGTATACCACCCCCGATGACTCGTCCGAAGTCAGGGAGGCCGTGGCGAAGAGCAAGCGAGTTATGACTAACATCATTTCCGACCGAGTCGACCGACGTAAGTGCACTAAGTCCCACTAGTCCTTGCTATGAGCATGCTAACAGCAATCTCGGATAGCCATCGGACCATACGTGAGCAGACGCCCCTCCTTATCATATGCTTGTTTTATCATTTCTAGATCCATCAGAGTACCCAAACCTGAAACATATACTGATTGGCGTGCAGTCTCATGGCATGATTACCACTGTCCAGCCTCTGAGTGGTCTCATCTTCCTCTGCGGCCAGTGCCCCGTTCTACCCGATGGCACCGTGATCGATGGTAGCGTCGCAGACAAGACCAGGCTTGTGTGTGAAAACGCCAAGAATGCCCTCGAGGCCGCAGGCTCGTCCTTAGACAAGGTCGTAAAGGTGCAGGTACGTAATTAAGCACAGTTCTATGTCTGAACAGCGTCCCGGTCCTTCATCTCTGAACATGAGCTCATGTATGGTTTCTAGATGTTCTTTACCGATATTGCCGACTATGATGAGTCCAACTCGGTCTATATCAAGTACTTTCCCCACATCCCTGCCAGAAGTGCTATGGAGGTCTCCAAAATTCCCCCTCGCGGAACCACCCTGCAGATGGACGTTATTGCTCTGCAATAAGATTACCAAACTGTGTTAGTAAAGGACTGGCGGCGGCGGCGACGGCAAATCTCTGCCGGTATAGAACCACCCCGGCCTTTTAGAGAATCAATAAAATACCGTCACGGGCCATTTGTGACTAGTGGGTTCTTGTCTTGTTATCTAAGCTCTTGTCCTCCTTGTGCACGTTATCCAGGGCGACAGCTCCAAAGGTCATAGCTCTGTTTCCTTCAGTCGTTTTACCCAAACATAATTGCCCATACAAGAAACATCCATACAACACTCGCTCCTTTTCTTCTTCAAATAACTTGCAGGGTGCAAGGATATCTGTGGGCAATTTGCTTCTTCTAGTCATACCGTCGCTATAATAGGAATAGCATCAATACAATTAATTATCTCGACGTATTAGAGCCACCTAAAGGCTATCAGGAAATGTTATTTGACTGACCTCGTCGAAGATTAGACATCAGTAGAGTACAGTCCGCTGGGGTCAGGAGGGAAACTAAGGTATACTAACCACAAGGTTTGTGGCAGTTGCCAGACGTATCTCTACCTACTTCATAGGCAATTAACTCACCAAGTTGAAGGTTCTTTGACAGCGGAATATGGGACGGAAATGCGGGCGTTCGCCTTTCTGACCCTTGCGGGCTGCATCAGTCTAGCCTTCTGTTACACCCGCACCCTGTAGTAGAAGTGTGTACTTCCAGCACCAGTGGCGGCATTCTCCCTTTTGCCCCCAGACACAAGGCTTAAAGCATTCGCTATGCAGTTTTCGTTCATCCGATAAAGGTGATCTACCATATGGAGTGTAGAAAAACGTTAGACGCGAGACTCAATTGATGCTCTAATGAAATTATTACTTGCCTGAGACCACTGCAAGCCCGAGTCTATTTTCTCACAGATAATTGGTTCCACCTACTGAAAGGCGCTGGTCAGAATTGAGTTACGGTCCTCCCTTCTGCGTTATTCGCTGTAGGGGGAGTTCATCTGCCCAGATTCCATTGCCACCAAGCTAGCCTTGCTAATGTTCACTAGATCTTGCGGTACGTTGCGAAGCGTTGCACTGAGGTTGTTGGCAAATGAATTCGAGAAGTCATGCGCTTCAATTATAATGGGTGTTCTAGCAAATGTGATAGTGAAAGGTATTTATACGCTATAAGCTAACTAAGCCTCTTGTTTTCTGTCACAGTTTCAAGACTCTGTCGCAATAGAGCTGTGGTTGTTGAGTGGTCAATAGCATCAGATTGACAGGCATTGTGCTATCCCTTACATAAATTGCTAAAGCTTCGACAGAATACCTTCAGGCAACAGAACCGACAGGTGACTTTTCTTGATGTCAGTGATAGTGCGACATCTAGAAAAGGTCAGTATGATCGTCTACCAGACTACGACAGATATTGTGTGGAAGACCTACCCACAAAGCATCATTGTCTGTTTCAATTCTTGCAGCAGAAGTTTCACGACAAAGTCTACGCCCGCTTCTCCGTTGTACTCGGTGATGTTAGAAACACAATGTAGATGCAAGTGAGATCAGACTTACCGCGAGGCCCCAAACTGGAACTCGGCCGAGGAAACAGAAATCCGCTCCTAATGCAATGGCCTTGAATACATCGCTGCCATGACGGATGCCACCATCAAAAGCAATGGGGATCCTGCCCCGACCGGCCGCAGCACACTCTCTCAAAGCATCCAGTGTCGCGGGTACACCATCGAGCTGGCGACCGCCATGGTTGGAAATGACCACACCATCCAAATTATAGCGGATCGCCATTTCGACGTCGTCGGAGGTGTAAACTAAACGACCACGTTAGCAAAAATCCCAGTACGACTTCGCAGGGACGCGTAATACATACTGCCTTTGAGCCAAATCTGCAACTTGGTCTGTGAACGCAGCCAAGCAATGTTTTTATGCCAAGTGATGGTCGGATCTGGCATCGTTAGCTTCACGTATACCTGGGTTTAGGACTGTAAGTACCGTAATCCAAATCATCCAGAGTCACTTCTCGCTCCCCTTCTGGAAACGCGAGGTTCGGAAATTGTACATGAGGAGGAAAGGCGAACTTGTTGCGGGTCTCGTTGAGGCGTGTTCCTAGGATGGGCAAGTCGACGCTGACAAAAATGGCCTTGTAGCCGGCCGCTGGAGCAAAGACTGGTTAGTAGAGCTCAAGGTACGATGACAATACTAGGCTGTGTTACCTTCTGCGCGTCTGATGATCATCTGCGAGACAGTCAAGTCCTTGAAGAAGGTCAGTTGCATCGCATAGGGATTGCCTTGCCCTTGTGCAGCAACATCTTCCAAACTAGTCGACGCATAGGACGATAGAACCATGGGAATATTGTTTGATGCTGCTGCACGAGAGGTGGCGGTCTCTCCGTCAGGGTGGGCTAGCTTGTGTGCTGCTGAAGGAGCAAATCCGATCGGGGCAGCGGTCTAGGTAGACGCCAAGTCAGAATATGTATCGAGTCGCTTACATCAATATTCGTACCTCGATACCGAAAAGTTTGGATTTCATGTCAACATTTCCAACATCTCGCAGAACTCGGGGTCGCAGCTTGTAGCGGTCGAATGCGTTTACGTTATCGGTGACGCTGGAGTTGTTCAGTAAGGTCCTGGACGTTTGAGTACTTGCAGCTCACGTTCTCATGGAACCAGCACCACCGCTGAAGTAATCTTACATATAAATCAGTAAACAGCAAAACAATGCAGGAAAGGACGATCATTTACCATTGTAGATCTGGGGCACCCGTTTTGCCCCTTCCTCCACCAGGTCGGCGACTGTTAAAATACGTTCATCAAGCGCGCTCTTTCTGTTCATAACGGTTATGAGTGAGAAACGACAGAAGGTTTAGGAGGAATGGCGTGCCTTGCGAAGTCAAGTTTTTCTTTTTGCGACGAAGTCATATTGTGTCCAGGGCCCGGGGTTGTGCAGGTGCTTTTAGATAAGTAACTTAAGCTAAAAAATACTCATGCCATGGCAAGTTTGGAGTAGCTTAGTCGCATCATCTAATAATCGAGTACCCACGCATGGGCACTACTCTGATTGGCGGGTCACTCTTCCATACATTTTCCAGACAGGAAGTTGTTCGCGAGTGCGGCCGATCGTCGGATCATCACACTTGGTAGTGAGCTTCTACTTTGGATACGGAAGTGGGAAACGAAACGAATCTACCAAACTACATTCCTCGTACGATAACGGTCGCGGAATGATGAATTGATGCAATATTCAATACGGTAATTTCCTGCCTAACCAAGATATCTTGGTCTTAGTGAGGACTGAGAATATCCCCGCACTCTGCTCTCTACTTTTTGGTTATCGTGACGGGCATAAAACTTTAGACTACTGCCACGCTTCGTCTCAATTCATCACGAATTGCCTAGATCTTAGCCATTATCTTCCTTCCAACTTGATTTAACGACACGATGACGGTCTCCTCAAACACAGCTGTGCCTTGGCAAGAAAAGGCTGCCATTGCAACTAAGCAACGCGACACATCCCTAGCAGCGGTCGACCCCCCATTGAAGGGCATTCCCAATGACTTACCTCGGAACTCTCAGAGCCTCCCGGGCATGATCCTGACAGCTAGGGAGCTGGAGCTTACCGAGGGTTATACCGTTAACCAACTACTCGCTAAGCTGCGCAGTAGAGAGGTCTCGTCAGAAGAGGTAACCAGAGCTTTTCTTCGTCGAGCCGCCGTTGCGCAAGCCGCGACCAATTGTTTGACGGAGCTACTCTGGGATGATGCTATCGAACGAGCTCGTTATCTGGATTCCCTTCCTAACCCGATAGGCCCGCTTCATGGTCTCCCCATATCCATCAAGGAACACCAAGGTACTTTGGGTAGCAATAAGACCGCCAATGGCTCCTACGTAGCTTATATCGGCAAGTACCAAGGATCTACCCTTTTATGCGATATCCTGTGGGATGCAGGTTGTGTTCACTTTGCCCGCACGACCCAACCGCAGGCAATCATGCATCTGGAAACAGAAAGCAATATCTACGGCCGAACCGTGAATCCTTATAATCGAAACTTGACCCCAGGTGGGAGCAGCGGTGGCGAGAGCGCCTTGCTTGGTCTCCGAGGCAGCATATTCGTGAGTCCAAACCACTGGTGACTTATTTTGTCCTTCGTTTCTAACTCAGGCTTTAAGGGCGTAGGAGGAGATATCGGCGGGAGTATCCGAGTTCCTGCCGCCCACTGTGGTGTCTATGGATTCAAGTAAGTGCCTGCGCTGTCAAACTCGTATCATACAAGGCTGAAGAAATAGACCATCAGCACAAAGGCTTCCCCTAGCTGGTGGGACAGGTCATATGTTTGGTAAAGAAACAATCTCAGCGACAAATGGGCCAATGATGACGGACCGGGATTCCCTGGAACTTTTCATGCAAATTATTCTGGCTTCTGAGCCGTGGAAGCTCGAGCCTTCCATCAGAGTACAGCCTTGGATTCCTTATCACTTCGCCAAGCCTATTAAGATAGCTGTGCAGTGGTGGGACGGGGTGGTCATGCCTCATCCACCTATGCTACGGGCCCTGCGAGAGGTCTCTGAGGCTTGCCGGCGAGCCGGGATGCAAGTCGTCGATTGGAATAGCGAGGCTCTGGACCATCGGAGGGGTTGGGAGATTCTGTCAGGTCTATTCTATCCTGACGGCGGACGAGAGGTAATAGGGAGAATCGAAGATGCAGGGGAGCCTCTACTTCCCCTTACCAAGTTCATTGTCGAGCAGCCCAATGTCAAATATCGAAATATGGAAGAGTTATGGAAGGTAAGTCGCAGCTCTTGTATACATAGCTTTCTTTCCCTTCTAACCCACCATATTTTATAGCTCTGCACTGAGCGCGAAGCATATCGAACTGCCTACGCCCGTCATTGGACCAAAACCGGCGAACAAGATGGCCAAGAGGTTGATGTCATCCTCTGTCCTCCATCCTTTGGCGCTGCGACGCCTCACGAGCAATCAAGGTACTGGGGTTATGGAGCGATTTGGAACCTTCTTGACTATCCAGCGGCGGTTTTCCCCGTCACTACCGTTGATCCTGGACAGGATGAGAAGGATCTGGCTTATAAGCCGAAAAATGCCGATGACCAATTCGTTTATGACATGTATGATCCAGAGGTCTTCAAAGACGCTCCAGTAGGCTTGCAGGTTGTAGGGCGCAGGCACATGGATGAAAAGGTTCTAGCAGCTTTGAAAGAGATTGAGCGGGCATTAGGAAGGGTTTGATTGAGTAGTGTTTGGTTGATTATATGAACAAGGGAATATAGTGTACTGGTATTTGAACAAGACGACATTGTTTAGAACTCAGATTCATCTCCATAGATATAAAGGTTGGGTGCTTGAAGTGCGCCTGAGCTGGATTAAGGGCCCGTTGAGCTGGGCCTGACCTGAGCCAATGTTACCCTCCATTCTCGGAGATATTTCAAGCTCTACGTCGGAATTCCCTGTCTAAATGGGTGGTAATAAGCCCCTATTGAGTCACATTCCTTAGGATAGTGTAGGTTCAGCGGCAACATGCAAACGGTATTGTGGCTTCAAAATGAAAGCGCCTCAAGTCATGCGACCCAAGCGCCTGCTTTCACAATAATCGAACGGTGGCTTTCCCTCTTGGTTCTGGATAAAAATAGCACCACTTGCTCCGCCGTGTCTCTTGTTCTTATTAGATGATGTTCAATATGTTCTATAAACGCTCTCGAGTCTTGGCTGACCAAGCTCTACTTCGTCGATGGTTTACTATGTTGCCGTTTCTGAAACTTATGCAACCCGCTCTGCAGAAACGCACGATGATATTAGTTGAAAGGGTTGTTGTTGCAGATATCATATAACTATATTACACTCAAAGAGTTACACTTGGGTATTAAAGCTCACAAGAGCAAGGCACAAGCTTTCACTCTTCTCGTCAATCATCATGGGGTATCGATGGTAGTATGAAAGACGCAAAACTCCACCAGTATCCAAACTCCCTCCACAATATACGACCTTGAGATTTACGACATCCCTTAGCTGCTGGCAGGGAAGTTCATGCCCTCATTGGCCTTGTAGCCCTGCTCACCAGCAGCAACCTGAGCCTCACGGTACTCAGCTTCCTTATCCTGCTGGATGAGATCACAGCATCCACAGCAGCAAGCGGTGGCAAGGTCGACAAGGCAGCTGCCCTGGAGATGGTGCTTCTCGCGAAGGTTGGCGCGCTGAAGAGCGAGGGGAATCCAGTGAAGGCCGAAGCAGGTGGAACCCCAGAACATGAGGCACTACGTAGTAGAATACATTAGCGATTGTGCACGGGTATGTCAGACCAGGTGTGTACATACAGAAGTGTTGACGGGCTCATAACCCTCAAGGCTACCGTTCTTGCGAAGACGATGGTGAGTCTTGCCAAAGGTAACGCAAGGAACGCAGCAGGTGATGGCGCAAAGGTCAATAGGGCTGAAGCAGCCGAAGAAGCTGTTCTGCCAAGGTTGAGAAGTCTCGGGAGACTTGGAGTTGACATGCTCGCTGGGGCGGGCGAGGACATCGTTGAAACGGTCCTTCCACTCGTTGAGGTCGTTGTGGTCAATAGGACCATTGTTGTGGGCGTTCTGAGCGGGAGTGGCCATTGTGTTTAGGGAGTAAAGAAAAGATTCGAATGAGTGACAAGAAAATGTTAGATTTGGTAAAGGGAACTAAAGTGGGAAGGATTGTATGATTGACAGACAAGGTGAGACACTCAAAACTGCGGGATTGCCTTGTCTTTATGAGCTCGAGAAAAGCCCACCCCGGTTCAACGGCTCGTTGTGATATTCACTCTTATCGTGAATGTGGCTTAGAATGCCTGATATTAGCATCCCCAAGGCGTTTTGATAAACACCCTGAGATTGCTGCTTGGACATGAGGCGTGTGACAACCAATCACAGCATTTGTCTCAAGCAATCATGCGGAGAGTCTTTTCAGCCCTGTGGCAAGCTCGAAAGATCTGATTCGGTAGTTAAGCTAGCAATGTGTGAAGCTGAAGCGCCACCAATTTGCCGTAGCTTGTCTCGAAATTGAATGGCACAGGGCTAAGCGGTATTTGCGCGGGGCTAATGCACGCCGTGCTATCAGCCGCAAGCCTTCAGGGCGTTTTGAATATTAAAAGGCTGTGTGTTTAAGGGGAAATGCAGTCTCCTTTTCTTGATTTGGTACTGATTTACGGTATGGTTGTATCTCCGCTGACAATAGGGTTTTGCAACCAAGTTTCCGTGTCTCGGCGGAGGAGAGGTTCTTTAATTAGCACGCCTGATAAGCTCAACTGGGTAGTATTCAATCATTAGAGTAACCCGTTACTTCTCGGTACTTAACCTAAGACGAAGCTAGAAACTGGAGCTACCGTTGACATGGAAATTGACCCACGAATTTGATACACACGGCTCGCAGCCGTCTGCAAGCTATCAATTTCCTTAGGGCAAACTGCCTGCGCTGGGCGCAGTCCAAGCACCAGATGGCTTAGTCTGGACGGCAAGGCTCACCAGCCTGTCAAGCTCCTGCCGAGATCCGTGAGAGTCTCCTTAGACCGGGCTGTCTATGTGGTCCCTGATATTATGGGTATCTTAAGTTTAGGCTTATCAGTGACTTCCCATCGTTGATCAACGTAACGCTCAAGTCGTCAGTATGACTGTGTTCGACATTATGATATTTATAGCCGAAGATATCAGATTTCCCAGCAAACTTATTATGTCGGGCTATTACTCGCTGGCTACAATTGATGTTTGATGTTCTTGACTTGAGTAGTATTGCACAGAAAGATAGAAGAGCGTCGCATTGAAGTGGATTGAATTAAAATCTGTCGTATTAAACATATGAAACCCTTGTCCGGGACTATAACAACAAAGCACGTGGGTATTTACAAATCCAACATGCCTATCCTAAACCAAACGCCGCCCAAATGATGTCCTAGCTCAAAATCTACCAGCCGAGGACGTTGAAGAAGCTGGTTCGAGGATCGGGAACCTTGCCATCAAAAGTCTGAGCGCGAACTTGCTCGCTCTTGGTTGTGTTGTACTGGCTAAAGGTTCGATCAAAACTTCGTGATTGCTTGTTGAGCTGCGAGCGAACGTAGCTGCCGACGACTGTGGCGCTTCCGACTGTCAGAAGAACGGGGACGATTCTGGTAATTATTAGTATATGAGTGATTGAGAAGACAGGTTGGAGTCTTACCTCTGACCGACGGGGATGGCCTTGACGAGGGGTTGCATTTTGAAGAAGATGTGGGGTTGATGTTTGAGTGTTGGTGAAGTTATAGACAGAGGTTGTCTTTTTTGTGGGTGTAAGTGATTGATTGCTTGGTGTAGGTGAATTGTAAACCAGAAGTGGTTGTGTGAGTGTGATTGTGAGTGATGATAAAAAAAACCACAGAGAGCGATTCCAATGGTTTATTATATACCATTTACTTTGGAGTTTTTCTATTTATCTCGTGTAATCGAGTCTCGTTCGTCGGGTGGTGAGATGGTGTTTCGAGGTGCCTAGTGGTGTGATTCGCATCGCCTAGGCCCTGGAACCCCCGGTCGGGTGCTTCCGGGGCGTCCCATCAACCACGCGATCGGGCCATGTCGAACAAGAATGTCTGGCCTAGCCTCGCCTATTTTGGATGAGACTGAACGGATTGGGAAGCAATGAGACATGGGCATTCCAAATTTAGTATGATTTGATCTTGCATCTTTTATCTAGATTGCTAGAACAATGCTGTTTTGCGTATTTCCTCATTCCTGTTGCATTTATTACCGAATTTGCCCACCTATGAATCGTTTCCGTTGGTTTGCAACACCTGATAAACTATACTTGTTCCTTAGTGAATACATCATTCTTTTTAGTTTCTCCTCTCGGCAATACTAGATCTTCCTTCTTTCTGGGCCTTTGATCTGTTCATTTCGTGGTATGTAAGATGGCTCATCTCACTGCGGAGTTCGCCTTGAACAAATCTCTAGATGCCGAAACCGTCTGATTGTTGGCTTCGGCGCCTCCCGAACCCACCCATCAGCTGCCAGTCTAACCGTATCTGTTTAGAGATCGACATCAGACAAGCCCTCACTGAGCCCACTGCAAGCGTTGGGTGTTATTTTGATCATCTACCATCAGAACTCGTGCCTCTGTAATATTCCCATTTCCTTGTTGTGGTAAAATATACAATCACCTTGATGCGTATGTTCAGAGAATTTGTGTCATACTCTCCGATGCTGTTCTTCACCGCAGGAATGTTGCAGCTCATCCTGGTATTCTACCAACAACAAGCGTAGCCAGCAACAAATGCTTGCGACGATGGCATCCAATGCTCTTTTAACAATTAAAAACTCATCATCTCATGATACCTCTATCATTGAAATCCATCAACGATAGTTATCAAGTCTCTAGATGGTCCAAGAAAGGGATCTTGGCTGGTATGCTCCAGCCACGGAACCACGCAAGCGAGTGACGTCATGCCAAGTCGTCGAGTTGACGGTATCATCGAGCTGTATCCGTACCCCTCCCTGATATATGCAAAGTCTGCTCAATTGCATCACGTTCAATCCCATCATCTTCAACTACTATCTACTAATTGATCCCTCACTATGTCTTGGAAAAATCATCTGAAACGCCTAAAGAATGAATTCGATAACTTAGTCGGTGAGCCACAAGCTCAAGGCTCCCAACACCACGCTCCACCTCCGCCGCCTCAAGGACATGCACCACCACCTCAACAACCCATGGGTGGACAGCCCGGGCACGTGTACTGGCAGCCTCAGTTCCGTCCCGATGTCCCGGTCAATGTTGAGTGGGATGCAAAGATCGGCAACGGCCCGGATGGCTGGGGAAATCAGGAGTTGGAGTATTACACCGCCGATCAACAGAACGCATTTTAGTAAGTTCAGCCGCATTGAGCAGTCTGTCCTCTATCTAACTCTTGGAAACAGTACTCCAGATGGAAAGCTTGTACTTCGAGCTATTGCCAACAACGCTTCTCCCAACCACGAGCAGCGATATACGTCTGCTCGTCTCGTGAGCCGGGAGACGCTATCTCGGGACCAGGGAGTTCTCTCTGCTGTGATCTCCTCGCCTTGTGCAAAGGGTATCTGGCCAGCCTTTTGGCTTCTCCCTCAAGAGCCCTTCTCGTGGCCCACAGATGGAGAGATTGACATCGCCGAGACGTGGAACGGTGATCTTGAGAACCATTCTTGTCTGCACTGGGGTTTTCACCATGAACCTCACAAGCATCGAGTTCTGGGCACCAAGATTCCCGACATGCAGTCCAGGCCTGTCAGATTTGACTTTGCCTGGCTCCAGTCTGGTGGACAGGCTGGACAAGGCAGAATGGTGTGGTACATCGATGGTAGACCTGTGATGAAGGGAGAGATTCCAGAAGGTACGCGGCCGATGCGGGACTTTACTATTCTTTTGAATGTTGCAATGGGTGGAAATGTTTGTGGTGGTCAGGTTCCGGCAGATGGATACTACGATATGGTCGTGCATAGTCTGTTTATGGGGAGCGAGCCTGAGCATGGTGGATGGCATCGTTTCGAGGCGGATTGGGCCAACCATGCGACTCCTATGGGGAACACCTACTAAGAACGCTGGGCAAAAACAGATAATGTTATAGTCTCTTGAGTTAATATCAACGATAAAATCTTGGTTCATAGAGATGTAAAACCTATGCCGGCATCAGGTAGCCCTTACCGGATTTAAACATGGTCAATGAACAGGTAGTCTTATTGGATGATGACCTTCGTAAGGGTCAATGGATGTCAGCTGATTATGAGTGGTTCGACAGTGATAAGAGCGATAAGATCACGATAAGATAGCGTGGCCGGCGGCCGTGAAGCATCTCCACTTTATGAGCCGATGGTTCCGGACAGACGGCAATTCCGGGGGTCTAGCGTCTAGACCTGCCCATTCTTTTAGGACATTAATTGCCGGACCTTGGTCTAAAGGAACTCGGAGCCCGTCCTTGGAGGCAAGGTGCTGTCAAATTGTGCATGTTGTTGGAGATGTCAGATCCACTGCTGTGCGTGCTCTCTCCGCAGCAAGCCACAACGATGGTTTGCAAGTTTGATGGAGATAAACAGGCAGATGAACGATGTGTCGTCGCATCAGAAGCTAATTCATAGTATGCTCCTTAGTAAATGCTTATTAAATGCAACAATACTTGATTGCCATATTAATTCGCCCTCGTTCACGAAGTCATCCTTAATTTATGTTGAATAATTCCCAGCTGCTTCAACCTACCCGAGACCTGAAGCATCCCTGACTTCGATGTGTAATAGAAATTACCCCGCACGATATGCGGTATCGGGGCCCCAGATTTGATTGGGGTCGACGCAGATGGATTGGTTCCACTCCCACGATGTTTTTATGTGTAACGACAAGAACGATACAACTTCAATGCCATGAAATACCTGGAATATAGAGTCTAAATGTGTCAATTGTTAGTAACAAGAACTAAACAATGACTAGGCCAAGCCAATTGTACTCCAACCCCAGATCGTGTGACCCTCCCTGACACATCTAACGTCGATATGATCCTGGTAAAACATGGCTACGAGAGATAGTAAAATACGCCATTGTCCCATTGGGATAGTACAGCCGACAACAGCCCTCAGGCCAAGCGTCAGATAAGCGCAAATACCATTTGCCACTGCGGCGTTCCCCAGAGAAACAACCAGTCGGGGAAATAGTCGTAACGGCCTATCTCCGCGCTTGCGACGTTCCCCAATCTGCGGAGAGATTGGAGAACCAGGTCCAAACCGCTTTTGGAAGGAACAGGCGACAGAAGCCGGGGCAAGCTAAAAGAAGGGTCAAAGCCATGGGTTTGGGAATCCCAAGCGGCAAGGTTGCCGAGACTTGGTCCAAGACGACGGTCAAGTTCTTAAGAGAGTCTGCATCGCCCTTTTTTTGATATCTTTTGGGTTCTGTCATCTTTCTTTACCGGGAGTATCATCGACCATCTTCGACGCAATGGATCACAGTACTCGCCCGAGAGCGGATAGCACCGCTAAATACGATGACGATGTCCACGCCCCAGCCTTCAAAACCGTCAGCAACCAAGACGCACCCATCAACGCATCCGGTCACGTCCAGGAACTACAGCAAAACTTCAACCTCCTCTCCTTAGCCGGCGTCGGCCTTGTCGTCGGCAATGTCTGGCCTGCCATTGGCGGCTCCATCCTCGTCGCCATCTTCAACGGCGGTCCTCCCGGTGTCCTTTACGAGTTCATCGTCGTATCTATGTTCTACTGGACTGTCGCCGCCAGTGTCGCCGAGCTCGCTAGTGCTATTCCTTCGTCGGCGGGTGTGTATCACTGGGCTTCTGTTACGCCTGGGCCCAGATGGGGACGCGTGATTGGGTTCTTTGCTGGGTGGTGGAATTATCTTGCTTGGTGTCTTGGATGCGCTAGCATGTCTTCCATTCTTGCGAATACCCTCGTTCAGATGTATGCGCTTAACCATCCTGGCTTTGTTGCTGAGTCGTGGCACGTGTTCGTCACATACATCATCACTACATGGCTTTCTTGTGCGGCGGTTTGTCTATGGAACAGCGCCATGCCCAACCTGAACAAGTTTGGAGTCTTCATCATCCTCGCTGGCTTTGTCATTACTGTTATCACCGTCGCCGTCATGCCCGGTCGAGGAGGACGTCCACAGCACGCCAGCTCGGCCTTTGTTTGGAAAGATTGGCAAGCCGACATTGGATATCCAGATGGATTTGTTTTCGTTATGGGCATGCTCAACGGAGCGTATAGCGTAGGATCAGTCCATGCTACGACGCAATTGGCCGAGGAAATCCCTAACCCTGCTCGAAACGTTCCTATTGCTATCCTGTTCCAGGTCGCAACTGGTTTCATCACCGGAGTTTGTTATCTTATCGCCATCATGTACGCCATCAACGACTACGATGCTCTATTCGAGTCCGCCTATCCTATCGCCGAGATCTATCGTCAAGCTACTGGCTCTGCCGCGGGTGCTACAGGACTGTTGTCATTAGTCATGATCTGCATCGCGTTGACCGTCGTTGGACTCTATATCACTTGTGGTCGAACCCTCTGGGCCCTTGCTCGCGATGGTGCCACTCCTTTCCCTGGTGTCTTTGGTCATGTTCAGGAGTCTCTTGATATGCCTCTGTGGTCTACCATTGTCACAGCTGTCTTGGTCTCAGTGCTAGGCGCTATCTATGTTGGAAGCACAACAGCCTTCAACGCTTTCGTCGGAACTTTCATCCTGCTTTGCAGCTGCTCATTCTTGTCATGCATTCTGCCCAACCTCCTGTCCGGCCGAAAGAATGTCACCTACGGACCCTTCAAGATGTCAGGGATCACGGGCTTCATCATCAACGGTATCGCGTGTGCTTATCTGATTATTTGGAGCGTCATCTACTGCTTCCCATATGCTCTGCCTACTAATGCGGCGAGCATGAACTATACTTGCGTTATTTGGGGCGGATTGACATTTTTGGTTTCTCTTTGGTGGTTTGGAAGCGCAAGGAAAGGATATCAGGGCCCGACGACGACAGGTAGTGTTGTGCCGGGTGTGGCCGTTGATGTAGCTTGATCTCTTATTTCAGACATGCAGTGGATGTGGCTTATTGCTTGATCTTGCTTCTGCTTGCAGCTGCCCACTTTTGTACATAGTCGCACAAGCATATAACTTTATCAATCTTTCCAGTTTGTTCTATCACCTTCTCAGTCATTTCAATCGATGATGTGAGTGCGTCTAGCTGTCCAGAGAGAAGAAAGCTTTCTTTTCCTGTTGCTGCCTAGCAATTCGTTGTCAACTCTACGAAACGAAGAGTCTAGACTTCTTGATTATCGTTTTTCTATTTCTGTCTCCGGGTCTACCTGAGTCTCGAATCTTAGTCATCGGGCCAACAGGGTCAAGGGATGGTATACCAGCTGGGTGGCCTCAGAGGCAAAGCTCATGCTATGCTTATGCCTATGCAGCCTATCAGGATACAGAGAGATGACTGTGATAGACACTGCAGACAACATAGTCTTATGCAAACCCCATGGGAGATATCGATCGGGCCTAAGCCTTTGGTATGGGGCGTTTATGTAGGAGATCTCCTTGCTCAGCTAGATGGACAAGTTTGCCTTTACCTTGTCTCCTCCCCATCAGATCGATAGCATGCCCTAATCCTCGCTTTGACCACACTTTTTAATTATGATTAAGGATTAAAATGGCGCGATTCTGTACCTGTTTTTTCCTCTGGCTTTTCCTTGCCTTGGAAACATGGATAGGCAGACTTTGGGGATCATTGGATCCACAGCGGCCGGGAACAAGCAAGGAACAAGCTTGATGGAAGTGAGATGTTGCCACGACAGTTTAGCCAGCAGCATAATTACGGCGCGGTGCTTTTAATCAGAAACACGAAAAATTTCTTCCAAAAGGAATGAAAGTCATAGCTCAGCATGCGCCCACATTCTGTGCGCTTAGGATCGACAACGTGATCGTGTTTGCGACGCGTCTGGTATCTACGCGCTGCCGAAAGCCACACAACGTCACCTCCCAGCCAACTAAAATAGTTAAAAGCTTGAACCTTGGTTTCAGAGGTGGTTGGGCATGGAGACAAATCTGAAACTCTATTTGCGGGGTTTGTGACAGATAGATAAGATGGAATTGATGGGAAAAGTTGGGCAAGCAATGCCCGGTCGCGAATAGCCTCAATTCGTTGGCAATGAGGCCATTGCAATATTCGCGTAACGTACGCGCCAGCCACAGTGAGTAATATCACAAATGAGTCAGATGACCTGATACTCTTCGATTGATCAATTATTTTTGTGATGGGATTTTGGCTGTGTATCGAATTCGACCATCAACCCTCAATTCCCCTCCTCTAGTTTGCCTCATTTTCATCGTCCAATGTGCAGCCTCCAACTTTCCCCAGTCGCGCCGAAGCTAAAATGGTACAGACAGGTACGTACACACAGTAACAATCTCAAGCCTTCGAGAAACAGAGAGAGTCAGCGAATCGGAAACCCCCACATAAACGTTGCAGCCCGACCCAAAATCACGCCTAAAAACCTGGCCTCAAAATGGTGGGACCCTTGTCTTTGTTGCCCAAAACGCTGATCTTTTACTGGATGCCCTGTCTTTAACGATTGGGCATCCTGAGATCTTGTCTCTGTGGGATATCCACAAACAAAAGCGCCAGTGTACAACAATAGGTATTGTACACGTAACGACATTATGGAGTCGTGCATCTGCGGCCTTTTTCTCCCCTTTCTTGCAGACGTCGTAGCTTAGTCGTCTAGGCGATGCACACAGACACTTATTGCGGCCTTGTTTCGACAGCAGACGACCAGGGACCCCATCCCCTTGCAGAGGCTACCCACTGCTTGTCACTACCGGGGATGTTTCCCTTCAACCAAGCTTGTCCACATGGCCAAGTTGCCACTCAATATCCAGTGTAATTTACGGTTCTGTGCAGCGAGAGATGTCTACATCTTTGTTCTTGCCCCGCTGACTCCGGGGTTACCCTCATGTTGAGGCCAATCGAGGCCCAGCAGAATGTCGGGGCCATCCTCTCACGCTCATCTCTCACAATCTGACCTGACAAGGGCCTCTTTGCCCTTCCCGCCGTCCCGCAACAAGGATGATGCCTCACGCGTCATGGCACAGCCGAGGGCCATTCCCTTGACGCTATCTCAGCTGGTTGGTCCAGCTGTCACCGTGCTGGCACCTGGGACGTGCCCAATGTGGTTGGGTAGTGGATCTCGAACCACCCTTGGGGCCACTCGCAGGGTTGTCATTCTTGAATTGGGCTCCTCGGGCTGTTGTCCCGGCCGGCAGTCCCTGTTAAAGATCGAGGCGATTTTAAACAAAACTGGAGGGTAGAGACTAATTTTTATTGTGTTCCTTTTCTCTCTCCTTTTGTAGAGATAGCACAGTATCTAATCTAGCGAGGCCTTTTGTTTTGTACTCATTTTATCCATTTATGTAGTGTACCCGACCCAGACCTCACCGCCGCCGCCGATCATATCACCCACGGACCCTTGCCATATCAGTGCCCACGACCCACGACGAGTACACGAGAAACTCACATCGACATAATTCCACAACAGAACAGTCTCACACCATGAGGAAATCACAGAAGACACAAACAAAGCAGGCGCCAGCGCGTCGGCCTTTTGATCCGCTGTCACAATATGAACAGCAACGCCAACAAGAGACAGCCATGGCTCTCACAATTCGGGGCAACCCACCCAGGAACAAGTCCGATTCATGGGATGAGAGCCAAAGGAACAGCAGCTCGTCCGGTTCTGCCATGGCACGAACACGATCACGCTCACGGCCACCCGTACGCCGAGCAGAGACTGATGGATTGTCAACCGTCTCTGAAGCTACTACTCCCTCTGTCGCACCCTCCGACATCTCCTCCGTCTCCTCCAACAGCATCACCTCCACATCCACATCACCACCTGTGCAAGACCGTCGACAAAGTCAACGCCAGGACTCAAACAGAGGATTCATGTTCCAACCTCCTCAACTTCGGTTCCGATCTAGCCATGACACAAGATCACCAGAGCCCTCCCCCAGAGGGGCTTACATGTCGGATGACAACTACGACTCAGCATCGGAGCTTGGGTGGGGAAGTTCATCCAATGTCTCTGTCTCAACCAGAGCCACCACTGTCATGTCTGAGAGTGAGGATGACTGCGCCAAGACCCCAACAAGGTCTCGCTCTATTGTACGCCAGTCAAGCATGAGCACATCTCAGCAGACTCGACCTACAGAGAAGAGAGTCGAATTTGAGACAGATCGCCAACTGGAGCGACAGACAGAACGCCAAACTGAGCGACAAGGTGGACGCCAAGTCGAGCGTCAGCAGGAGCGCACCAAGGAACGATCACGAAGTCGTGGTCGAACCTTTCACATTCACATTGAGCCTACGGCCCAGCAGCCTGCTGCCAACAACACCAACAACAACAATCAGCAACAACAGCAGCAAGCAACCACTCAGCAGACAAACACGCAGCAGCCTGCGACCAACCAGCAGAATGGCTTGGTTCACTCGTCTATGACACAGCAACAGACGTCTACCACACAACAGTCTACTTACACTCAACAACCGATGGTTCACCAACCCATTATGACCGCACAGCCTATCATGAGCCATCAACCTGCTGTTGCTCCTCAGCCCATGATCGCACAGCCGATGATGCAGGCTCAACCAATGATGTATACTGCGCAGCCCATTAGCCCACCTATTGTCCAGCCCATCAGCCAGCCTATGATGCAGCAACCATACCAACAGCCGATTGTCCAACAACAGCCCATGGTCCAACAGCAGCAACAACTACCTGCCCCTCAACCGCAACGGATCCCTGAAGAGCGTCAGCTTCCCCAGCCGGAGCGACCTCCTTCCCGACCTAGGGCCCGCTCACGACACGATGTGGAGAAGACCATGTCTACTGAGCTCGAGAACCTCCGAAGTGAACTCAAGTCTCTCAAGTCCAAGCAAAAGGAGACCAGCAAGGATCTTGATGATGCTCGGTACCGGCTTTCCTCCATGCAGACAGACAAGGATGAGCTGCGAGAGGAGAGGAACAAGGCTCAGGCCACCAGGGATAGACTGGTTGGCGAATTTGATGAACAGACCCGGCTTCTGGAGAGGACGAGGACAAGACTTGATGAGCAACGTCGCACCTTGGAGAGATTCGAGAAGGACCGTGACATGTCAATCGACAAAGTCAAGAAGGATCGTGACCAGGTGCTTGACAGGTTCAAGCGTGAGCGCGATCAGGCTATTGAGGTCGTTGACAAGTTCAAGAGAGAGCGTGACCACGCTGTGGACCAAGCTCAGAGGGATCTCGACTCTACCATCTCACGATCCAAGAAGGACCGCGACCTAGAGCTGGCAAAGCTCCAGCGTGAGCGAGATGAGATAATCCAACGCATTCAGCGAGAGCGTGACTCAGTTGTAGACCGACTCGAGAGGGACCGCGATCAAGTAGCTGAGAAGGCCAAGAAGGACCTCGACATGACCATCGCCAAGTCCAAGAAGGAGCGCGATCAAGCCCTTGCCAAGCTTCAGAAGGAACGCGACCATGCTCTTGACCAGGTCAAGAAGGAGAAAGACCAAGCCATCAACCAAGCCAAGAAGGAGCGCGATCAGATCGTTTCAAAGCTCACCAAGGAACGCGATGAGCTCATGCAGACCGAGCGCACCTTTGGCAAGAAGGTCAAGGAGCTGGAGGACCATCTCACCAAGCACAGAGAGCTCAAGGCTGCTCTTGAGAGAAACTACGAGGATCTCAAGAAGAACAGTCAAGAGACTAATGCGTCTAATGGCAAGTTCGAAGCCCATGCTATCAACTTGGAAAGAGAACTTGAGGACATCAAGGCCATCCGAAAGTCTCAAGAGACAGCTTATGTTGCTCGTATCGCTACCATGGAGATCTCTCAAGAGTCTATGCAATTCCGCGTTGACAACATGGAGAAGGATCTTCTCGAAAATGCGAAGGAGCTTGGCGAGCTCACTGTGGACCGTGATCGCTACAAGACGGAGAGCGCCAACTCCAAGAACCAAGTCGAGTCTCTCAACAAGGACAAGGCTGGTCTCGAGGACGACAAGAGGAACTTGCAGAAGCAAATCACTGATCTCACAAGCGACAAATCCAGGCTCCAGGAACAACTCACCGGACTCGAAAGCGACAAGAAGAACCTCGAATCACAGGTTACGGTACTCCAGGCGACGATCGACGACTTGAAGAAGGAGAAGGATACTTGGGCCAAGGACACTGAGAGTAAGGAAGCCCGCATCGCTGGTCTTGATACCGAGAACGGAGAGCTTAAATCGCAGATCGAATCAATCACTAAGGAAAAGGAGTCGGTGGCGAAGGAGGTTGAGGATATTGAAGGGAAGAGGAAGAAGCTCAAGAAGAAGTATGAGCAACTTCACGGGGAGACCAAGGGGTTGAAGGAGCAGATGAAGGGGTTGTTGAGTGAACAGGATGATCAGACATCGCAGGTGTTGCGTTTGGCCGTCGAGGTGAAGAGTTTGAGGTCGGAGAACTCAAGTCTGAGGTCGTCAGCTGGAAGTACGGTGTCGAGTTCCATGTCGACCATTTCTAGCTCTGTCAGTACCGTTTCTCCGGATGACTCTGCTAGCGTGGTATCTGATGCTACTGAGAAGCCGGACCCTGCGTCTGTTCCTCAGCCAGCTTCAGTTGAGGATGTGCCTGAGGAGAATGAAGATGTCATTGTTGTCATTGAGGAGAAGGAGGAGACTGAGCCTGTAGCGTCTGCGCCTGAAGCCGAGCCCGCAGCTGAAGTAAAGGCTGAGACTGAAGCCCCAGCTGAAGAGAAGGTTGAGGAGAAGGCACCCGAGCCCGAACCAGAGCCAGCCCCAGCTCCAGAGGTAAAAGAAGAACCAGCACCTCCTACAGTAGAGCAACTACAGGGAGAGAACACCGAACTCAAGGAGAAGGTCGAAACCACCACTGCCGAACGCGATGAGGTCGCCGGCAAACTTACTGCAGCTGAGGAGAATGCCGCTCAGCTCAAGACCAAAGCCGACACCGTCGATGAGATCACCACAGAGCGCGACGATCTCAAAGGTAAACTCGATGCCACCGCCGAGAACGCCGGCAAACTCCAGCTCAGCGTCGACACCGTGACAGCAGAGCGTGACGAGATCACCAAGAAGTTGGCCACCGTTGAAGAAGAAGCTGCCAAGCTCCAAGAGAAAGCCGCCAGTGTCGACACCATCACTGCCGAACGAGACGACCTCAAGGGGAAGCTCGCAGCTGCTGAAGAGAAAGTCGCAAGTATCGACGCTCTAACAGCCGAACGTGATGAACTGGCCAAGAAGTTGGAGACTGCTGAGAGAGAGGCGGTGATTCTTAACCAGCTGCGCACTGAGAACAACAAGTTGATGAAGCAGCTTGAAGAGGCCAAGAAGGCGCAGAAGGCAGCCAATGCTGAGGTGACTTCACTGCAGACTCAGGTCGCTGCTCTTGTTGCCCAGATCAACGGCGGTGTACCTGCGCGAACCAAGAGTGGTCGTAAGCCTATCAAGGATCCCAAGCGGGCGCAGGAGTTGGTGATTGTGCGGGATCCTCGGGGTGGAAGTGGACTGTAAGTACCCCCAACATTACTTTACTGTATGTGATTCACGTTACTAACTTTGTACAGGAGCTCTATTGTGCGACGTCGCAACCTAAACTCTTCAGCTACGAGGTCCTCTTCTCAGTCGGAAGGATCTGCTGATGCTTAAATGAAGCTGTATTAAATATGTCATGATTATGTATGACGAGTCACTCTTTTGTTCATTTCATTTGTATGTTTCATATGTTTATTTCTTTTCTATTCTGTTCTTTCTTTGTTCGAATAGCAAGCGATGGGTATCATGTGTAGAGGATTAAATCATAAGACGAGCGATGCAATATCTGTATGAAGGACATGGTCATGGTATGGGACATTTGAGGCAGGATTGGGAGATTGGGTTAACGGATTCATCATTTGGTTTTTATTTTGTACCGGGGATAGGGTAATACACATTTGCATGAGGATACAATAAACTTATAAATTGGGGAGGACTCATTACTTTCTCCTTGATCGTGCACGTTGATATTTGCGGCGGCCTGTGTCCTAACCTTCATGACTTGAGCTAAGAGCGGAGGTTATCATCGATACCGCTCATGGCCGTAGACTAACTCCTACACCGCTTTCTTTCACCCACAACAAGCTACTGCGCCGTATAACCGCCATCTACCGGGAGACACACCCCAGTAATCCACCTCGCCTCCTGACTGGCAAGGAAGATGGCAGCGCCGACGAGGTCTTGGGGAGTACCAGTGCCATGAAGTGGATGCTTAGCTCGAATCCTCTCCGCATCGTGAACCTTGGTCGTGTCCGCGAATATGGCCGTCTCCGTGTCTGCAATGTCGCATTATGAGCATGGACGTTGACGCTTGGATCCAGTGTTGCTTACAGCCCGGACAGATGGCATTGCAGTGAATACCGTCCTTTGCATAATCCAAAGCAACCGAACGGGTCAAGTTGGAGACTGCCCCTTTCGAAGCAGCGTACGACGCTGGCCAATTAGCATAGGACACATCTGTCTGGAAAGGACGTTCTTACGGACGGTGTACCCTCCCACGATACCAAAGATCGAAGATATGTTGATGATCCAGCCTCTGTCTCCAGTCTCGGACTTTTCTTGCTGCAGCATTTGTGCGATTGTGTACTTGCTGACCAAGAAGATGGACTTGAGGTTGACGGCTATGGTCAAGTCCCACCACTCTTCGGGAGTCTCGTGGATTCTGCAGGGCTTCTTCCCCGCTTCGACGGAAATGCCGGCATTGTTGACCAATCTGTGAACCCGTCAACTCATACTCCTTGATACACCATTCGAGACGCATTGCTTACACGTCAATGCGACCAAATTCAGCCACAGCCTTAGACACAAGAGCTTCCACAGCAGACGCTTTGCTCACATCCGTCTGAACGAAAATCGCTTTTCCACCATTCGATCTGATCAACTCATCAGTGCTTATCGACTCTTCTCCATTGACATCAGCACGCGCGTTCTGCTGGAGATCTGCACAGACGAGGATAGCTCCCTCGCGAGAGTAGCCCAATGCTATCGAGCGACCCAAGCCGGAGGAGGAGCCGGTGACGATGCACACCTTGCCCGCTAGTCGTGGTCCAAACGTTGAAGTCGTCATTGTTCTTGTCTTTGAAGTATATTTGCCTAAATGTTTGATGGTGTTGGCTGTGCGCTGTTGGTAATTATAGTACCCGGAAGTCCTAGGTCGGAGGCATCGGATAGATTGGGGTCCGGTTGTTGTCTCAAGCCCGGTGCGTCACACTGCAGAGCACTCAAAGCGGGTTCCCGAATTTGAGTTTGAGATCTACAGCTTTGGTGTGCCGTAAAGAGATAACAAGCCGAATGGACCCCAAGCGACTGAGACACAATGCTGTTGCCTGCTCATGACATACTCGATAGTTGCGACTTGTGACACATCCGATTCATACATAGATCGTAGTGATTCCCGAGCTATATTCTCACCGGAATAAGGGGTTTGAGTGGAACCATCACCGATGAAGACTACGTGTGAGTAAATGTTTTGGTAAAATCAAGAATCTCTAGTCTGTAATTGCTACTCCATCTCATCATCAGTCTTTGGCCATTCATCAACAAGCTTCGCCTGATGAAAGCGCGTAGTCCATCCAAGATCCCTCTCAATATCAGTCAATAGCTTCAAAACCGCTTCTTGCTCATTCTTACGGTAAAATACTTGCCCAGCGACAAACAACGCCTGCACCGAATTAGCCCGTACAGGGTCTGTCGGGTCTGCTAAGCTAACACCGCATATCTCTCGCGCATAGTGATGCACCCCATCCTGGATCTGTCTATACGATTTTAGACGGGCCGATACTGTAGAACGTATCGCTGTTGATTCTTGGGGTTGGTTGACCAGCATTAAAATCATGGCCATGTGGTAATTTTGCATTGTAGCGGCGCAGATTGGTAGCTCGTACCATACTTGCTCAAAAGCGCTGAAGCACGAATTGGAATCACCGGGGTATGGTGTCCTTGCATATGGGGTAAATGTTAGAGGGAGAGTATCATGCCACTTCTTCAACTCTGCCATCAACATCCTCCAGCGCTCGAGTAACCGTTCTTGAGTTACACCGACAGTAGGACGTTGCCCATCAGGCAATGCATAGTCTGTAGGATTGATAGCGTCGCCTGAAGTGAGATGATTCGATATTTTACCCAAAAGCCATGTTAATTCGTTACTCTTGGTATCTTCTTCAATGTCGGCTGAAGTACGTATATCTGCTGAACATGGAGGGCTAAAGGGCATCAAAGTACCGTCCTCAGTAGTAGCGAGGCCTGCATTCTGCCAGAGACGCATGTCTTTGGGATCGAGGCGAGTCTGCGTTTCGCTGATGACTAGGTCGGTCAGTATACCCTAAACTCAAATAGTAGAGAAAACGTACATGCACATAGTAAGTCTTGACGGGCTAGACTCCAGAGAATTGGGCCCTGTATAGCTGTCCGAGGAATGACGATCGGCGAAGCAGGAGTTGATACATCTTCCGCTGGATTGAACAGCGGCAAAGCACTGAGATGTGCCCGCCATGCCGTGCCAGGAGCATCCATTAGCTCATAGATACAGAGGATAGCAACAGCAGCGAGCATATCCTCTTTTTCACTTAGGTCGTTCTCGTAAGTGTGCAAGTCCACGGCGTTTTTAAGATGACTGATGGCTTCATCGTAGTGCTTCGCGGATTGGTAGCGCCAGTCGCACGATCGCCATCCGCGGTCGCCTGGACTTTGTATCACCTCGCCATGAATTGGACGGTTTCTCTTCAGGTGGTAAAGATGTTTTGCTGCGATGGCACACATGGCTGATTTGAGCAATGGTCTTGAAGCTGCTTTGACAGGCACTTTGCCTGAGAAGTAACAGCCTGTGTCGAAAATGTCCAGCCTGGCTTGTGTTAGAGTCGCAATAGTTTGATGTTAAGTGAAAACTCACCAACTCCCTGGGCCCTCTTTGTAATGTTTTATCAGGTGTAGTGTTGCCAATCTTGAAGCGACCGGATCGTCCTCAATCTCAGGCGAATCTACCTCATTGTTTATAACATACGGTTCTTCGTCTACTACGAGAGAACTCTGCTCATCCCATGGTTCGACTGGGGGTTCTGGGGACCGAGATTCCTCCCCTGCTTCATCTGTGTTGGCAATCCCTGTATCGTCTTGTTCTGCGTAGGGATCTTCGATATGAATAAAGCGGACTACAGCACCAGTTAGCTGCAAGCAATGAAATGGTTAGTGGTTAGTGGTTAGTGAATAACTTACGGTCATCAGGAACTTCAATCCAAACATGGCTATCTTCGAAAACATCCTGGGCATTTTCCGAATCACAAGCTTTGTCCTTGGCCCCTCTCTTCCGCTTCTTATTTGATGGCGAAGAAACACTCTGGAAGGGCCGGAATACTGATCTCTTGGAGTAGCTGCATGGCCGCGCACTCTTGATACATGGCCCACATACAGGTTTGCCTTCGTCGCACTTCAGCTTTCTGCTTCGGCAAGTTTGACTACGGTGGGTCGTCAGCTTCTTCTCAAACCAAAATGAGGGGGTTCTTACCAGCCTGAGAACGAGCGCATTGTATCTGGAGTCAATTATGAAGAATGTGAATCAGGGTGATTGAGCCGAGCAGCTGTAGATAGCCAAGAGCCCTCATGCCCCGGTGGCGGATGTTTGTAAAATCGTGACGAGAGGGTGTCAGATGTGGAAGTCAAGCCGAAAAGCCAAAGATCGGCGTCCAGAATAAGTCATCAAGGCGAGTCAGAAAATGTGGGGTTACAATTCGGCAGTTAGAGAGCCGATAAGCGAGTGCAGCCATCCAGGGTTAAGGTATTTATTGAGTTGCCGATGCTTCTTTCTCGTACACCCAAGCTATAGTTTACATGCAGACTATTCCTTTTGGATTAATTAAAGTTGTCCAACATGAGTTCTCCATCAATTACGCCGTTCTCCGTCTCTGGCAAGACCGCTATCATCACAGGTGCCGGTTCGGGTAAGTTTCACCCTTTCAAGTTCTCGACATGATACTGACACATGCATCAAGGAATTAACTATGAGTTCGCTGGAATATTGCTGTCAAAGAACTGCAATGTTATCTTTGCAGACCTTGCTTTGAGGCCAGAAGCACAAACTCTGGTAGCAAAGTACGACAAGAAAGACTCTTCCCCTCGTGCAGTCTTCGTGGAAACGGATGTGACTTCTTGGAAAGCTCTTACACATGCCTTCCAAGTCGCTCTACAAGAATTTGGCGACTTTGACATCGTTTGTCCTGGAGCAGGCGTCTATGAACCAAATTGGTCCAACTTCTGGCACCCTCCAGGATCACCTGAAAGCAAAGATGAGGCCGACAGTGGACAATACAAGCTGTTGGACATCAACCTCACGCATCCTATCCGAGCCACTCAGATGGCGATTTCTCACTGGCTGCATCCTCAAAACCCACCCGACTCCAAGTCTACCCCCACGAAAGCGTCAGTCGGGAATCCAAAGCGGGTAATCCACATCTCCTCGATAGCTGGCTACATTCCCGTTTTCAGAGCCCCGATATATGGCGCTAGCAAGTTTGGCATCAACGGCTTTGTTAGATGCCTCGCGAATATGGAGTCGGTGGGCATTCGGGTGAATGCTGTGGCTCCTGGTGTTGTTCGTACGCCTCTATGGACAGAGCATCCAGAAAAGTTGAAGTTTGTGGATGAAACACAAGACGCCTGGGTCACACCCTACGAAGTTGCACAGGCGATGCTTGATTGCGTGGAAAATGATGATAATGTTGGAGGCACGGTCCTTGAAGTTGGGAAAAACAATACCCGCAGGGTGGGGGTCTTCAACGACCCTGGTCCTGATTTGAAGGACCCTTCGAAGGGATTTACTACGAGCAATTCTGAACAAGGCGACCAGGCCGTTTGGGAAGCACTTGGAAACAGCTCCATTTGGCGCTCTCGCTTGTAGGATGTGTTGGCGCATGTATTGTAACATAGGCTGAATCTTTCTACGTATTGAATACTACCACATCAGATCTATTCCGAATTGTCTTGACTGTGCAGTCCACAGCCCCGCAACACCGCAACACGTATGCAACTCTCGTGAAAACTGTTGTGATAGATACCACGCATAGACTCTGCAACTTGAGCGAGCCGAAACGCATACGCGGGTTACCAAATTGGGTGGCCGACCATAGTCAAGTGACCACTATGTCTGAGTTGTTCTTGGCCCAACGCAATCCATATTGTTTCCCCTCTTCGCAGCTGTGCGCCACCTGAGCATTGATTGCACCGAGTTGCAGCTGTACTGCGCGAGCCCCGCGTGAATGTGACCCGCGCCAATTGCTCAATGGTTTCCACAAGTTTATGTAATCTCTTCGTCGCTAAATGTGCCGAGCTTCAACTGGTTCTTGGGCTCGGCTTGAATTTCCTTGAAATTTGGGTGGATAGTGGCGTTTGTGCCCACCTCCTCGCCTTGACTGCCATTTTTGGCCAGCGAGGAATCGTCGACGCAACGGCAGTGATTGATGAGGTTCATTGAAAGGCAGCAACGGATCTATGAGAGGTTAAAATAGCGAGTAGACTAGGCAGTAACTTTATATAAGGAGAGTAGCTTTAATTAGACTATTCCATTATTATTCTCGAATCTTCAAAACACACAATACTACCGTATCAAATATCTCCTCGAGATAGATCAAAATCACACATCTAAATAAGAATTCTAAACAAATTCCAGACAGTATTACTTCTCCATCCCATCCCCATCTAAAGTCAGCATGGATCAAACAGACGTCCTCATCATCGGAGCCGGAATGTCGGGAATTGGGCTCGGCGTCCAACTCATTCGCCAATTCGGTACAAGAAACTTCGAAATCATCGAAAAAGATGCTGCAGTCGCCGGGACATGGCGAGTCAATAGTTACCCAGGTTGTGGTTGCGACGTAAGTTTCATTACAAACAGTAAATGTCGATTTTGTAACAACATTACGCACAGGTTCCATCTCACTTCTACTCATATTCGTTTGCCCTCAATCCCAACTGGTCTCAAGCGTATGCAATGCAACCAGAAATCCAAGCCTACTTTAACGATGTCGCCAGAAAGTACGACATTGAGAAACAAGTGAGGTTCAACTCTGTTGTTGAGTCTGCTCGCTGGGATGAGTATTCTGGGACATGGGAAGTGACAATTCGAGATGTCAAGACCTCAGAGGTGACCAAACGGCGCGCAAGGGTTCTCATCTCTGCTGTGGGTGCCCTCTCTATCCCAAAAGAATGTGACATACCAGGTGCATCAAACTTCAAAGGAGCTCTGTTTCACACAGCCAAGTGGGATCATTCTTTTGACTGGAAAGACAAAGAAGTAGTAATGATAGGTAGGTCTCTTACAACCTCTCTGACATCGCTTTACTCACTGATATTCAGGAAACGGTTGCAGCGCAACTCAAGCTCTTCCAGTCATCAGTGACGGAGATAGAGCTGTCAAGAAAGCGACTCAATTTGCAAGGCAAGCACATTGGCTTGCAGAGCGCCCCAACCCTACATACTCAGCCTCCTTCAAATGGGTTATGAGATGGGTCCCCTTCGCGATGCGCATGTATCGGGCGTGGCTTTACTACCAGAAAGAAAGCGACTTTGGAGGCTACAGAGTTGCTGAAGGGCTCAAGACGCGAAACGGATGGACGAAGGAGACCACCGAGTACATACGAAGAACAGCACCGGCCAAATATCTCGATTTCCTAGTGCCCAAGACTGAGATTGGTTGCAAGCGCAGAGTCAACGACACAGACTATCTCGCCTGCCTGCATAGAGAGAATGTCGAACTGATCTATGATGACCCCATCCAGAGCATCGAAGAAAAAGGCGTACGTACAGCATCTGGTAGGTTAGTGCCCGCCGATGCAATTGTCCTTGCGCAAGGCTTCGAAACGCAGACACCTTTGTTCCCGATGAAGATATACGGAAAAGATGGGACTACAATCAACGAACACGTAAGTCTTCTACACGCTATTTCAAGTCTCGCGTTGACATAGAGACAGTGGGATAAAGTCAGCGAAGGAGCAGCATCGTCTTACTTCGGAACGTGTCTGTCACAGTTCCCTAACTTCTTCATTATGATGGGTCCAAATACACTCAGCGGTCATCTTTCGGTGATCTACACCACTGAGTGTCAGTTCAATTTTACTCTCAGGGTCCTTCGACCAGTGCTTACGGGACGAGCCGATATAGTTGAGGTGACACCTGAAGCCGAGAAACGAGATATTGAGAGAGTTCAAGAAAAGGCGAAAGGGCTCGTTTGGGCCACAGGTTGCACGTCATGGTTTATCGACGAAAAGACTAACAGAAACACAATCATGTTTCCTGACTGGCAGTTCAAGTTTTGGCTGAGAAGTGTGTTTGTCCCCTGGAGCGACTTTGAGTATCGCAAGGTCAACAGTAAGGAATCAGTCAAGCCCTCACGGAACAGATTGTCGCTTATTATAGCCGCTACTGTTGTGGGTGCTGGGTCATTCTGCTTTCAGATACTGCGATCAAAATTTTGAATAAGTAACAAGCACGAGGGATGAAAATTTTATAAGATGGGAGGAATAAATATAAATAGAAGATATGAGATATATTTAAGAGAGGATATTTTGTTCAATCTTGATATTCAAATGCTAGCTTAGTTTATACAAGCTCTCCGTTACTAGTTATGCTAACCCTGAAAGCATTTTTGGGCTGGAAGTTATACTTGATATTAATAAGCTTTACTTGATTACATTTCAAAAGGGTTAAGTATGAAACAACCTCCAGTTTATTACTTTTGAAGAATAGTTGTAATAGTTTTAAATGAGTCAGATTTTAGCATGGGGGCCAGGATTCGTGTCAACACATGCGCAAACATTCAGCGAGTTTGTATCTAGCACTATGGCAATAGGCTGGGCTTCTCATGAAAGCTCTATCTACATTTATCTGCCAAAAAGCCTTAAGGAAACATCTATAAGCATTCGCAGAGTCCAGTTCATAACGGCCCTTCTGGCCGCCTCCGATTGGTCGGAAGTCCTGCACTCCATGTTGCACAATGTCTTAGCTGCATCACCTATGGCTGACCTGAGCTATGATGTATGCCTTGCTGAGGCTGAAACTGCTCGGTCATGTCATGTGTTTCTGGAGATTTACCCCGCAGCAACAATTCTTTGAGCAGGTTTTGATCCATTCCCTCTCGCCTACTTTATCCTCGGGCCTCATCTGGTCCAGCCATGTCAAATGCGTCGTATATCGAATTACAGCATCTAGTATCTGGCGCACAGACTCCAGAAAGGCAAAGTGCTAAGCCCAAAGTTCAAGTCAATGACGGGGCGCCTCGCACTTTGGAGCAGCAATCACCATCGCGGTTACGGAGGATCGGAGTTCCAGGAGCCTTGCTCGCCATCCCCTTCGCATATGTTGGTACGTTGACACTTATTCTTATCTAGCTAACGTCACGCTCACTGAAATACGAAGCATTGATAAGTTCTGTGGTGTCCCTCCATGGGCAAAACGAGAGCTCTTTCGGGAAGAATGTGCAAGAAGTCCTCGAGGTTGCTTCAACCCTCTGGCCCATTTCTTTTGCCGCTGTAATAGGCCCGTTTCTCAAGACACTAGCTCTTTACAATGCAGAGAAAGGGTCGACACTCGCAACACTAGAATTCCTTTCTACTAGTCAGACTACTGTTGCAGCATTCGTCAACCTAGCTTTGTATGCAGGCACCAAAGCATGGGCAGTTGCGGTTGTTTCAGTTTGGTGTCTCAGCCCCCTCGGGGGCCAGGCTGCTGTCCGCTCGATAAACCTGCATTCTAGTCTAAACACTACGCATATTCCTGCTATACATTATCTTGGCGGTAATATTTCCGACATGCAGCCCGATCACCGTCATCAAATGGGTCACATGGGTGACACGTGGATATTTGACTCTGGAGTCGCCTCAGAGGAGTTCATCTTCAATCTACGAAACAACTTTGGGTCTGTATTTTCGACGCCAGATGTTCTAGTGTCTCATTCCAATGGATCTAGTGATTCCTTTGAAGATACCGTTCACAGTATTGGGAGTGTATGGCAAGCAGCTCGTCTTGGTCGTCGAGATATATGGCGTAATGTTCGGGTTCCATTCCTAGAACTGCTACCCCAGTATGATTGGAAACTTCCCTATGACTGGGTTGATGTCCCTATCGATATGGTGGTGCCATATTCGTCTTTTATTGGCATGCCTATTCGCGGTGGTTCCACTTCCCGGGCAGGGAACTCAAGTATCCAAGTGCGATCCCATTATATGACACTCTCCTGCGGACCGGACTTCAATGGATCAGATTGGCTCAAGCCAGACGCATATAAACTTGTTCATCACAACTTAAGCGATGTTTCCCCACTTCAGTATCAATATCAGGGATCTTTCCCGACCGGGACATTGCCGAATATCTTCTTGGACTTTGTCAACGATACCGAGACGTACTTGGAGCATAACATGATTACGTATTTCTCCTTGAACGGGACAGAGCCATCCAAGAAGCTACAGCTCGTCATTGGAGGAAGCTGCACAGGAGACTATCGCAGAGATGTCTCTTTGCGTACATGCGATGTGAGCACAACCTACGTCGAAGTAGAGGTCAACTGTACGAGAACAACGACGTTTGACGACCAGAACTGCCAAGCTACACGAGTGCGACATACACCAGGGTTCCCACTATCTGGGAACTTGACAGCCATATCAAATTCTTTCATTTCTAGAGGCGTCGTATATGAGTTTCCGTTCGCAACCTCCGACTATGACATCGCGGCCCCTGGGATAATCGAGATGTATCTTAAAGATCCTCCAAAGACTTTTGCGCGTCCATTCTTGATGTACGACCATCCTGGATGTTTTAATAATGTTTCACGGAGTGCGTTTGAAGCTCGATTGGCTACTTCGCTCAACACATTCGTAGCAGCTACGTTTAACTCTACTGTCTTGACTGGCGCCGATGGAACAAGCCTCAAGAATCGCAGCTACTCGTGGAAAAATGCTACCGCAACTTGGACTGAGTTCACAGACGACATCTACCTTTTAGACAAGGTCTGGTTTTGTATCTGGCTCATCTCAACAATAGTGCTTTTGATCATGGCAGTCGCCAACGTTGTTTTTCGGACCATTATTACTGCACCCGACTTTTTGAACGGCGTTGCTGGCTTAACTAGAAACTCGCCATATGTCGAAGTACCACAAGACCATAGTGGTGAGAGTGGTTCAGATCGGCTGAGCAGGCTGCAAGATACAAGAGTTAGGATCTGTGATGTTCAGTCTGGAGAAGAAGTTGGCAAGATTGCCCTGACAACGGAATTAAATGGGTCGAAGCTGAGGTGGGAGAGGGTCTATATATAAGTGCTGGATAGACAGAGGCAGTCTCTAAAGTGTTCTACGTATAAGTTAACGAAATATAGTCGAGGTCAACTTCAAGGCCAAGAGGGGAGACATAGAAAGGGTTTAAGACAAGGCCAAGGTACTTATTTTGACTATAAATGTACGACCTGGCTTTTCAAAGCAAAGACTAACAGAAACACCATCTTTTTCTATTTTTTTTTTAGCAGGCACAGTGTTGGTTAAGAAGTCTGTTCATGCCATGGGGCGACTTTGAGTATCGGAAGGTTAACAGCAAGCATTCGATCAAAATCTCGCAAACAAGCCCACCACTTTTTATAATAGCTAGTCTTTTAGGTTTAGAATTATTGTACTTTTTGAGATTAAGTTTATAATTCTAGACTAGTTAAAAAAATACTATAAGTACCAGTTTCAAATACAGAGGGAATATATATATGAAGACGAAACCAGAAGCGATTGAGGGTAGATAGTTGAATCAATCTTGATATTCAAATGCTAGCTAACTATGCAAAAAACCGATAAACTTTCCAAGCCGAAATGCTAAACACTTTCATCCAAACATTTTAAAGTTTTACACCACGACCAAGACAGAACCAGATGAATTACATCATTCATTCTGGAGTCGCTTAAAGTCGGGGAATCGTCTTGGTGGCACAGCAAGACGAAGGCGCCTCCTCCTCCTTCTTGGAGCCAAAGGCGTCATGGGAAACAGTATCGACACAGACAGCCGAAGGAGGAACCCACAGACCAGGGTTCTTCTGGTAGAAATTTGATGCGCGGAGCATCACACTGACGGGCTCAGCAGGCATGATGGGGAAGTCCTCTGTACGAGGGAAGTGAGTGAGACCAAACTGGATGTAGCACACGATATCCGTGTTCTCAATTGGCTCATCGCGGGCAACCCAGTCGAGAATCGTGCTGTTGTGAGGATGGTTCTCAGCACCAGTTGACTGACAAACGTAGTCACCGGCAGGGAAGAGCTCGTAGTCCTTGTAGGGAGTGACCCAAAGACTCTTGCGAGCAAAGGCAGCTCGAGAGTGGACGACACTACCGGGCTTGGCGAGAAGACCAGGGCAGTTGTTGTTGAGAATCTTGTATGCGACGGGCTTCTTGGCCGAGGGGTTGATGCTGTTGGGGTTGGTGATGGCCCATGATCGACTTGTCTCGTGGCAGTAATTTGTCGCGGCCTCCTTGGAAGTTCGAAGAGGTGTGTTCTTGGCGTAGAAACCGTTGCCGTATGGGTTCTCGGGAGATCCAACCTCAGCTTCTGAAGGCATGGCGTCGTTCTGAACAATCGAGTTGTTGGGTCCGTCAATCTCGGGGTCAACTCGGAGAGAGAAGATGTGCTGGTGGTTGTGGGCGTTAATTGTAGGGGCGACTTCAGTGCCGTAGGGAGCGGCTGTCTCGGTAGGGTGCATGCAGTAGGTGTTGAGCATGCCAGTCAGCTTAATCTCAAGCTTGTAGGTTCCGTCGAGGGTGAAGGTGTGGTAGAAGCCGTATTCGTAGTTGGCGGCGGTGATGATTTGGGAGATGATAAGCTTGCGGTCGCGAGCAGAGATGACGGTGCCGTCACGGTAGTCGGTGTGCTTGTACAGGAGGCCGTTGTCCTCCTCGTGGATGCAAATGGCGTTCTTGATGACAGCGGGGAGACCCTCGCCAGTAGCCATGACAGCATCGAGATAGTGGATGGCACCCTTGCAATCGCATCCCAGCTTCAAGGAGTTGGTCATCAGACCAGTGCCATACTCACCGACATCGAAAGCATGCTTCCTGTGATGAGGAGGATCGGGGTTACCGTAGGGAACCACCATCTCGACAACACTGATTCGGTTGAAGAGAGTGCGCTCGCGGTGCTCGTGCTGATCCTCCATGCGGACATCGGAGAGGACAATACCTTCACGGTAGTTGAATCCAATGTGCATCTTGTATCCGGCCCAAGAGATCTCGTTGCCGCGCATGCGGAAAGAAACGCCCTGAGGCTGGGTGATGTTGATGGGCTTGAGAGTGCCATCAATGTAGTTCTCGCCGATGAACTCAGGCATGTAGTTGTGCTCGGTGAGAGGAACCTTTGTGCGCTCTCCGTTGACGTAGCGGACATCGACGGTGAGGACCTCCTCCTTCTCGGTGTCGACGACGACAGAGAAGTCGAGAGGATGCGCGTACTGGTTATCGTTGGGCGAAGCTCGGTAGTAAGCCAGACCCTGCTGGAGACGGCGCTCGAAACCCCAGCGATCATCAGTACCAATGGCCCAAGCGTCGAGGAAGACCTTGGACATGTCGGTGATGCCAATGTCCTTGCAGGCCTGAATGACACGAGGATCATCACGGCAGACACGCTCGCAAACATCGAGATCCTCAAGGGTTAGGGTAGGACCGACTTCAGCGACAGCGTTCCATTCCTCGACCTTTCCTTCGGCGAGGTTGGCGACAGTCTCGGAGACTTGGCCACTGCCCTTCTCGATGACAATGGCAAAGGCGCGACGAGCAGGTCGGGGACCAGTTCGAGCGCGGTAGGCTGCATACTCGGCCTTCTTGGGCTCACGAAGAGTAAGGCAGTTGAACTTTAGGGACTTGGGGCTGGCATAGTCACGAATGATCTTTGCCGCAGCGCGAATCTCTTCAATCGATAGCGGATCTAGAGCGTGTGAGTTGGGGGAAAGTCAATTGGGCGGTTTAGGGTAACTAAATGCTTACCGAGAGGATGCGAATGTTGAGAATTGGACAGATCGGGAGCGGCGTCGTTGGGCTCTTCCCGATAAATGGTGTAGCCGGCGATAGACGAGGTGTCTGCAATCATGATGAACGTTGTCGGGACTGAGCGACTGTGCCATACGGGTGATGAAGGTCAAAGTCTGGGTGTCCGAGGATCTAAGCCTGGGAACTGATGGTGCTTGTTGAAGTTGAACGAGCTTGTAGTTTGCTTTGTGTCTCTAGAGGGAGAGTAAGATGTTTATTCCAGTTGAGGATGACAGCTTCTTATAGACGATCAACGCAAAGCAACAATTGAACTGGCGGAGACCCCCGGTGGCGCCGCTCCGTGACACCGCTCCGCTCTGCCCGTCCACAGCATCTCCACTTGTCTTTGGTGTCCGGGCGGGAGAGTCATGAGCTCACCATGCCCGCTGGAGGGGCCTGACCAACTGGGTGAGACAGAAGCAAACATGCAATCGCGCTTACATTGCCGAGATAGCCAAGATCCAACTAAACGCGGGTCTCTACCGAAAACTGCTGTTGAATTGCATTCTTTGCTATTGATTGAAACGTGGAGACGCCTTACGCCAAGCCATGCCCGGCAGTTACAGGCGCGTTAAAATCTCCAACACCAGCTGCTATCCAAAGACAGGCAAAACATGGTAGACTTTAGAGATCTAAGACCCGCAAATTCCCTTATCCTGCTGTTATCTAGCAGAATATCTCCAGGTCATTGTGTTGGAGAAGAGGTCGGCTATCAGCAATCTCCGCAACGCTGCGTTGCGCCCTGCAGAACGTTGAGGAGGCTCCTATCATCGTCACTTGACACAAGTTTTACGAGAGAATCAGTGCCTGAGCCAATCATAATCTCGTCCTCTTTCCCCTCCTCTCCAACCTTTGTGTCAGTAGCTTTGGCTAAACCCTTTAGAGCAGCTGATTCTCAGCTTTTCCCCTTGTTGCTTGGTCGATACACGCTAAACTGTTTGTAGGTAACATTTTGCAGCTTTTCATCCGGCCGATAAGAAAAGCCCACCCCGAGATAACCGAACAAGGTGATTCCCCGATGTCCCATGCCACTTCGCCACGATCTGACCAAGAGCTGGACCTTCCCGTACCCAAGCGTTTCTTTCATTTCGTTTCGTTACCTGTCTGATCTTGACCGGCCCGGCCGCAAAAAGTAACGATTGTACCCCGTGGGGAAAAGGTTGCGCAAAGGCGGCCAGGCCTTGTTCCGTCTCAACTCATCACGTAATGGAATCTGCTTCACATCCTCGTTGATGCAATTCATCGTAATTCCCCATGGGGTACATCGATTCCCCGCAAACATGCCCCCTGTGGTCTTGGTCTTGGTCTTGGTGTTGCAGAATGATCTCTAACCTCAAGTTCAAAATGTTAACGGGCGCGTCTTCTGTAGCGCTGTATTTGGAGGATAAGTGCAGTAAAATACACTGGACTGCACCGAGACTAGCAGGGCAGTACGACTAGGGTTAGAGATAACAGTCCCAAACCACGGCCCTTATCTATGTCAACTAGACCAAATGCGCCCTTTTGTGCCAGGTTTTCCTTCAGTGGCCTCCCATCCTTACAGCCATTTTCTCATTAGTGTACACACAAGTTACTAAGTACAGTACTCCATACAGTACTATCATGTCCCGAAAATTAGTTGTCACACGATACCAATCTCATTGCCTACCTGCCTCGTAAAGAATGTTGGTCCGTTCATACCCCGACGCAAATTAGATATAAGCACCGCATCGCCAACACCATCCATCACATTGTTTTTTAATATTCCCTCATTATATCCAAACTTCTGAGTCACTTCAAGAAAAAAGGACTCAAATCACTCCCAAGGCTGCCCGTCGCCTTTCACCCCTACGTCATCCCCTCTTTTGCCTCTCGACCGGTCATTGTCAGACGCGGCCATGACCAACGACGTCGAGACCAACTCTGCGCTGAAGCGCACAGATACCACGAACCAGGCCATCCAAGATGCTGAAGACCTTGCAGCTTTTGGCCATGACCAGACTCTCACCCGCAAGTTTAGCATGTGGAGTATGCTTGCCCTTGCCTTCTCTGTCTTGGGCACCTGGTCTACCTTTGCCCAAGGCATCGACAGCGGTTTGACGGCTGGAGGCCCTGTTGCGATTCTCTGGGGCCTCTGCCTCGTCTTCGTGTGCAATGTGTGCGTTGCTGTCTCGCTGGGTGAGATGTGCAGTAGCATGCCTACGGCTTTGGGCCAGGCTTACTGGATCTCGCGACTGTGGCCAACTTCAGCAGGACGCTTCTGTTCCTACCTGTGCGCCTGGATCAACATGACTGGTTGGATCACACTCTCTGCATCACAGATTGCATTCATGACCGAGTTCATGCTGAGCATGAAGGTCTTGTTCCAGCCGGACTGGGCTGGCGCGAGTAAAGGATGGGTTCTATTCCTTGTCTACGTCGGTACAACTGCAGCAATGACTCTGTTCAATGTGGTGGCTTGCCGAAAGGATATTGTCCTTCCTTGGTTCAACAACTTCGTGGGTATCTCCTTTGGAACCCTTTTCTTCGTCATCATCCTGGCGATGTTGATCTCGGTTGGCACCAACGACAACCTGCGCTTCCAGCCTGCTGATTTCGTTTTCGCTACTTGGATCAACCAGACTGGTTGGCCTGATGGTGTTACGTGGTTCATGGGCCTTGTCCAAGCCGCCTACGGTCTCACAGCTTTTGACGCCGCTATTCATCTGGTGGAAGAAATCCCTCAGCCTCGAACCAACATTCCCCGCGTCATCTGGCTCTCAGTTGTGTGCGGTGCCATTACCGGCTTCATCTTCATGGTTGTCTGCCTCTTCTGCATCCAGGGCATGGATGTTGTTCTCGATCCTTCTACCGGTCTCGCCTTTATGGATCTACTCAAGCAATGTGTCGGTCTTCAAGGTGGAACTGTCCTTCTGACTCTGTTCATCGTGAACGGAATCGGACAGGGTATTGGAATCGTTACGACCGCTTCGCGTTTGACGTGGGGTTTCGCTCGTGATGGGGGTCTTCCGTGGAGTGGATACTTTGCGCGGGTCGACGAGACCTGGAAGGTTCCAGTACGCGCTCTCTGGCTTCAGGGTGGAGTTATGGCCCTTATCGGAATTCTCTACACATTCGCCTCGACCGTGCTGGAAGCTATTCTGAGTGTCAGCACCATTGCACTCACAGTTTCTTATGGCATGCCAATCTTGACGCTTCTGCTCGTTGGTCGAGATAAGTTGCCGCCAGGAGAATTCTCACTTGGACGATTTGGAGCCGTCATCAACTGGATCTCTGTCGTCTATTGTGCTGTCACTACCGTTTTCTTCTTCTTCCCGACAGATCCTAACCCGCCTGCGGCCGATATGAACTACGCCATTGCGGTTTTTGGCATTATGTTGATCATCACGCTTGTTTTCTGGTTTGTCAAGGGACGGATCACTTATCTGGAGACTGAGGAGGCGCAAGGAAACATTATCTATGCGCAGCGGGCGGAACGAGCCAACTATGTTGACTTCGATGCCACGGCTAAGACAGATACAGGTGCTCCTAGGGAGGCTCAGAGGGGAGAGGCCAGTACCTCTTGATCGAGGTTTGGCTTCTATCAAGGACGGACATGGGGGGCTGTTGATTGGTAGTAGCGCTTGACGCTTGAATGAAGATAGATATCTGACTTGCCCTACATTGCGGAAAACGCTCTACTTAAATTACACTGTACTTTTGGCCTATCTTATTGCCATTTTCGGAATAGCCAGAATTTCATGTGAAGAACTCTACGTGCAAGATTTCTTTTCATTCTCGTAACATAAATCATACGAGGTTGATCTGTTGTCGATTGAGTCAACGCTAGCTAATGCATCAAGGGTCCAAAGTCCACTATCAGAATGCGGTAAACGCTAAACAATAAATTGACTTGATGCGTTTTGTTACCCAAATTCTGCTTGATGAAACTGCAAAATGACTGCCCGATCTGGAAACGAGAGACATCTTCTTATCGGTCCAGGGTCGCTCTCCTGGATACCCACACCGGCCCGGATGGGGATGACAGGGCACTATTCCGAAATAGGTCAATACTTTTCAGCTTTTGAATCTGGGGAAACGGAGCTTCGCGACGGAGGGACCCCACGCAGGTGATCTCCGCTGTGCTACGATCTACGTTGTACATGAGATACGGGCGTGACGTTGAACATGGAAAATATGGGTATACAAGGATGGCATTTTCCTCAGCTGATTTCCTCCCACATTGCTCCAACTATTCGACACATCCAGACCATCCATCACCACAATGAGCTTAGACGTCCAACTTACTGCCCCCAACGGGCGTACCTACAAGCAGCCTACTGGCCTCTTCATTAACAATGAATGGGTCAAGTCTTCAAATGGCAAGACAATTGCTTCAATAAACCCAACGTAAGTTCACGCTCTCAACCCCAAACGACAGCGACATGTATAGCTAACAACTTCCAGAAACGAGCAGGAAATCACCTCCGTCGCTGCCGCATCCGCCGAAGACGTAGACAAAGCCGTCCGAGCCGCTCGAAGAGCCCTTAGAAATCCAGCATGGAGGGACATGCCAGCTACCGAGCGAGGAAAGCTGATGAACCGCCTGGCTGAGCTCGTTGAGGAGAACCGCGAAATCCTCGCTACGATCGAAACATGGGATAATGGAAAGCCTTACTCGGTCGCTTTCAACGAGGACATGACAGAGGTTGCCGAGACGTTGAGATACTACAGTGGCTTCGCCGACAAGGTGTTTGGTCAAGTTATTGAGACTACTGGTGATAAGTTTGCCTACACGGTTCGCGAGCCTGTTGGTGTCTGTGGTCAAATTATTCCGTACGTGCAATTCCTTGGGCAGCAATAATTTCCAAGAGCCTCTACTAAAAATTGTCGCAGATGGAATTATCCCCTTGCCATGGCTGCTTGGAAGCTTGGCCCTGCTCTAGCCTGCGGCAACGCCGTGGTATTAAAGCCCGCCGAACAAACTCCTCTTTCAATATTGTATTTCGCCAACCTCGTCGTTAAGGCGGGCTTCCCTCCCGGCGTCGTGAACATCGTCAATGGTCTCGGAACCGTCGCAGGAGCTGCTCTTGCGTCTCACATGGACGTTGATAAGATTGCATTCACTGGCTCAACACCAACAGCACGACACATCATGAAGATGGCTAGCAGCAACCTCAAGAATATCACATTAGAGACCGGTGGCAAGAGTCCTTTAATTGTCTTCAATGACGCTGATGTTGATTTGGCGGCATTCTGGGCCCACGCTGGTATCATGTCGAATCAAGGGCAAATCTGCACAGCAACGAGTCGAATTCTTGTGCAGGAGGGTATTTATGACAAGTTCTTGGCCGCCTTCCGAGCTCAGGTCAAGAACATCTCAAAGGTCGGCGATCCTTTTGAGGAGAGCACTTTCCAGGGACCTCAGGTCACCAAGGCCCAGTATGACCGAATCCTGTCTTTCGTCGAAGTCGGAAAGAAGGAGGGCGCCAAGCTCGAACTTGGTGGCCAGCCTTTCAAGAAGGTTGGCGACGGCAAGGGTTACTTCGTTGAGCCCACGGTCTTCACCGAGGTTTCGCCCAAGATGAGGGTCTTCCAAGAAGAGGTCTTTGGCCCCTTCGTTGTCGTCAGCAAGTTCAGCTCTGAGGAAGACGCCATTAACTTGGCCAACGATACCCAATACGGACTTGGTAGCGCTCTTTTCACAACAAATCTCACTCGGGCGCATCAAGTCGCCAAACGAATTGAGGCTGGTATGGTTTGGATCAACTCCAGCAATGATAGTGACTGGAGGATTCCTTTCGGTGGCGTGAAACAGAGTGGAATAGGACGGGAACTAGGAGAGGCAGGTCTTGCTGCTTATTCTAATATCAAGGCCGTGCATGTCAACATTGCGGCAAAACTGTAAAGGATATAATTCGGTTACGACGCACTAGTAGGACAGTAGGAAAGGCTCTCATCTGGTCATGTATAGCCCAATGATCACTTCTCTTTTCTCATATCGTGAGACCTAGCTATTGATGAGGTGGTGTGAACATCAGTTTTCTTCTAATGTACCAAGTATTCTTTAGTCGTTACCCAAACCTATTAAAGGAAGACATTTCTAAAAAATCAGAAAAGTGGTTGTCGTGGATAGAATGTCGTGCATCTTCTAACGGGTATTTGCCCTGTCTGGCCCCCCATACATAATTCGACGGCTTGGAACGAAGTGAATGACTCAGACTCATATCCCTATAGGAATACGGGCCTGCACGGTGTCCCTAACCTATACTTAATATCTCTCGGCTCGAACTGTGGCATTGTCCATTTTGACACTTGCTTTCCGGGGGTTCTTGGACTCGAATATCTGATCCAGCTCTTCAAGGAGACTTCCTCTGGCCTCCATTAAAAGGAATTAGATTACCGTAAATTCAAAGAGATTCCAAAACTGAAAAGAGACATAGAACTAGTAACCAATTGGTGTTGCAAAGATATTGACAAAATTCGCCGCTCCGGAGTTTAGTTCGAAGGTACTCATGATCTTTGCACGCTGTATATAGTTGCAAACCTCGTGTGATAGATGGAGTGCACTAGTGTAAATCCAAACGCGAATATACAATCATACACGTAGACGAAGGCGATAGAAGCTGAATATGTTGTATTGTGGGTTTTGCCTTTCTAATAACCAGCCGGTATGCTAGCCGCAATGGCAAGAGTAATCCACATACCCAGAGCAACATCCGTAACGCCCATAGCCTTGATCAGAAGCGCAAGGGACTAGACCGAAGACCAGCGAGATCATACAGCTGTTGGGCAGATTGCTGTCCATGAGGCACAAAATCGTTGCTCGAGAACTGGTCAACCTGGGAGAAGGTTGCACAAAAGCCAATCGATGTTGACGAGGTTTACTATTGAACAAAGCTTTAACGTTAAAGATGGACTTCCAAAACATCGTTCCAGCTCCCTCTAGGCGGTTTCTTATGCCAGTCAACTCGAGGCTCACAATGGGATGTTAGAAGTCTCTGTTGGCATGGTACTCCGTGATAATGGTTTTGGCTTCTTCAAAGCGTTCTTGGCCTTCAACAATGTTAATTAAACAAATCCGCCACCGGGCCACTCGACATGATGGCAACTTGAGCGTTTGACCATGTTGAAAGCTTTGCAATAGTCTCTCCAGTATCAGACCTTCTTCAGAGCCCCAGTCTAATTTCAGACAAGGTAGAATGTATAACCGGTTGTCAATGCAGAGTACCTGTTTCCGGATCTTCACTCTTGTCATTCCACCTGACTGTAGCCCAGGAAACTACACCTTCACTCGAGACAGTGACTCAATTCATCGTGTTAGGTGGAGGAGTTATGTTAAAATGTGAAAGCCACGCCCACCGACGTGATCTGCGATTCCTTTCCAGGCATTGGGGTCACACCATCACGAGTTCTCTCCGTAGTATTCTCAGGGATAGGAGATACATATTTCCGTGTAAGCTGACCCTCCCCCCAAATTGGAACCAAAACCTCGAAATTTCCCTTTTAGCCACGGACCTGTAATTCGTCTGCTTAGCGAGAGGGGTAAAGCTGAATAATAGGATGGATTTTGCATCTCCAGAGGGGAATGCCTTAAGCGATGCTCAACCCGCATAGAGTGCAACCCCCACACCTCGGAAGCCTGGGGTATATAGGAACGATAGCCACACTTATCAATAGCTACTGTAGACATTTCTTACCCCTCTCTCGAAGCGAGAAGCGTGCTACATTCTGCCAACGCTCATCATGGTACAAAAAATTAACATCGACCAGGGCTGGGAGTTCAAACAGTCCAGTTCTTTAGATAACGGCACTGCTTCGTCTTATCTCCCCGTCGCACAGTTTCCTACGGTCGCTCACATCGACCTTCTACACCATGAACTGATTCCGGATCCCTACATTGACATAAACGAGCTTAAGTGCCTCTGGGTTAATGATACGGATTGGATTTACCGTACTGAAAAGATCGACCCTGTTAATCTCGAAACAGCGGAGCGCGCAGTTCTAGTTTTTGAGGGTCTTGATACTGTCGTCGATGTGTATTTGAATGATGTGCACATTCTGTTCAGCAACAACATGCACATATCTCACCGAATCGATGTTACAGAGTTTCTTCGTGATAGACACGAGTCCTCTGTCCTCGAACTGAGGTTCAGAGCTGCCCCGGCATATGCTCGCTCCGAGCGGGATCGCATTGGTTACAAGACGACAAAAACTGGCAGAGGAGTTAACTTTGGCGGTTCCGAGCGTCTGTTTGTTAGGAAGGCCCAGTATCAATGGGGATGGGACTGGGGGCCAGCTGTGAACACCTGTGGACCCTGGAAACCTATCTATCTGGAGACTTACCAGTCACGAGTCCACGATCTTTGGGCGACTCAAAATGTCTCTGCAGATCTCTCTTCTGTAACGGTCACAGTCAAAGGCCAGGTTGAGCATCCCAAAGAGATCGACAATGTGGTAGTCCAGGTGTCAGACCTCGCCACAGAGGCTTCCGTGGCGGACACAGAAGTCGATATATCGCCCACTGGCTCTTTCGTGTGTCAAGTCAGGCTCGACAAACCAAAACTCTGGTATCCGTTCTTATATGGAGCGCAGAACCTGTACCTAGTCAAAGCTTCTATCCCAGGACATACGCAGAGCCAAACCCTGGGCGTCAGACGGCTACGTCTACTGCAGCACCCTCTCAAGGAAAGACCTGGAACCTCATTTATCTTCGAAATCAATAATATTCGTCTTTTCTGTGGTGGTTCATGCTGGATTCCAGCTGATTTTATGCTTCCCCGCGTTTCCAGAGCTCGATACGAGGAGTGGATTACTCTTGCTAAAGTAGGGAACCAAACCATGATCCGCGTTTGGGGCGGTGGAATTGTTGAAGATGATGACTTCTATGACATCTGCGACCGAGAAGGAATTCTAGTTTGGCAAGACTTCCTATACGCTTGTGGAAACTACCCTGCCTCGCCAGACTTTATCGCCAACATCAAGGTTGAAGCAGAGCAGCAAGTCAAGCGTGTTGGACACCATGCCTCGCTTGCTTTATGGTGTGGTAACAACGAGGATTATATGTGTGCAGATGGCGATCGTTGCTGGGAGGTTGACTATAGCGACACAACCGGACCATGGGACAAGACTACATTTCCAGCTCGTGAGATATACGAACATACCCTACCTGACATTATCAAAGCCTCTGAAACCGACGTCCCATACTGGATTAGCTCACCCTATGGCGGTAGCTTCTCCAACGACACGACTGTCGGCGACACACATTGTTGGGATGTTTGGCATGGCAAACTATCCCCGTATCAAGATTATAAAGCTTACACCTCCCGCTTCATCTCTGAGTTTGGCTTCGAATCAGCTCCCAACTTGAGCACGCTACACCGTGCCATTACATCCCCGAAAGAGCGCCATGCACAATCACGAACCTTTGACGTCCACGACAAAGGTCCTGGCCACCAGAGACGGTACCCAATGTACATGGGCGAGAACTACCGCTTCAGGATGAACCCCCTTAGAGATTTTGTATACTGCACGCAATTTCTCCAAGCTGAAGCAATGGCATATGCTTACAACTGTTGGCGGCGGGAGTTTAGAGGACCCGGCGAAGAAAATTGTGCTGGCGTCTTGGTCTGGCAACTAAACGACATTTGGCCTGGGACTAGCTGGGCGCTTGTTGACGTGGACATGAACCCCAAGCCAGCCTACTATATCACAAAGAGGGCATTGGCAAAGACGGTGCTTGGAATGGAGCGCATCGTGACGGCAAAGCCGCCCTACATAACCACTGGCTATCCCGACGAGAAGTCTAAGCTCGATATCTGGGCAGTGAATGGAGAGCTAAATGAGAGGACAGTCATCTTAGAGCTTAAAGCCTTTGACATACAAACCGGGAAGCCAGTTGACTGGCCAAATCCTCGGGAGAAGAAGGAATACGTCCTCAAAGGCAACCAGACGACTGAACTGCTTGCTGGCCTCGACATTCCGAGTCATGATGGAACAGTTGTGGTGGGCTACCTGGATGACGCCGCATCAGGTGAGAGGTTGGCAAGATGGGTCAACTGGCCAGAGCCACTCAAGTTTCTGCACATGTCTTCTGAGTTAAAGGTTGCTACTGAAGTGGTAGACGATGGTGCTGCGGTTATCCTTCGCGCAAATGCGCCAGCCAAGGGGGTTGTGCTGAGTGGCCGTGGTAGCAATGGCAAGGACGTGGCGTTTGACAACAATTTTCTTGATCTGGTACCGGATGAAAAGATTAAGGTCAAAGTGAGTGGGTTGGACGAAGACAGTGTCAGCGTCAGGTTTCTCTACGACTGGGAACTCGAGCCCGGGTTTGAACTATGAGTGTATTACAGTCAACTCTTACGAGCTCTGCTTGCACTGAAACTTCTTGCAAGTATATGGCGTGGCGTACACCTACAAAGAATGAGACTCAATAATGAAAATCTCCCCGCTAAAAGCCATACGCCTCGCTTTGCGACACAGGTCCTCAAGCTGCAGGGTTGCATTGAATATATTCCAAGGCACGACATAACCTCAATTATCGTATGAACGCCGAAATGGGATGCGGCGGACCTCTTGTGGATACTATCGCCAGGATCCTGCCTTCGTGCAACGGAGAACAACATTCTCTATACACATAGTGATGCCATGGTAGATATGGCCCTGTACCAGAAAATAGAATCCCATCGGCGCCGTTCCCCTTCGCCATTCGTAGTAGTAGGTGTTTCTACCATACTAGCTATTTCGATAGCAGTCCTCCTCCTCGTGGTGGTACAAGCTCGTTGGGCACATGCTAAGAAACGTTCATATCCCCGCATTATTTTTATCTACCTGAATCAATCAAAGCTCAAAAAGCCTCCGGAACCCCGAATGAGTTAGGTAAGAGGTCCATACTATTATAGCTAACTCACCTTTATAGTTTACTGTGTTTTTATCGATCACCACCAAACCATGTCTATTCCATTGTAATTGTCTTGCGACATGAGAATCATAACCCCGTATTGGTATACACTTCGTGAAAGTAGGTAACAAGTGCGTGCTTTGAAAGGTAACATCAACCCTGCTACAGTGGGAGTTGGATCGATCGTGTTTCCATCCGAGTGTTTCGACAATTAGAAAATGCCGAATTGATACTTCGAACGCGTCTATTCTTCCCCAAAAGGAGCTAGGGCTTCCTATCTTGGGGAACCCACTATGATTCCTTGCGCTAAAGGCGGAGATGTATATGTAAGCTGCAGCGATCCTCATCCTACCGGACATTGCCCTTTCACCGAGATACCAATTATATTGGACCGAACTCAGCTTTCTTGGTAGATTGTGCAGATCATGACGTAGATAGCGAGGTCCTCTTACTATCGTATTCGAACTTGGAATGTGCTTAGGCTGATTGATGTCTATGCGTGCCCATCTCAACCGAATTAGCCAATCAAAGATCCATGACTTAGCTATAGTATTGCTACTTTCTCACCTCATCAGATATCCACTTCCATAGCGACGGCCCGGAACAAAGTAAGCGCAAGTCATGGTTAACTGAGTAATCGGAAAACGTTTTCCTTGTTGAACTAAACTGGGAGGAGGCTGAAGACCCCGTGGTCTAATTTGGCCATTTTCATATCCGTTTCGCACATGTAAGGCAAACCGGTTGTTAATGGACTGCGGTATCTGCTGTCTGGCAATACATTGGCAACTTGTCAATTCAGCGGTGTTTTATCTTCAAAACAGAGCAACGCCAGCATATGAGTAGACTCGCTGGTACTTTAGTCTTTGGCGGCATCATGAAGCAAAGAGTAGATAAAATTCCAGCAACTACGATCGGCACAAATCTCGACCGGTACAGCCCATCTGCCTTGCATGCCGAAGGAATAGCCCCTGGTAAAGGTAAGCCAGTTTTGGCAACTCGTGTCTGATAGTTTGATATGTGAACTATGGCAGCTATACTCCAGAGGAATAAGAAAAAGGCAATGCTGTCTAATGTCAGAATATTTTTGAATGCCCGCTGGACCTGATAAAGCCTAGCCAAAGACGTTGATATCAATCTCTACTATAGGACATCTCAACACAATTCCAATAACTGAAAAGTGATTAGAATGAGGCATTACTACCGGAAGACAATACCTTCGTATTAGCAGGCAATAAAGCGCTTTCTGTCTTAGGAGGCTACTTCCAGACACGGCCAAGGAACAAGGGGTAAGTCGTTTCCCCATTAAAGGAACAAAGGTGTGGCAGGGAAGCTATGTCTGATGACTTCACGATCGTGATCGTGATCATCATCAAGTAGAAGGATGTATGCGGGGACCTGTAGCAGTAGCTGGAACTATAAATGTCTTCAAACGTACGCCCAGAAAATATTTATTACCACAAAATAACAACATCAATAACAGCAACCAAACCATTTCGCAGAAATCCAAACCAGCTACCTCCAAATCTATCATCATGCCTTCTATCCGCAAATCTCTCATCAGCGTTCTCGCTGCCTCTCTGGCTACTACTGCCAACGCCGCGCACTTACGAGCCGTTTGGACTACAGGTTCATTCCAAACCACCCCTGGACCCGGTGGCAACGGCGAGGCCGGCCATTTCACCGGCTTCACCATCCTCAATGACAACAACGAGGCTGTTTTCAACTCGAAAACCCCCGGCGAAAAGTCTCCCTGCTTCTCCACAAAGGGTGGACGTGAGTTTACTATGGGAGATGACCCTTGTTGGCACCAGGACCGCAAGTTTCAATGCAAGTCTAACCTCGCCGGCAACACTGAGGGCTGCGAAGTCAAGGACCAGGACGGCAATAGCCTTGGAACGGGCGAAGGGAAGACTGATACTACATTTATCGGTATCGCTATTGGTCAGGATAGCACCTGTGTTGTTGAATTCAATACTGATGACGATGAGGACTGCGGTGCCAACAGCGGCCTCAAGGTCAAGTCGGGTTGAGGGGTGTGACGGAGTTTTTGGGACCCGACGAAAAGGCAAGCTAAAGGCTATGCATATTAGTACTGCCGCAAGACCATAGAATATTTCATGCATTGAAACGAGGTTATTTTCATTCTCTAGGTATGTTCTATCGGAACAGAATATAAGAAGGCCTACGCGCCTATTTTCTTAAAAACGTCTTCTGGAACTCCCCGGCGTATGCTCCATACCGTGTCATGGTTAGCCTTCGGGATGACTTTTGTGCTGTATGCTACGGTCTCCCTGACATCATCTTTCTCCCAACAACTGCTGAACCATTTCGGACCTTGGGTTCCAGATGCTCCTATCATGTTGTCTTCTTCAGCAAAGAACACATCAATGGTGAGTTTCCTGCCAGCTCCTTTCAACGCTTCGACCAACTTAGGCACCATGTCATCGTAGTCCAGCCAATCACCCCAGCCAGACACTCCCGCATCCTTCTGCATGAGGAAAATTGCCTCATCGGAAAACCCTCGAATACTCTCGGCATGTAAAAATTTAAAGAGGGTGGTTTCGAGTGATTCCTCAAACTTGACATCGGGATTATTCTCATCAGGTTCCCGATCATCCTTCCACACTACGCTTCCGATGACCTGACTGACGCCAGCGGACGTAGTCATGACTGGGCCCAAGGTACCGTTGAAGAAGCCGATAAACTTGTCTGCTTGTCCTAACAAGCTTACAGGTAGCGCTTTAGTAACGGCCATAGTCACTGAATTAGAGTTAGACGGTAGAACCCAGGGAGCACCGATAGCGAGATAGGGTCGATCTGGGTGAAGGATCTCAGGATGATGGAGTAACATGTCGAGAGCATAGACGGTTCCTCCGCTGTGGCAAGCGATAGAAACATGCTTGACGCTGAGATGCTGGAGCAATGCCAGAGTCATTTCTACTACTGTGAGCTCCCAATTGTAGACTGTAGAAGCAAGACTTACTGCGACATAAAACAGCTCGTTTTTCCAACTTCACCGGGTCGGTACCACCAAAACCAGGCCGATCCATAACAACAATACGAACGCGGTGTTTCTTGGCTAGTTCGTCTTTTCCGACATGGAAGATTCTTGATGCGCAAAGAGGCGCAAAGAACAACAAAACATTCTCATCTTCAGGTTTGGCTTGGTTGCGATAACCGTAGTCTGCATACTTTACTTGAAGAGTGGCGTGATCATCTGATTGATCCGCTGGGAGCTGGAAGGATTGGCTGAAGCGCGGATCTTTGAGATAAGTCTCAGGATCACGAAGCTCTCCCTGGGTAGACATTATTGAAATGGCCTTCAGTCGTCTTGTGCCCCCAGTCGTAGTGTTGGATCGAGATATCTTGATGAGTGTTGGGAGCTAGGCTGAGGTAGTTTAGGCAATCAGCCAGTAGATAAAGGTCACGTGGAATCGTAAGAGGATAGGTGGCTAGTCCTGTATGGGAAATGTAAGCACTACGTCACTACGTATCGAAGGATCACAGGATTACAGGATCAAAGGATCAAGATAGCTTGCGTTGAGTTGATGATTGAACCGTGTTGTGTAGCTTGGGCCAATTAATCCCGTTCCATTCCCGCCGGGTCTTTTTACATCATTTCCAACCATCGTAGCATATCGTGTTTCTTTTTAGCCTTAAGTTCCCGCCTCCAAGAGGTTTTGGCCTTTCGATTCAGCAGTTTTTCCGAGTAGCCACTGCTAGTAAGAATCTGAGGCCTGGTTTCGTTGTATTTGGCCATGGCAATTCATAGAGCTTTTCGGACGTTCCTGTGTTTCGTCGCTGCACCAGCTTCCAACAGTAGTTGCGCCACTTCCGAGTTACCTGAATTTGCCGCCATTGTCAAAGCTATATCTCGTGTCCGTTGACTATCGATTATGTTGCGTGCGACATCTTCAGATTTTCATGTAGTTTGGCGGCAGAATAGGTCGGTCCCAAGTTGTAGCCCAACTGTAGGAGGCGCTTGATGCTAGGCATGCAATTATCGATAACAACACGTTGAATCCTTCTAGTTCCCCAACACGACAAACCCTCTCGCCATGAGGTCAATCGATCACTTCTCAGCTTCCCAGTCCACCACACACATCCTAGATTTTGATATCTGGCCGTTATGGCGGCACGCACCAAATCGAACATCTCTAGACTAGCTGTTCATTTCTAAAAGCTGGCCCAGCGGAACGGGGGCGAGGGATCTCCATTTAGCGCCGCCATGCCCACTAGCCATGTCCATACGAGCCCAAAATGGCGGCACTACAATTTGGTCTTCTGAAATGGGTGGTCCATTCTCGATCGCAAGACGAAGAAAATCCAATTTGTCCGGGAACCAAGACTCAGTGATCATATCGGCTCTGCATTCGGCAAGTTCTCGATAAGGGTACTTGGCGAGGCTCTTAATTAGGATTGAAGCGCACTGAATATTTCCGGCCAAGACGGAGACTTTGGTTGGATTTCCAAGCCTGATGAGAGTGCGCCCACATGTTGGTCGACCAAACGATCTTCTTTGTCCGTCAAATTCAACGTCTCCAAAAGGGACTCGGCACTTGAATGGAGGAGACTTGTCTGAATCTTCTCCGGTTAATGGCTGCTTTGTCGCCGGAGAACTCTGATCCGGGCTTGGAGTTGGATATTCTCGGGAAAGTATACTCTTGAGAAGGGTAACATCGTCCAGGTAGATGGCCATTGTAATCAGAGCATCGCGGAAGAATGCGAGGGGTTCATCTAGTTGAAAAGACGCAGCCACAGAACCTGGTCGTTCATTCCCAATGAAGAACTTGCGGCGGTCGTAGATGCAGCCGTGCTTGACGGCCACTTCGCAGACCTTTCGTACAATTTCTTCATAGTCATTCGTAAAAGGTGTGTTTTGAGAGCCTTTCTGACGCAGCTTCCACTCCCAGATATACTCCGCGACCTTTGTTAGCAGTATATGATCTCGGGTTGGGGGTTTGGTCTTGATTCGGCCCATGGTACGAGTTGTTAGGTGCATGATCCAGAAATCCTCACTCGGAGCAAGTTTGGTAGGAGGGTCGTCTTCTTGAGAAACTTCATCCAAGAATAACTCCGGTTCGTCTTCAGAGTCATCGAGATCTTCTGAATCGGATACTGCATGTGGCACTCGCCGTCTGGGTCCATCCAAGTCGGAGTCGTCAGAATCCTCTGAAAGGTACAAAGCCGGCGATCCAGTGTCGGAATCATCAGAACCAGAGTCAGAGTCGGTTGAAACGTCCAGGAGAGGCGGGTAGTATTTACCCCCCTCCTCATCCTCACTATCGTATGATATCATCTCCCCAAGTATGGGATCCCAATATGCCGCATTATGCAGTATGTCAGACTCCAGGATAGCTTCCATCGCCATATGGTTGAAATCTCTATTTACTCGGCGCAACATCACCATTTCACCAAGTGAGAGCGTCTCCGCACATTGGTAAATAATCTGGAGCCATGTTTCGGTTGGTAGGCTTTGTGACATGTGAAGCCTCGTATCCTGAGTTGCGGCCATGGACATTGATATGAGCTTTACTGCGGTGATATTGTCGATGAGGTTTGAGGATTTTAAGATGGTGTCGCTGTTATTGGTCACAGGCGCAATTGTTGATCATACCTTGCCAATACTCGGACGGGTTTTGCTTACGGACTGAGTCATCAGCACTCCAGTTTTTACTGACGGATCCACATGTTGGTCCATCACTCACCAAGGGTCCAAGGGGACCTATGAGGGATTCGATTATAACTAGTGGTAACACTCCTTCTCTACAACAACCGGCTGAAGGAATCTGGCAACTCAGAAGCTGGCACTGGTATAAATCAATTTTTCCGGCACAGTTCCTTGCAAACATCAACGAAATACCAGGGAATGGGACTGCGTGCGCGGTAAACTGACGTTGTCAGCAAACGCAGATCCTTCTAAATCCGTTCCGGGTACGACTGGTCAAAAGTTTGCAGGACCTCAGTCTTCTTCTTTCAATCTCGCCTCTCACAATCCAAACTAGATCTTCAATCATGGCATTGAATATCACGTCAAACGCTGCACTGTCTCTGGTTGGCGCCATTACACTGGCAGTCTGGCTATTCAAAATATTCTCTTTCATCAGAATATACTTCTTACAATCCGATCGCCTTGACCGCTACAACCACCCTTCTTCGGCTGGTACCGACGCCTGGGCTCTTGTAACCGGCGCATCCGATGGAATTGGTCGTCAATTCACTCAAGAGTTGGCTGGCAGAGGTTTCAACGTGGTATTGCATGGCCGAAATGAGGTCAAACTGGCAAACGTCATGTCTGAGATGCAACAGAAGTTCCCCTCTCGTTCATTCAAAATTCTGGTCGCCGATGCAAGTGCCGTAAGATGTGCAGACCACTCTATCGCTCAAACAGATGGGGATGGGAACTCACATCGTGGGGTCGACTTCGAGGCCATCAAGTGTCAACTATCTGGCTTGAACTTGACAATTTTGATCAACAACGCGGGCAAAGGAATCCAAGGTCTCGAATTCGCTCGTCTTGAAGAATATTCAGAGGATTTGATAACCGGCAACGTCAGTTTGAACGCACTGTTTCCAATTCACCTCGTTCGCACTCTGCTGCCAACATTGATTCGCAACTCACCGGCCCTCATTATGAACGTCAGCTCCGTGGGCGACAAAGGATTTCCCCTCTTGGTCTCCTACTCGGCAAGCAAGTCATTTCTGATGACGATGACTGAGTCCTTGGGCCTGGAGTTGAAACTCGAGGGACATGATGTCGACACGATGTGCGTGAGGGTGGCCAAGACTACGGGCGTCGCAGGTGCCGACATGGAGCCTAGTCTTTCGGTGCCGACAGCCAGCGCAGTAGCCAAAGCGGCACTCGCAAGAGTAGGGTGTGGAGAAAGGATTATTGTTGGTCATTGGGTTCATAGCTTACAGCAGATTGTCGTGGGGATGTTACCCAGGAGGTTATGGGAGCGGACGATTATAGATGTTATGCGCAATGAGAGAACTGAAGAGTTGAAGAGAAAGTAGGAGTCGTGGAAGTCTGATGTATCTATCCCTCTCTCATCTGTCGTATACGGGGGGGTTCTATCAAGAGATGTGTCTCGGAGCTGGATGCAAGACTTCTGTGATTTACAGATAGATACAAAGTAGTTATCAGGTATATGATACAAGCTTATTGGCTGGATATTCATCCCAGGCTTGATTGAAACTTCCCTAGTAGTTATTCCTTTCCGGTGTGAGTACGAGAATATAATACCTTAGAATTGAAAAAAAAAAAAAAAAAGAATGTTCTTTGCTGTAGTTGAAAGCGAGTCCTTATACTTTATTCGAGGCCCGACGAAGATTCTCTATTTATTTCTTTTCACGCCTTGCGAACGTTCTCTCGACAATATCGTTAATTTAGAAATCGCTTAAACAATACAATAGACAGTAGACATTTTATTTCCTTCTAAATCATGTAGCTTGAATATTCACTCTATAGGCAGCCGGTAGAAGGAATTGTTAGTGAAAATACTTATGAATTATTAAAAAGAGCATTGCCACTTCTCTCCCGATGTAGCGAATTTTACGACAACGTAGTCAGATCTCTAGCTATGATGTTGAGGCATTATCCAGGCTAGTCAGCCTCGATATATCGGAAGATTTAGGAACAATAGTCATTGCATGATTGTTGAAAAATACGAGGCTTACTTACGTGCATGACCCTGGTTATCAATTGGCGCAAACTGGCTGATGATGTGTTGTCATGCATATATGCAAATGCATGATATAGGCCTGAATATCAGTGAGGCTATGCATGGGCCCAGCTCCTGGCTTTCCACGTGTGTATGCTCCAAACGACGGGAGGAAGATTTGAAAATTCATGAATCATAGGAAAAAGAAAATACATAAAAAAACCTGGTCTATCAAGATCCAAATATTGAACTCTGGTCTAAATCCGCCCGCTAATCAATCAATCACTCTAGTCTCTAAGCGTGAGATTTCCTGCGGGTATCGTCGTCAACAACAGGAGTCTTGTTCCCAAATCCAAACACGTCCAGAAAAGAGCTCCTCCTCTGCTCTCCTGGACCATGACCCTGATCATGCGATTCTCGCCTACTACCAGCGGGCGAGGTCTTGTTTCCCCCAAAAAAGTCCATAAGTGAGCTCCGCCTCTGCTCGAGGGGCTTGGGTGGAGAACAGACCATGATCTGGAGCTCCAAATTCTCAATGTCGTTCGCGGTCTCTACCGTTGAGCGACCGCAGTTGGAGAAACCTGTACCAGAGTAAAATACATAGCCGCTGAAGGGGCTGGCGAGAGCAGCGACGACTGCACCCTTCTGACGCGCGACTTGCAAGGTTTGCTTGCACAGAGTCTTGGCATATCCTTGGCGCTTCCAATGGGGATGCGTGATGACGGCATGGAGGAACATAACTTGGCCATAGCGGGCGAGGTATGTTTGCTGAGTCTGCGTGATGCCTGATTGCAACGCGGCAATTCGCTTTGCCGTCTTACTTTCAGTGTCGTTTGGTAGGCCAAAGACTGGGAGAGTTAGCGACAATTTTCGGGGACTTTTGGTGTCTGCCGTTTCAACAACGGGCGTAGGCTGGGGCTGTGCATTGAGGGGGTGTTGTGAATTTACCTTGCTGGACTTGATCGGCAACGCTGCCTTGGTCTTCGTTTTGGTGGAGGGTCTGAACGATGGCCAGAGAGACCGCCTCGTGAGTCTTGGGGGCTTCGACCACAAAGCAGAGCCAATTGACATTGTCTTTGTCAATGATTTTCTTCAAGACGGTTTCGACATGGTTTATGGTTGCTTCTTTGCGGGTAGCTGAGGGGAAGCAGTATTGCCAGACAGAATCGTCCGACAGCCCGCTGAGGATGACCTCCTTCAAAGCGGGCAAGTCTTTTTCAGTAGCGACGCGGACGCCCATACCTGGTTATGTGAAGTTGTGATGGAATGAAGTGGAAAGTAAATTTTTGTAAGACAGAATAAGTCAACGGTGGAATGCTGAATATCTAAAGTTAGGGCCCTGAGGATCAGCTAGCTTACATAGAAATTTTCTTCACAAAGTAAAACAAGAAGTGGGTTTCTGGGGCTTTGAGGGTCTACCACGCAACGTCACACGTGAAGCAGATTTTGATCATGAGCCGATGCCAAGACAAGCAAAATGAGATCATAGTGGTGTCCAACCAGGGAAATTTGATGTTTGCATTGGTCCATCAACGCTGGAGGCGCTGGCGGCCTCTTACCAACCCCACAAGGATCGACTGATAGCGTGTAACCCGCCAAGTCTGGTCATTCCGCCTTAGCCGTGTCATTTAGGGTAGATTTAAGCTTAACAGACAAGGTTAATCAAGCAACTTGCCGGTAGGCTGACGTCTTATGGTGATATTCGTATCGTATGAGCGATTATTTGTACGATTATCTGTAACCAGTGACAGAATAAGACTGACTTTAAGTGGTAGAGAGATGGAAAAAGCAACGAGGTATCAAGATTGGCGGTTACCCGCGGAGATGGCCAGGTCATGCGTCGATATGATCTGTCGATAAATGATTTTCGGACAGGATGCATCCCACAAATGCAAAAGGCGATCGCGGCAAATGCCGTAGTATACGCTTCCCATCTCACAAGATAGGCGTCATAATTGAGCTTCTGTGAAACCATGAGTCCATAAGCCGCCAGCCTAGCAATGAGGGATTTTTTGATACGCTGATGAGAGCCCGGGTAATTTCTAACAGGCTCACTCTGAACAAGGCGGTGCAGTTCCTAATGAATTGTGTGTTTCTCTTTTAATTCGAGTGAGAACTATGTTACAATGGTGTGCATCTTCGAGAAATGGTGAGAATCGCAGCCAACTCTGCAAGTTTCACTTCAAGACCCCACAACGATATTGTACAGCAAGTCTAGCTATATATTACATCTGGTGGACGGTTTTGCGCATCACGAATGAGATCAAAGGTAATATATCTACTTGTGCTGTGGAACATCATGCAAAGAGTAGCCGCTAAACCAGGCACCACCTGAAAGCAGATCTAGAACAACATACCCGATAGAACGGTCGCGTAAGTCTATCTAGATCCGTGTGGACCCAGCCCTACGAGAAGTAGCTGAGAAAGAATAAATAGAACGTGATTGGCTCATGAATTACTGTTGAAGTCTGGGCATTACGGGGGTTGGGCAGCTTTGAAGCGACAATCTGATCTTGCACTAAGCAGCGCGGCCAAGAGCCTAGAAACTACTGGAGATCCAGTCACTCGTCCTAGTATCTTATGTAGTCGTAGGTAAACTTATAGAAAGATGTTGGTCTGATATGCGAGCGATTACGACGCAGGATGCATGTTGAACTCTTCTGCCAAGCACCCGCTCTGGGGTAAAGTGAGCTTTGCTTCTGCCGGCCAGGTACAGTCACGACCTTCTGCATAATGCTCCAAGTTAGGATAGAGGCATGTTACAACATTTAAAAGCGATACACGATACATATGTTCTGTTAAAAGTCGTAGATCGTTGTTGAGTCTAAAGGCCTCGGTTCGACTTGTGCTAAACTAGCCTGTGATTTACTCAGAGAGTATACATATACTCTGATCCACACTGCCACTTCTCTGCCAGAGAATTCGTCTCACTTCCACTCAAAATACCCTCGTGCTGAAGATCATGCTCCCTTGCCTTCTCTAACTTCCTGTTTCTCCAAGCCAGGAAAAATCTCAACACAGTCGCCATAGCGATACACAGACCGCTAAAAGCCACGTTCGCTACGTTAGCTTGCCAGTATCGCGGACCTTGGGTAGCCGGATAAAAGTATGACGCATAGATGGCGGCGAAATTGGACCCGGCGTTGACAACCGCATATGAAATAGCGCGCTTTGTTGAGGGTCGCGGCAGCGAAGATGACACCCACGACAGGATACAACCGAAGGATCCATAGACTGACATCATCATGAAGGTAGCGATATAACGCGCTGCAGTGCTGAGAGTGACGGCTGAGATGATGAAGCCGATACTACAGAATATCTGCGGCCACACAACATGCAGCCATCGCTCGTTGACACGGTCGCTATGCCAAGAGTTTGTGATTCCTAGTATAGCAGCAAAAACATAAGGCGGTGCGGAGAGAAGAAGCGTGATAGTCGAGCTGTATCCGAGAGTCTTGACGATGGTAGGGAAGAAGTTGGTGAAAGCGGCAGCCGTGTTGAGTCCGAGTTGCATGATCCAAATCATGTACAAGGCGGGGTCGGTAAAGGCCATCTTAGTACCCTCCCATGCTGATACGTCGGCACGGTCGTCTTCCTTGCTTGCATCTTCAGCCATTCGGAGGACGGCGATTCGGCGTTCCTCGTCGCTTAGCCATCGGGTAGTGGCGGGATAATCGGGGACGACGAAGTATGTAACGACTGCGGCGGGATAAGTGGCACATCCTTCAATGATAACTGTGAAGTTGTCAGTACAGATTTGCTGAGGGTTGCGGAGCAAGTAACGTACAAAGCCATCGCCAGTTAGCCAGGCCAGCTTTGCCATCCATTCCAGCCATAATGGCACTTCCGAGCAGACCACCAAACGCACCAGCCATTTGGCCGGCAGCGTAGAGGACCGAGATACGGACGGCAAGTTCTTTCTTGGTATACCATGAGCTGAATAGGAACAAAGCACCGGCTATCATCCAAGGTTAGTCATATGGAGAGAGGCTAGAGCGTGGTGATCGGGTTTAGCTTACGGAAGAAAGGAGCCTCGACGAAACCAAGGATGAATCTGAGAGCAATCATGCCGTGGTAGTTCTGTACGGCTCCAGTGCAAGCACTGACAGTTGCCCAGCAGATCATGATGGAAGGCTGAAGAGTTAGTCACAATCGCGAAGCAACAGCACCAAAACATACCAAGAAGATCGACGGTCGCATCTTGTTCAAGATCATGTTGGTCGGCACCTGCGTCAGGATATAACCAACGAAGAAGATACTGATGATGGTGTTGTATTGTTCGTTGACGAGACCGATATCTTCTTCGAAGTTGCCAAGGCGGGCGGTCGCGATATTGTTGCGATCGAGGTAGTTGAGGATATCTGCAAGGTGAAGAGGTTAGCTAAGGTCAATTCGCAACCACAAATTGACTTACACAGAAGCATCATCAAAGGCATCATTCGCTTGTCGATTCTTCTGAGCAGAGCCCTTTCCTTGGTCGGGCGGTCATGAATATCGGCTGAGGCTCCATCCAGAGTCTCAAGCCGGACCTCCTCACCATTATCCTTGATCATGTCTTCGCCAGCCATATTGATCCGAAGTTTCTCGCTTCAAACCCAATCGTGCAAAATTCAATCTTTCGATCAGAAAAAAAACAAGTCTTTGAGTGTTGTATTTATTCCACCCGCACTCCTCGCCGCACGCACTTTACCAACACCCAAGTTTGCCGACAACTTGCCATAAAAACTGGAGCCTGGGGTAAAGAGTCTGGGGAAAAGCAAGTCGAGCGGGGAAGAAACCCTGCGAACGCAACCCCATGAATCTTGTAGTTATCCAACATGGGCCAATCCACGCTTGTTCCGACCGGAACCCGATGGATCAACCTGCACTAGTAGGACCTTTCTGTGAGCAGCCGAGCCGAGAAGACGGATTGGTTGGTCCATTGTTCTTAGCAATTAGCGACATCCGATCGGCATCGTGAGGAGTTGATGGAAAGTGGGCAGAGGACTCACGATCAACGTCGATGGAGCGTCAAGCCGACTAGTGAAGTGGCATCATCTCGATACATTTTGCATATATCAAGTCACCAGCTGTTAATATTCCGAAGCACCAGCTACTCCAGCTTCCCCACATCTTCATTCCTCTCTCGCTATGTCATCAGACCAAAAGCCTACAATCCTCCATATTGGAGACCCGATCAAGTACAACCACGAACTATATCAGAAACTTGAAGAGAAGTTCGCTATCATTCGACCCTCAGCAGAAGAACGCCAGCGTGGTCCATTCCTAGAAGCCCTTCGGCAGAAGAAATGGGGTGATTTCCAAGCTGTCATGCGGCCCTTCTGGGTTACAGGGGGCGAGATGGGACGCTGGGATCGGGAGTTGATTCCCCTCTTGCCCAAGTCTGTCAAGGTGTATGCGTCAGCTGGAGCTGGTTATGACTGGGCTGATGTTGATGTCATGGCTGAGGCAGGCATCCTATACTGCAACGGCGCTGCTGCGTCTTCTGAGGCTGTTGCGGATATGGCACTCTATCATATCATTTCTGTGTTTAGAAACATGCAATGGTCTAATATGGCAGCCAGAGGAAGCGAGGAAGAGTTTCGAGATGCGCATGCCCATACCCAACTCACAGCGCTTAACCCCCGTGGTCATACGCTAGGCATGATTGGTCTGGGTAACATTGGATATCAGATCGCCCTCAAGACTTATAAGGCGCTGGGTATGCGCATTGTTTACCACGACCCCTTCCCTAAATCTCCAGAGCAAGAAGCCGCTATTGAGGCGACCCACTATGGAAAGCTTGAAGACATGCTAGCAATCGCCGACTGTGTCGTCATCGCTGCTCCTGGGGCGGGAGGAAAGAAGATTCTGGGACGGGACCAGATTGCGAAGATAAAGAAGGGATCGCGACTAGTCAACATCGCACGAGGAAGCTTGGTAGATGAAGAGGCTGTGGCAGATGCTATGGACTCTGGGCACTTGTTTGCGGTGGGTCTGGACGTGTTTGAGGATGAGCCAAGGCCGAACCCAAGACTACAAAAGATGCGAAATGCAACTTTAACCTGTCATACCGCCGGAGGTGCGTTGGATACTTCAATTGGATTTGAGAAGTTGTCTATGGAGAATGTGATGGCTGTGCTTGAGGGTAAGCAGCCTATCACACCAGTTAACAAGCACCTTTTTAAGTAGTATGAGAATAATGAGACAAAAGCTAGTTCGACGTGTAACTACACTTGTGGGTCATATAACCAAACGAGAGTTCTATCGCCCGACCTCGCTGTGGTCTGTAATGGTTTGTCACGGAGTTGGCTGATCTAATTAACCAAGTGGAAGGTCGTATATGGGTATGTTTGATTCTCATACCTAGTTCTTTCTCATGAGCCTACGAATATTACCTTTCTGGCTCCCTAGTTAGAGTGTAGTCCATCGATTGACAGATCACCACCGTGAACGTCCCCCAATTCAGTCCTTCTTCTCCATCCAGGGCAGACAAGCCTCGTAGATCTCCTTGAAACCAGGGTACTCGATACACCGTTGAAAGATCCCCTCATCGATAGTCCTACTAGACTGAAGAGAAGCCGCAATGAGGAAATCGGTATAGCTCGGTCGCGCACCCAGTATGAACGGTCCATCGTTTTTGTTGGTCTGCATCAACTCACCAACACCATGCATCTTGTCCTTCACTTCTTCCCAAGCCTGTTCTTCCTTGTCCCCTTCCAACAAAGCCTCCAATTTGTGTCCAAGATGAGCCTCAGATTTGTTGCGAAAATATTCTTGCGATCGGGGTGAAAGTATGAGAAGTTCGCGTGGTGTAGCTGATATTCGAAAAGCTGGGCCCATTGCACTGCGAGCCTTGGTTTCGATTTCGCGACCCAGCTCAGAAGTTAGACTCAGCGATGGCTCAGGATAGGTCTTCTCTAAAAATTCCGCGATTGCCGGCGAGTCCATGATGTAAGCGTTGGTGGGCACATGCTTAATCGCCGGAACCGTGTACTTGGCATGGGATCCCGAGCTAGGATCATGGGGTGCTAGACCGCTGAGAAGCTAATTTAGCGGGCGAGCGGACTCATTGAGGAGGTGGAGACGACTCACAGGCTTTTCAGGGTAGGCTCGATGTCAGGAAACTCAAGGAAAACAGTCTTGTAGGAAATACCCTTGTAATTGAGCATCAGGCGGGTTTTCCATGCGACAGGAGAGAAGCACACATTCTTGGTGCATGCCAAGTCGTACAAGATGATATCTGGCTGAGTTTGATCAGACATGTTGTTTTGGTAAATACAGAATCGCTAGTGGGAAGCTTGGGGACGATGATGTCAATCAAATGACATTTGAAAGAAACCGTCGAAAGTTGTCGGGGTCAAAAAAAGACAGGTCTGGTTATCTGTTATAAGAATTGTTTAGGCAGAATAGCTGCGCAAGAAATAAGCGGCTGCCTAAAGCCATATCAAGAGGTTCCTACAATAAAATATGATCACTATACGACGACAACCATTTTGCAAATGTGTTCACTATAAGCCTATAAAACTATCTAAATTCAAGACTACAGGTTAATCAGTTACTGTCTGTGCTTTTCTGCGGCGATTGCATCATCGTCCATTGATTGCTTAGCGAAATTAGCGACGATGAGTAAGCATCATCTGGATCCGAACCTGTGAAGCGGTCAGGCTCCTGACCGGACAGACCTCAAGCCTGTGACAGTTCAATAATAGAATCACAATCACACGTGTGTTTAAAACAGCCGCACTTTATCTTATCAATCTAATCAAGAATTCTACTGTGCCATCGACTTGCCGAGGCTCCTCAAATAGCGTCGTCGTCATGGTCCACTTTTCATCAACAGCCGAGGTATGCGAGTCTTAGCCTCATAGAAATCCGATGTCGGTCTAGCCGCTTAATGCCCCATAAAGCCCCTTAGCAGGCATCATCAATCATCGGTAACCATCTTTCTCTCTCATCATCATCCTCAAATCCGGGGAAACACTTCACAACCCACATAATGCCTCCACCAAATCCTGACTGGGTCAAGGCCCTCACTCCCTCGGGCCCACAAGGGTCAGAGCTCATCGCGCAAGAGAGAGCGCAATCAGATATCAACGTGGATCAGCTCGCCAACTTCCTGTTCACCAAGGAGGTCCTTGAGAGAAATAACAAGATTCTCAAGATTCTCCAATCCGACCCTGTCTTTGACAAGTCGCAAAACTACTTCCGCGGAAGAACAGAGAGACTTGAAGCTGCTCTAGCCAGAGGCAAGGCGCTGAAGCGGTTATCCACTAAGCATCAATGGACCGAAGAGGAGCACCACGCCGCCAATGAGCTCATCAGTGAGCCAACTCCCTACGGTCTGCATGCGACCATGTTCTTGAAGACATTGGAAGAGCAGGGCACTCCCACACAGCACAAGCTCTTCCTCGAGAAGGCACGCAAGTATGAGATCATCGGTTGCTACGCCCAGACAGAATTGGGCCATGGCTCCAACGTCCGAGGTCTCGAGACAACAGCCACCTGGAACCCTGAGGACAAGACTTTCACACTACACTCGCCTCACCTCACAGCGTCCAAATGGTGGATTGGATCCCTTGGCAAGGCTGCCAACCACGCTGTTGTCGTTGCTCAGCTCATCCTCAACGGCAAATCCTATGGCCCACATCCTTTTGTCGTTCCCATCCGAGATATGAAGACCCATGAGCCTCTTGAGAACGTTCACGTTGGAGATATTGGTCCCAAGTTTGGCTACAACACCATGGATAACGGTTTCCTCCTCTTCAACCACGTCAAGATTCCCCACGCCAACATGCTTAACCGCTTCTCGGGCGTGGACCCTGATACCGGAAAGTACATCCGACCTTCCAACCCAGCTCTTGTTTACGGTACCTTGACATTTGTTCGATCCTCAATTGTCTTCCAGTCAGGTTCCGTGCTTGCACGTGGTGTAACCATCGCCACCCGTTACTGTTCAGTCCGGCGTCAGTTCCAAGATCGTGACGCTGCTTCTGGAGAGGTTGGTGAGAACCAAGTCATCAACTACACAATGGTGCAGCATCGTCTGCTGCCGTTGCTGGCTTCTTCCTACGCCCTCTTCTTCACTGGTCGAGCTATGATCAATCTGTACAAGGCAAACCAGAAGCGTATGGCTCAAAGCCAGGGTGCGCAGGACGCTAACACCAAGCGTGGTCCTGGTCCTGAGGAGCTCAACCCTGGCAGCGATCTTCTGGCCGACCTGCACGCCATCTCGTGCTCTCTCAAAGCATTCGCATCTACCACTGCTGCTGAAGGCCTGGAGGTCTGCCGTCGCGCCTGCGGTGGACATGGTTACTCCGCTTTCTCCGGCATTGGCAGCTGGTATGCCGATTATCTGCCCACCGTGACATGGGAGGGCGATAACTATATGCTTACCCAGCAAGTTGCGCGATACCTGCTTAAGTCTGCCCGTGCTGTTCTTGCCGGAAAGGCTGCTGATAACAGCATCTCTCGTATCTTCAAGGAGTTCATCCGAAGACAAGATATCGGCGCTGCTTTTGACGTCCTTGACAGTGATCAAGATCTCGTCGACGCTTTCGCCTGGCGCGTCTCATTCCTCACTTTCGAGGCTCTCAAGCACAGAGATGAGGAGAAGCAGTCCTGGAATAGCCTTCTGATCGACTTCTGGCGACTCTCCACTGCCTATGCCCAGTACCAGGTCGTCAAGAACTTCCACGAGGCTCTTAAGGACGAGGAGACGAAATCATCCCTCGACCCCAACACCCTGGCGGTTCTGCACAAGCTCTTCGAACTATTTGCTTTGCATCACCTTACCGACCAAGCATCTGAGTTCTTCACCAGCGCTGCGACTACCGTTCGTCAGATCCAGCTTGCTCGCACCAAGCGAACTCTGTCGCTACTGGAAGACATCCGTCCTCACGCCGTCAGACTTGTCGATGCATGGTCGTTCCCTGACTGGCAGCTTGACAGCTCACTTGGTCGCTATGATGGCAAGGTTTATGAGGATTTGTTCCACCGCGCTTCAGAGATCAACCCGATCAACGATATCGTGTTTGACCCATACCCGCAGTCAGACGTGCTCTTCAGGAAGACTGGCAAGGATCTCAAGGCCAAGCTGTAATCACTCTTATTCTTGTATGTTACTCTAGATTTCTTCCATTCTTGTATTGCGCATTCTCCATAGATGGGATCTATTCTACAGCTGTCAAAAGCCTATAAATAAATATTAAGCCTTATTGTTCGGTAAATGCACTCAGCTCAGTATTATCTTGATAGGTCGGACGACGATCACGCCGATCAGTGCCTGTCAGCCACTAGTTCTCGAATCCTTACAAGGCAGAACAGGTGTAAGCGCTTACTTTTAAGGCACATAGCGTGATTGTCACTACTGTATTTGTGCCGTGCTGACGTATCATCAAGGCGCAGGTCTCTTGATCTTGAATAATCCACCACCCTTACGATTTCTTGGGTATGAGATCAACATCTACAAGTGAGGCTATGAGGGGCCAGCCGGTATATTATGCGATTAATAGCAACACTGCATGCAAGTTTAGAACTGATTGTCTGTATCCCAAATGAGAGTATCATCTGCCAGAACAGATGATGTCTCTGTTCTTTACCCCATTTTGGCTCAGTGATTCACATCAGTTGATCCGGTGCTCCCGGCCTGCCAGATGTTGTCGCAAATCCTTCCTCTACTAGCTGCGCCGACGATCACATAGATTGACGTATATAACCCGGCCACTGCCCCTCTCTACGCCCAGATTGTTTCTAGTGTCGGTAGTTGATGTGCTATCACAAATACCGTACACCTGGTTTGAAAGTTAAACCGCCATGACTCTCACTCAAAATGAAGCCAATGAAAGCGGCAAATGCGACCGCCCGTCAAAAAAGACGAGGGTGCGGCGTCACTTCCGATTCAACTGGTTGAAGTACATTTTAGGCATCTTCATCCTACTGTCAGTACTTTTCCTGAACTATCTAGATCATATGCTGACAATATGGCATTCAGTTCTATCGGCGAATTTGCATACATTTATTATCGTGACATGGGATTGACCCGCATTCCCAACGACCCATATGATCTCTGGTTTGGCAAAGACATCAACCGCGAGAGCCCTCAAATCTGGGACGATAAACGCCAGGCATTTCTTCGTAAAGCTCTTCCTGTGCCAGTCCACTCGCACAATGACTACGAGCGCCGAATTCCTCTTTTCGAAGCCCTTGGTTCAGGGTGCATCAGTGTCGAGGCTGATATCCATCTGCGTGATTCCAATCTTCTCGTCGGACACTCGGGAAAAGGCCTCAGCGACGATAAGAGCCTCCGATCATTGTATCTGGAACCTCTACAACGCATGGTGAAGGCACAGAATGACGAAGCCACTGACGGATCTTGGCGCGGCCTGTTTGACCGTGCCCCAGACCAGACGCTGATCCTTCTTGTTGACCTCAAAACCTCGGGGCCAGAGACGTTCGCCGAGCTGGATGCCCAACTACAGCTATTGCGAGATCTCGATTTCTTGACTTATTGGAATGGTACAGACAGAATCTCACGACCTCTCACGATTGTAGCGAGCGGAAATGCCCCATTCGATTCTGTTCTCGCGATGAATACAACGCACAGGGACATCTTCTGGGACGCCAAGCTGGAGAGATTGATGTCTATCGAAGATGATTTTGAGACAGAACCACCCACGTATAGGTACAATCCCTCGAACTCATATTTCGCATCGACAAAATTCCAGAACGCTCGCTTATTCAAGTCTGAAAACTATCCTGAGAGCGTTTTGAAGACCCCTCACGGCAAGGATATGGCGTCGACACAGATCGAACAAGCTAAATCCCGCGGTCTATTGACCCGATATTGGGATACACCTTCGGAGCCTCCTAATCTCAGAGATATTGCCTGGAGAGTTTTGGTCGATAACAAGGTCGGGGTTTTGAACATGGACGATTTGGGTACTGTAAGAGCAAGGGCTAAGGGCTGGGGTGAGTTGAATCATGACTCTCTTTAGTTTGGTGGAGGTAGTGCGTAGTAGACGCTAGAACAATAAATACCGTTATGATTCTTGAATCATCGTCAAGTGTGGACTCAGAGCCATCTAAGTGGTGTGTAAACGGATGAAAGTTAGAGGAAGATGATATATTGTAGCTGACAGTGGATGACTGATCGGCATTGAGTTCTGTGGATGGCTGATATAAGCAAGCCATCTCGCGGAGCGTTCGTTTAATCTTGGGCCTCATCTTTTATTATATTCGCGACTTATTACCTTGACATCTAATATACCTTCTCAACCCAATGTCAACCAAATCACTCGATCCTTGAGTTCACAAGAGTCGCCCGATACCACACCTACATGTAAGCTTACTGTTGAAAAAGCTGAGCAGGACTACCAGAAAGAGTTGACACTACTTTCTTATCAGAATTCAGCTTATCATGCCCAGAGAAACAGCCCGTTCGACTACCCGGAAGGGACATGGAGAATGTCGCTATGTAGAACACTATCACTCTGAGAACCTTAGGTCGATTGTCGTAAGAAGCTCTCACTTTCAGGCTGATAGACTACTGAGGGCTTGGAGACGCAAGTGATTGTTGAAGCGGGAGAGAGAAAAGGAGAGTTAGAAAAAGCTCTAGAAAGCTCCTATAGATCAACACGCGATTTTCCCCCGCTCGTTTGTTACTGAGTAGTATTCTGATCCAATGAAACCAATTTGATGATATTGTAAAACGAAGTTCATGACACAAATGTTTGTGCTCAAAACATGAACTGTTGCATGCTTCTCGCGCTTAATTTCGGAGGCTAATGGTATATCCAAAGCTCAACATCCATCGACCGCCGCCGATGGCGACAGCTTACATCCTCAGAACATCCATTTTGTGTACGCATTTGGGCATATGCCAAACCCGTCATCCTTATCATGAAGGTGATTCACCTGGAGAGTTAGTTAACAAATCAATGAGGGCGAGAGGCCACTATACCAGAATGCGTAGGGTCAGATCTCTGTTCAATTGTGTGTTGCTTGTGCGTGGTATGGCGAAGCGGCAACGGATCTGAATTTACGCGGCCGCTGTACTGGTCCCGTTGCAATGGCCAAGTAACAGCTGGAATCACTTGTGGTCGAAAGTGCACAGAGGGCGGCATTTGTAGAGCGATTTCGATGTCTTCATGTTCTGAGAAGTTTGAGCTTGGTGCTATTGAAGCATGTGGTACGTCGTGTAAACCAACCTCTTGCATTCGCATCATGTGACGAAGAGCGGAATGGACTTGATAGACGTAGTAGGATAATCATAGCAGGGGGCGCCGCGAGAAAGATGCCCACGATGGAAATGAGAGCTTCAGTTGAGATGCCCATTGAGATTTGGTATTGGATTCCCTCTTTAAGGGGACCAAAGGAGATTCAAGAGTCTTATATAGTCTATTTGGCTGATCGGGCATTTTGGCGTTTCGGGTGAGCGTAATGAGGCTCAGCCAAATAGTCGTCCTATTAGTAGCAACGGGCATTCTGGTCGGCTTGGCATTTGCCCACCGCTGGCGGGAAAGGGCATTGTGGTCAGTCGAATTTTGATTCGTCAGTTTTACCCACAAAGGGCATTTTGGTTGTGTGATGAGACAGAAATTTGGTTGAGCGTATGTACCATGCCGTCATCCAACTTTGGGCTTGTGCGTCTGCCCCTTGACGCATTTTAGTGAAAGGGCATTTTGGTCACTGCCCAATCAAACGAAGGGGCATTTTGGTCCCTGCCAATGAGAATGCTCTCTTCGCGCCTTGCTGACAGATACGTTCCTTTGGTCCTACGTCCTACGTGTACGTGCATTACTCTCGGCGCGCCACCAGAATCGTCAACGAGGCTCTCGGTGTCGGCTTCGGTCACCGCTCACAAAGCATATAAGGATAGGATGCACCCGCTCTCCTCATCCAACTTATCAGCGAAACCTTTCACCTTCTCTTCACGACCTCCTAGAACATTCTTCGCTATCACTTGGACTTGAATCAGAATGCCTGCTATTCCTCGAAAATCTCCTCAAGAATGGGAGTCAGTCAAAAATCTCATTCGCGAGTACTTGATTATTCAGAATGAAACTCTCAAAAACACGATGGTCTACATGCAGAAACAACACAGTTTTACTGCTACGTAAGTAGATTGCCTTGTACCGCGAAATGATACTAACTCAACTCATTAATCAAGACAGAAAGAGTACAGACGCCGACTTGAACAATGGGGCATGCGCAAGAACCTCCCGAAAGATGCCTGGCAAGACATCGATGGGACGAAAGCAGATGGTAAAAGAACAATCAGAGGCATTGCCGTGTCTTCCAAGAGACTCAAGCGATCAGTTACCAGATACGGGTCTGGGAATAATCGTGCCTTTGAATCAGGTGAGTCCTGGCGCTACCACAGCCACTTTACCAACGACCCTGTCAATGATCAATCGGTCGATTTAACCATTCTTCTAGCACATGTAGAAAACCACTCTTGTGATATTCCTTGGTTCTACTTTGAAGAAAGGACTCTCAACTACTGTAGGGCCTTTGACCTTCTAGAAAGTGATTGTTGCCGAGCTAACGCTGAATATCGACTTAGTGCGCTCCAAGATGGAAAATATTATCCCTCAGCTTCCCTGGATAAACCCACCCGGAACGCCGGTTCACCTTTTCTCACCTGCTGAGCTCTCTATATCATCGGCCAAAGATCTTCTTCAATCATTTTTTCGCGACAATATCATTGTCGGAACCTACGATGTGAATGCTCAAGTTGTAGAGCATCTCAAGAATTACGTGCCTCGGAAATTGGGCATTGATAGCGAGCTCATTTCAGTGGAGCCTTTCGTCCTTCTCACTCAGAGTTGCATTTATCTTGTCTCCAATGCCTTACTTGACGATCGGATGATGAATCGCTTCTTACACTGGGTATGTGAGATTGGGGCAGTGCTACGCCTGAACATGTTCATCGACAAACTCGTCAACAAACTACAAGAGAACCCTAATGCGACGAGCGAAATCTTTCTATTCCAACTCCTTAGAAGTGCGATTAGTCTCGAATTAGAGGCTTTGGTTCATGCACTACTTAAGAAAGGTGTCAGCCCCAATCAAAGCTGCAGTAAATCTGCCATGGATAACTGCCACAGTCGTTCTCCTGTTTGCACTTATGAAACGCCTCTTCAAATTGCCGTTTTAAGAAGCAATACTCGTATTTGTCGGATTCTCCTCAATTACAAGGCCGACGTGAATGCGACGGGGCTTGTTCGAGAAATGCCCCCTCTGTTCATTGCAGTTTCAGTCAGGCAAGGGAATCTCGAAATTGCCAACATCTTGGTAAAATCAGGATCAGATGTTAACTGCTGGTCTGATGAAGGGTTCAAAGACTTGACAGAGTCGAGGCCTGATCATATGTTTATAGATCACCCCAGCCGTTCAGTGTTGATGGAAGCTATAGACCGCCAGAACCTCAAGATCACACAGTTACTCTTGGAGTACGGGGCCAACATAAATGAGGTTTCAAATCATCTGGGAAGTGCTCTTCAGATTGCGGTCAGAAAGGGTGATGTCGGAATGGTAGAACTTTTGGTGGAAAAAGGCGCGCATCTCGACCCAGTGGAAGCTATTGAAGGCTCTGTGGCTGCCTACATCGCTGAAATCTGTGGGATGTTAGATGAGAGTTCTACAGATTCAGAGATACTTTGGCTCTTATTCGACGGTATCACAGCTGAGGCGCTTTCGATGCCACTTCAACTTGCTGCATATCGGAATGATCTCAATATGGTCAAGTTACTCCTGAGTATCGGGGTTCAGGCTGACCATCAACGCCCCGTTTGGGCTCTAAGACGGAACCCAGTCTTGGGACATAATCCAGTACAGAGTGTTCTTGAACCTAAATATATCTACGAGCGCGCTTTCAAAACTTGGCTGCGAGCATCAGAGTCGGCTTTGCATGCTGCAGTGGAGAACGAGAACATCGAGATGACGAGATGTTTACTCGAGGCCGGCGCTATTGTCGACGATACTGACGCTTATGGAGCCACCGCATTACAGGTTTTCTGTGGTCTGAGGAATGTCCAAATGGAACTGGAAGAAGATGATGAAGAGGACTTTGAAGTAGAGGCTCAAGATTTTCGACGAGGCAGTGCCACGAGTTCGACGTCGGATCCCAGAATCGCTCTAGTCGACTTACTCTTAGACTGGAAGGCGAACATCAACTTTCCGGCTGGGAGATCCCGAGGGCGAACAGCGCTTCAGTCTGCAGCACAGTCAGCTAACGAAGACTTGGTAACATTTCTTCTTTCTCGAGGTGCCGATGTCAACGCTCCTGCTGGTCCTGATGACGGATTGACGGCTGTAGAAGCCGCAGCGTTAACAGGCAAATCCGCGCTAGTAGCAAAACTTGTTGCAGCTGGTGCGACACCAAGTCCAACAATCGACAGCATCACGTTGCATGTCGCGGCACGCAAAGGATTTGACAGCGATGTCGATGCCTTACTCAGAAGAAACGTCGATGCACGCACCATACATACGAACCAGAGTGACCTAAAGGTCAAGGGATCGGTTCTTCAAGCTGCAATTAGGGGTCATCGTCCCCGCATTATTCGAAAGCTCCTAGACCACGGAGTAGATCTGAATGACATCATCGAAGAGGAAACTGCACTGTGCACCGCCGTTCGAGCAGACAATCTAGACAATCAAGACAATCCAGACATCTTGAGAATGCTCTTGAGAGAAGGGGCGAACCCAAATGTTCGAGGGGTCCGAGTTACGCCGCTCGCCTTGGCAGCCTCTGAGACACTAGAGACCAAGGTTAAGATTCTCCTTGACGCTGATGCCGATGTCAATCAACTTTCATATGGGCATTCCTTTGGGCACGGGCGAGCTGCCAAAGCTCTTGGTTGGACTCTTCTGAGCTGGATTGAGAAGATCCAAAGACCCCCGGTTTCATTCATGATAGAGGTCATCTCGCTTCTCCTCGAACACGGCGCTGACCCCAATGAGGCCGATTCCCAGCTTGAATACCCAATCGAGATTGTCGCAAAGTTGCAGGCTGGTAAACTCATGGGTATCTTACTAGACAAGGGTGTCGACGTTGATGCTCATCTCTGTAATCCTCAACTTGAATGGGCGTTTACCAATTGGCAATTTAGAGATACACTAGATGCTGCCTTGACTACCAACGACGAGAGCGAGCAGATTACAAGAAAGATTGTCAGGGCTAGCAAGAATCCCCCAGATAAGAGCATTCTCCTTGCATTGGCAGTGAAGGCCAAATACTTTGGCTGGGCGGAAGAACTATTGAACGAGAGTCCAAGCATCAACTCGACGTGCGAGTCTGGGTCGGCGTTAGCGTGGGCATGCATATATGGGCACGTTAAGCTTGTCGAGAAGCTTCTTGCGGAAGGGGCAGATGTGTTCTGCTCTCTGCCTAATGATAATGGGTTTCGGGAGTTTGGTTCATTACTCCAGATGGTCACGAGCAAGGGAAATTTCAATATTGTCAGGCTACTTCTCAATCATGGTGCAAAGGACCATGGAACAAACGGTTCTCAGGGTACAGCTCTTCAAATAGCAGCTCGATTAGGACATCTGGATATTACTTTTATCTTGCTACAAAGTGACGATGAGCATCATACGCTCCAGTCGCGATGTATAGACGCAGCAAAATGGGCCGCAGGTCATGGACATCGAATCGTTGCGCAGAAGCTACGAGACCATGTTTCATAACTCAGCAGAGACTTGATTGAGTTTTCCGTAGTCTTCAAAATAGAACTTGAGGAGTTAGTCATTTAATCCTGCAACTTGTGCCATGACGTCTCAAATCCACCTTGAAAAAAAGACCAGACTTCTAGGTCGCCCATAGGTCTTGAGTGGCAAACGGGCAAGCAGTACGCATAGGTTTCGAGAGTTTAGAGATCTGGAATAATTATCAAAAATCTAAATGGGGCGCAATTCTCTTTCTGACTTTGCGTCAGGTCTTCTTCAAATCTGAGACTAGATTTTTGAGGATTAAGAGATATAAGGAGCAACGACGGAATCCTTCATGTTTCGTACTTAAAAAATTTTGATGATATTTTTTGTTTTACCTCTGTACTTATTGAAGTTATTGTGGCCTGTCCACGGCATTGAGAAAACTTTTCGGCTATCCTAGCCAGAGGATATATATACTCAGCGGCCAATAGCATGGGCAATTCGCATTAATTTCCAGAGGAATTAGCCGTTAAGATATGACGAAATTTAGCTGATGCGCGCCAAGCTCTAGGCTTACATACTCCGAATTCCAAATCCGGCCACGTCATCAAGATCCCGCTGTAGATCATCAGCCTCCCATCACGCCGTGCGAAAAATGCTCTGCAATAGTGCTGACACTCCACCATGATTGGGCGGTTCGTAATTGTATGAGTATGTAGCTACAATCTCACACTAAACCGCGTTTGTTAACCTAAGAAGGCCAGAAATCTAAGTTGTGATCAGAGGCGGATTAAGTATAAATATGTGAGCAGGAACTCCTGCACAATTCCCGGACACCAAACCAAACCATCGTCATCAATCTTTAGAGACCCCAAGCTCAATCACCATGAAATACAACAGACTCCTCCAAATTACTGTGGCTATGCTATTCACTGAGATAACAACCACTCTCGGCGCTTGCGCACGACCCAAAGCCGTCGTGTACCGCGGTCCGGCATCTTGTGAAGGCTGTCCAGAATCCGTGGCCGACTTACTCAGGTCCTCGCCATCACACTTCAAAGTTGTGTTTGCTGGGCCTCACGAGGATGTTGACGTAACGGAAGAAACCCTCAAAGATGCGACGGTGTACGCTCACGGCGGAGGTGATGATCAGGAAACAGCCTATCGCCAGACAAAGAAATACCAACCTGCCATTCAAAACTTCGTCAAGTCCGGGGGTCATTACATTGGCATCTGTCTCGGTGCATATCTTGCCGGACACGTGGACGGGTATGGATTCCTTCCGAGAGGAGCAGAAACCGACCAAGAGATCGCACAACATGGGGCGCAGGTCAAAAATGAAGATGATACCATCATCCAAGTTGATTGGACGTTCAAGTCTGGTCGAACGGAGAAGAAGCGATGGGCGTACTTCCAGGACGGTGTTGTCATCAAAGGCCTCAACGCCAAAAGCCCTGGCCGTGTCGTTGGACGTTACTCTAAGAATGGTGACGTAGCTGCCTATATCACACCCTATGGCAAGGGCTCGGTTGGCCTTGTTGGAATTCATCCTGAAGCTGATGAGGAGTGGTGTAAGTTGTCCCTAAGCCTGTTTATCCGCAAGTATACAATTTGCTTACTATATTTGAAATCCAGATAAGGACTCAGACATCTCGAATCCCGAAGGAGTTAAGTTCGACATCGGCTACGATTTTATTGCAGCAACACTGAACGGTGGCAGATAGAGAAATCGGTATAGATGGTATATTTTCCAGCACATTAGCTCTAGGGAAAAGGTAGCAGAGAAATTATGAATACCATCAACCCTGAGCCAACCCAAGTGAGAATCCCAAACATGTAATAAAGGATTAATCTTTTCCACACTATCCATGTTGTGGACCTCAACCACAATGAGATACTGGCCCAGAATCCGCGTCTACGTCTATAAACAGGGGTCTGGTATGAACAAGGGACTGCAAGAGCAGCCCGCACCGAGACCACTGTACGTAGAAGCCATTCCAGTATGGTGACAGCCCAGTGTGAGGCCAGCACGTACACCCAATGCGTCCAGTCCGTTGCTACAGCGTTTGAGTTGGTACCAGAACTTGGCACGTTGGTCAGTCGTAATATACGGGTCATTAGTGAAGATAAGAATATTCCAAATGCCTCGCATGCTAACAAAGTAGCGGTGTACCGCGACCAGTGTATCAGTTTGACTTGGCGAAGGGATCTCATCGAAGACTGGTTATCCGGGATAATCGACCATGTCCATAAAAGTTTTAACGGAGCGCAGGCAATTATCGTAGTGATCCGTATGGCATACGGCTCTACATGTGCTTGCAAGCAAACATTGATGAAAAATTCCAGTAATGTTTGAAATGCCCATTTACAGAATGCTCTGCGTGGCAACAAAAAGGCAGCGACATAGCGTTGTGGTGCTAGAGAGTACAGGATAGGTGTTCTTCCATAACCAATGGGTCTGGCAAGCCTTGCATGCCGCTCAATAGCAATGGCTGGGAGAAGATAAAAATATGGATAAGAGAACTGCGGCTAAATATTAGATCATCTTTCTTCATCGAGTGTTTGGACATACCGTAGAAAAAGTGGCTTCAGTAAAATATTGCCAGGTTCCTTCTGGCGGGACTGTATTGAAGGGCGCTGTATCCATTGTAATGGTCTCTAAGTACTGGATATGCAAGCCTTCGTTTGGATATTTCTAGTGTGTGAGGTGGACGTGTGATGATGGAGATGGCTGTTAGTCTAGATTGGTAGACCATTCTGACGGGTGATCGGATGAGAAATCTAGTGATAGGGCTGTAGCTCCATCCAAGCTGCCCTGTCTCTTTGCGATCCTATGATTGGCCCATTCGTAATCATCATCGCTTGGATCCTTCTGGAGGCGCACTAGCATTCATTCATTCCACGATGTCACTTTTACAACGTCTCCACTTTTAAATTTCAATCATCCCCATGGCATTCATTTTTTTATGCGCATGAAATGGATAGATCATTCAATCAACGCTGAACCTGGAGGCTCCCTTTTCACGAATGAGAAAGAAATGAGACCACCGAGTATGGCGTCCAGGGGCAGTGCTGGATGTATCCGGTCAGCTTCTCCACCTGAAACAACAGGCCACCAGTCCTCTTGTTCCCGGGACAATGACGGTGGTATAAATCTTCCATTAATCCCCACCTCTGGCTGTAGTCAGCAAGTCCACCAGTTCACTATCACGAAAAGTTAAAATCACGCAACTATGTCCACAAGTCAGGATCCGCCCGCAGCTCCATCCAAAACTATCCAAGAGTTCCTGGAAAGACATCCAGAAGTCCAAGTCGGGCCCGAAGCCAAACAAAAGCTCGAAGAGATCCACGACACAGGCGATACGTCATGCCTCGTGGTCAAACTGTTCGGAAACACCATTCTCCATCAAGATTACGACGGTGAAACGAATCAACGCGTGTTCGCGCTAGCAGTTGTCGACGATCCTGAGGCCTTGAAGCGATTTGTGGAGGGCAACGGGGATGAGGATGAGACATGTCAATGCAAGGTTGCCAAAGAAGAAGGGGCGGAACACTTTTTGCATGAGGCTATGGTAGAAACGAAGGGACCAGATTGTAAAGTTCATACAGGGGAGGATGCCCCGAATCCGGATTGTTCTGCCTGCTGGCCTTTTTGGTGTGGAAGTAATTGTCGGCGATAGTTAAGACCTCAATCTACCAATTGTCCGCTGCATTTGGAAACCGCCCGGAGACTCTGTGATTTGCGGCGGTAAGCGTCATTCTTCCCAATGGCCAGTCAGTCTCTCGTTGGCTACTTCGTACAGTGTGAGCCAATCGCTTTGTATGCTAACATGCTTTTATGTCATCGCTTACGCGCCACCGACCATGTCTATGCATCTAACATGAAGCAGACGCAGATAAGGCTTCTAACACCTGAGACCTTACACCTCTATTCTAAGCCCACCGGAAAGCACCGAAGAATACAATGGAAGCCTTGAAAAATACTACTTTCACCACGTTCGACGATCCCCTATCGCTCAAAACTGCCGTCTCACGGGCCCTGTCTGACTCGACTTCCAATATTCCTACACACATCTGCCTTCGTATCCTGGCCCCTCTAGCAGAGAAAGTTCTGACGGAGACCGAACTCAATGGAGGTGTCGACAAGCCCGAGTGTCCAAATTTGGCGTGCCTGGTGGAGGAATGGCGGGATGCATTCCGGCAGATACCCTCAGGACACTCCTGTGCTTTTCTTCAGTACGATATGACTGCCCCTCGAGATATGGAACTGAGGCATATCGGTCGCCTGATCCAGGCCACCAGCACAGCGATTCAACTGAAAGCTGGTTCAAGAGGGGTGGATTTCTCAGTTACGGGATGCACGGGCAGACAAAGAAGATACTTAGAAAGCGGTCTTCCCCAACAGGAGGGGATGAGGGATTAAGTGTGTGGCAAGGTTCTTCTATACTGAAAAGGTAGTCAAATATCAAGAGAGAGATTGTACAATGCATAATAAATCCTCAAGAAAGTGTATATATTGGCTGGGCGAAGAGGGTGCACAGGGCGAAAGAACCCAATTGTTATCACGCCGAGAGTTAACGCGCCCTTCCTCCCTATCAATATTGGATGTTTGGCAAAGGACATGAGGTAGTCGCATGGAATTGACGCTCAAGATTCGATGTTCAATTATGGTCTGTTTCATTTCATTCGTAGCTATGGAGGTTGTAGAATGCCTTTTAGTTGATCAAAGCAAAGGAGCCTGCAGATCGGCCATTATTTGCTTTCGCAACAAACGTAAGCATAAACTGATCCCTTGGTACCTTTGCCAAAGGTGGGTACTTATCGTGAGTCTTAGGCCTGGTGAGACGAGCCGTCCAGATCCAGTTATCTCTCTCCCAACTCACAGGAGAGGTTATCTCTCCGTTGGCGAAGACATCCAAGCTGATTGAGGCTCCAGAAGAGCTTGGGAGGTGGCACGTTCCCGCCACCTTGACAACACGGACATCCGAGTCAGGGCCATCCTCATTTGCAGGAGTTATCGAAGATACTTTCAAAACCGGCACAGCCATATCCGGAGGTGGAGGGTTGGAGTTGGAAAGTGCAATGTTGTCGGAGGGCAGTAACGGCGTCAAAGGTGGACTCTCGCGATGTTTCGACGCTGCCTCATAGGCATAGGCGTAGCTCAAAAGGGTAGAATCATCATACGCCCTGCCGCAGAAAGACAAGCCGACAGGCATCTTCTCCTCTTCCAGATTTCCCATGGGCACGGTAATGCAAGGTACTCCGAGATGTTTGAGTGATCGACCACCATTTGCATACTTGACTCCGTCGCGTAGTGCATCAACCATCGAATCGTAGTTCTCGTCCGAATCAGCCAGCGCAATGTCTCCGTTGGTCGGAAAGACTACAACATCATATTTGTTCTCGGTCATCCAATCCTCCAAGTCCTTCTTGCGCATGTCCTCCAGGGCCTGGACCGCGTCTTTACATCCGGGCAGGTCGACGAGACCATTGCTTCCCCGGCTCTTTACCACAGCAACCATGTCCTCGTAGCGGACCTGGTTCTGAGACTCGGTGTGCTGAGACGGGTCGTCCATTGGAGCAATGTGGGGATGGATCTTGTCAAGCTCGACAGATGTGAAATCTGGTATATCTTTGTCACCATTCTCGCGAAGAAAGTTGTCCCAACTCAAGGCAATCATATCACAGCGCTCGCGCGCCGACCAATCTTGAGGCATGTTGAGGACATTCATGCCCTGACCAGGGAAGTCTTGCCTAGTGTAGTTCTCAAATAGCGGGAAATCAGTTTCGATGACAGTGGCACCTAATGCTTCGAGGTCTTTGCGCGCTCTCTCCCAAAGTGCCCGAACACCTGAAGAACACGCGTTCTCTGGCTTCGCACCTGAAATCCCGATGAAGCATCGAGGAATGGCGATGCGCTTGTTTCGAAGTGCATTTGGATCAGCAAGCGCAAGATAGTCTGTTGGCCGTATGTCGCTCGCCTTTGGGAGTGAGATATATGGCTGCGAGCGCCAGAAGTCAGAATCTCCAGCAGCAACATCATCGGCGACGATAACATTAAGCACGTAAAACAAATCCTCCATGGTTCTACTGTGAGGAACGACTTGGTCGCAAGTTGGATATAAGGGCCATAGTCCGCGAGGAGAAATAACACTGCGGGAAGGGGTATAGGCGACCAAAGCGTTGTTAGATGCTGGCGAACGACCTGAAGTAACGGACTCTCCAGCAAAGCCAAAGGCAGCCAAGCCTGCAGTCGTAGACACTCCACAGCCGTAAGAGGAGCCGGAGGCATAAGCAGTACACATATACTTCTGATTATACGGGCTCTCTGAGCGTCCATACAACCCACGCTGGCAGCCGCCGTCTGCCATTGGTGGCATATTAGTTTTGCCCAGCACAACTGCCCCTGCTTTGCGAAGTAGCTCAACGATAGCTGCATCCGAAGATGCTTCAAGGTCCGCAAAGGCAGGGGATGCAGCAGCGACAGTCATGCCTTTGACCTTGTAGCTATCCTTGACCGTAAACGGAATGCCTTCGAGTGGTCGTGGCGGGTTTCCAGAGGCACGGTAATCATCAGATGCTTGTGCTTCGGCGAACACGTCGGGGTTGATTATACAGATTGAATTGAGACGAGGACCTCGACAGTCATATTTTCCGATGCGATGCAGGTATAGAGAGACAAGCTCAACACTAGTGATGACTCGGGTGTCTAGCAGCTGCTTGAGATCGCTAATACTCGCCTCAGGCAGTGACAGGGTTGTTTTGTTGGTCATGTTGAGTGAATGAAGATGAACAAACAGTAAGGCATGAAAGTTTGAAGTGAAGAGTGTTGGAAATATTGAATAATGAATGAGGAAAAATGTCCAGTAATTATAGAAATGAAATTGTGGTCGTGACGCCTGGATATGAAAATAGCGTCACGCTGCCGTCGGTTTGCCTCGCTTCGACATGCTTTCCAAGATTCAATGTATAGGCGCTTCGACATACCCTCCGAAATTGTTCATGCAGCGCTTCGACATTCTGTACTAAGAAGCAAAGTGCCGCAAAATTCTTTTTCCGAAGGCCTTAACCCCTCCAGGAATTCGGGAAGTTCGTTGCGAACCACAATTCAACTCTGTAACTTCGGAAAGTATCTCTTCTTCTCAATCAATCGATTGGTCTCGCTTCAGCGAGTGATTCCGGCTTTTGAGCTTTGCACTCCGATACCCTGGGGCTAATCAGTTGTGCAAGCGGAGGTGGAGAGCTCCTTGTTCCACTTCAGCGGGCCAATAGTAATGGAACCTGAGAAAGCGGCATGTTGTTGGACATGCAAAATCAGGCACGTCAAATGCGACGGGACGCCTAATGCCTGTTCCCAATGTACCAGCAGACACGTTCAATGTCATGGGTATGGGCCAATGCCATCGTGGATGGACGGCGGTTCAAACGAAGCGCGGGAGAAGCAGCGTATCAAGCTCGCTGTAAAGAAGAACTTCAGAAAGAAAAAAAGGCTACAGACTCATCGATCTAGGAGCCAAAACAAAAGCACAAGTCAAGAACGAAGCCCACAGCCGACTGTTTCAGAAGTCGTCCAGCCACAACACAGCGACATCTCTCAAAGTATGTACTTGGTTATTACTGTAGGAAATCCTTACTCAACCTATTAGCACATGCCGATTCTGGAACCACTTTATCTTCAACATTGAACCGTCGGTCGTTGCAAAGCCGGATCCTCACAGAACGCTCATTTCCCGAGCCTCTTCAATATGATGAAGCGAGTCTTTTGATGCACTATCTAGATCATGTCTTCCCCTACCAATACCCCTTCTTTGTCAAGGGTAAATGGTCCCGAGGCTGGCTCCTTTGGCTTTTGAGCAAAAATGGCCCGCTCTACCGAGCATCGCTAGGTCTCGCAGCGTTACACCAGCGATCATTGCTAGGTGGCACAGACGGCGATCATCTTGAGATCGAATTCCATACTAAAGCGCTTAGACAGCTCCAAGACTTTCTTACATCCTTCAGTATCAACGAACTTCAGCCGGAAGATGAGACGCTTGTCGAGATCATCACTTGCGGTATTGCTCTCATTAGTTTCGAGGTGAATATGGATACGGCCGCCCATTCTCAAGACACTAGCTATCATAATTAGCTCTAACGAATAATAGGTCCTTCGGGGAAGCACGAGTAACTGGCAACCGCATTTATGCGCCATGGCCGCCATCGCGATTACGATACATGATCAGCTTCAGCTTCTGCAGTCACCAGGTCAGGTCTCGCCTCCTCTCTTTGAGAGCAAAGCTACCACAGCCATGGCTTTTCACGTCCCGGTTCTACTTTGGATGGATCTACTCGCCTGTGTAGCGACCCAGGAGCAGCCAAAGCTTCCATACGATGAGTGGCTAGGACCGAGTTGCACTTTCCAGCTCGAACATATAATGGGTTGCCACAATTCGGTCATGAAAGCTATAGGCGACCTGGGTGTTCTGAGTCAGTGGAAACCGGATTCTCTCGCTATAGATAGCCTTGATCTCGAAGAATTTGAGAAGACGAGACAGCGGATTGAAGATGAACTAGAAGATGCATTGGATACGACGCTCATGGACTCGATAGAGGCTCCAAAATGTTCGTCCGGATTCTCAAGGAACCAAGAATCTGATCAGATGAGAGCAGGCAGACAACCTGAAGAAGTCCATGTTACTCGCATATTCGCTGCGGCAGCATTAGCTCAGCTGCTTATCGTGAGCGCTGAAGTTTCGCCAAATTCCCCATCGACTCGAACGAGAAGAGCTGTGAGCCGCGTGATCCTGGAGATAAAACTGGCACCTCAAAGTGTCTCTCCTCGACAATTGAGCTGGCCCATCTGCGTTATTGGCTGCATAGCTGACCCGGATCAGCGGCCATTTTTTGAAAATTTGTTGAACAGTGTGCTCTCCGAAGGAACCGGAATATTTGGGAATTGTGGGACAGTTCTGGATGTTCTGAGAGCCTGTTGGAGATACAAGATTGAGCGGCCGGATGAGCTGTGGGACTGCGGACGTACAATGAAAGAAATGGGCATATGCGCGCTTCTGATATGAGAATGAGAAGCATGGACATGGATCAAAGACAGTATTTTGCCACCTGGGCTTATGAAGTAGATGGTAATAACATCAGAACTGGGAATTGATTATGGGCCTTGCAGAGCAAGAGTGGACACGAGCCTACATTTTGCCAGATCTATTCCATAGCCAGGTTCTACCAAGTCTATCTCATAGATATCCCATCTTTCTTTCGCTGCATCTCTGCAAGCAATAATCCATATTCCCGGTTATCCTCTCCATTTTCGAACCTCTCTAAATTCATCTCAACATGCGTTGACAGAAATCCATACTTATCATCAGGTTCTCCATACGGCCACACAATAAGACTAGAATTTTCCTTCAACTTCTTGCGCAACTGCTTGACGTTCTCTTCCTCGTCATCAGGCGGCACCCACTCTTCTTCTCCTTCGTGAAAGTCTTCGTCTTCAGTCAATGGCGCTGTCTTGGTCTGCTTGTAACTGACACGGATGGACTTCTGGCGGAGCGTTTTCCAGAGTTGCGCCCATGTTGGTGGTGGGCCTCCGTCTCTGTCTCTACCCCAAGCCTGCGCTACGCAGTTCACGATGTGGATTTCCTCCAAGGCTGGCGGTTTCTTTGCAAGGAAATTGATCAGAATTGATGTCGCTGTCATGTACTCCACGTGCAGCACTCTTAGCGCTGGCATAATACCCGGAGTTAGGCGGAGCGAGTTGCAGTCGAGGAAGCCATCCTCGTTGCCGACAATCTTCAAGTATTCCACAGCCTTTGCATGTCGCAGCATAGTGGCTGAAAGCTCATTGAAGAAAGAATTAAAACCAGGCAGTGTGTTAACTTGCCATCCTGCTCCATTATCGCCGCCGTAAGGGTAGAGTGTTAGGTTTCGCAGTCGGCCCAGAAACTCTTCCCACTCGGTTGTCTGCCAGCTCGAGGCCATTCTTGGCAGAAAGTTGAAGATCCGCAAGTCCTCAACTTGAGACAATGTCGCAATATCCTGATACATGTCTCGTAATGCCGCACGCCACGCATACTTTTCCTCTTTCGTCTTGACCTTTTCCCAGTTCTCGGGTTCGCAACAGAAGTAAATACTGTTGTTACCGTTATCATTATCGTCCCAGTCTTCATCGACTTCGAAGTCTTCGTCTCCATTGGTATGTAGGCTGAGGATGGCGCAGCGCGGTAGGCCTTTGAACTGGATAAGGTCTTTAACAGCTGTCGCATCGGTTATTTTGCGGGCCCAGACTGACTCTGGAGGGTTATCCCAGTACCATTTTTCTGGCTCTTCTTCCTCTTCTTTTTCTTCCTCATTGTTATCATCATCTTCTTCTTGACTCTCTTCTCCTTTCTCTTCTTTAACTTCCCCCTCGGTTGTGTCCTTTGTGGCAGGTGGAGGAAACATATCGGGCAAACACGCCTCCTTGAGTTTGTTATAATCTTTATCCTCTTCGTCCTCCTCTTCGTCATCCTCTTCGCTAACCTCTGCATTTTCTTCGTCCTCTTCCTCCTGTTCATCTACGTTCTCACTTCCATCCACATCAACGCTCAATTCTTCCCCTTCACGTTGCGCATCCGCCTCTTCCTCTTCATCCTTCGCCTTATTAGGAAAGAATGTCACGTGCAGATGCAAGTTCAGGACATGGTGTCCGAATTTCCTGACGACAGCCTCGCCAACATGATCTTCTGGTAATGGGTAATCGACCTTGAGACCCCTGAAGAGAGTGGGCGCCGTTATAGCTCGAATGGACGAGTTAGTCAGGCTTAAGTTCTTTCGATCATCGTGGGAGAGCTGATTGAAGATTGTGGTGGTCAGTTCCGGGGGAAGTTTCTCTAGTGAAGATGCGGTCATAGCTGCAGTCGCTCTAGTGAAGAAGAGGAAGAAGTTGACAGTCGAGGCTTGAAGTACTGATATAACAAATATATTGTTTGCAAACGTTGAAGTTGCTCCTTAAGGGGCATATAGCGCCTTTAGAGAGTGTCAGAGTAAGACGCGATCAGTAAGGCATGCTGTGCGGTGGCTTGGCTATCTAGTGCTTACTGCCGGGTCACTCGGACACTACCCGGCCGAGTAAAACGCGCTCTCGTCACGCTACTGCTAAGCCACATTCATGTACAGTTTCCAAAACGTGAATAAATTCATCAATCTGCACAGAGTTGCCTTGTAATGGGGTGAATATCGACCGATCAATCCAGAATCACTCATGCGCATGTATCGCTTCTCTCATGTCATGACGTCGTCATCTCGCAACCAGCTCTCTTTGTCTCCACCACCGAGCTCACCTTGCGCAGTATAGGGTAACAGCGTCAGTAAGTGCCTTAGATTAGCAGGCGGGAATAGAGCCATCTTATTTTTATGCACAGCTAAGTTTAATAATTACGTTCTGGTAATCAGCTAAGCGATGTGTTGCTCAACTAGGAGATATTTATAGCTCTCATCCATCCATTATTATTATTATAAGATTTACTAAAAGATTGCAAGTTCCATCTGCCTGACTCGTGCGGCCCTTTCAATGTCAAATGTTGATGTCCCATTTTCCCAAGCTTCATCAAGCAGTTCAAAACAGACACTGATAAGGTCAAACGAGTCCTTGGAAAGAAAAGAAGTTTTGACTTCCTCGATTGTTCTCTTCCAATTTGGATGTAGTTTTAGAAGTGGCACCTCAAGGCCGGCGTTAATGACGGGATATGGTAGTCCGTTGTGAACCAATGAGTGCTCGTTACCAGGCTCCTTATAAGCTTTCAGCAGAGCATCTATCGATGCAATGAGACGACAGAGAACCACCTCTGTTTCGGGAGCTGCTTTGAACGTGCCATTGTCTGGGCCTGGGATTCCTCTCGCGTTTCGCTCCATCCTTTGCCGTCGTCGGACTTCGAGAATGCCTGACAACCTCCAGCAATCCCAATAATGGCATTGGAGGTACTCACCTACCTGCCCTGGCCATGTCCACAAGCGGCTCTCGGTGTATTCTGGGTCGTTGTCGGTCATGCCGGCAAAGATGTCGAGTAAAGACCGAGGAAGTCCTGATACAACTTCGATACCAGGGACTCGACCATCCTTGTGGCCATCTTGGAGGCGGCGGAGGAGTTTCCAGATTCCAATCGGTGGATTTGTCCGCCCGATTACCATAGATGGGAGATCCATGACGCCTAGTACCTCTAAGACATGCCGTGTATATAAATCGTCAATAGGAATTTGGCCTGCAGTATTGAGTTTGTTTCTAAGGTCGTAGACATCAACTATTAGTTCGAGATACATGGTCCATGGCTGGGTCTGGAGAAGCTATAACTCAGTCGTCAGCTGATCTGGGAGTACAGAAAACAAGAACAGACGGGATTTAGAGGCTGAGAAGAAAGAAAAAAGAAAAAACAAACATACACATAATGAGCAGACGAGCAATCCTGCGCAGATTGTCGCGATATGCATATTCTCATAGCGACTAGAAAGTTCTTGTCGAAAGGTCTGCAGCGCCAAGTCGACATACTCCATAGACTTGACAGATAGGCCGCGATGACCATCCTCCAGATAGCCCTGTATCGAACTCGCGATCATGACTAACGCTGGACTCTGATGGGCCATCTCCTCGAAGAATGGTTTCACCCATGAATGCGCATCCGTGGAATACAGCCGGTTGAGGCCAGAGCGGAGAACTAACTGAAACTTAGCATGCATTACCTCGGTATGTGGGTGGGAGTGAGGAGTAACAACATCTTTGAAAGATCGGATCTTGAGGATCAGGCACACTTGACCATGGTGATCCTGTACTCGAGCCATCGTGACCGGAAGCTGAGTTTGGAGAGTCGAATGGTAGGTCCGGACTATCTTGGCTGCTTAACCCCTGTCTCGTCGCTAGTGACGCGTCTGGGACTGATGCACCAGCAAATCGGCCTCTCGTAGCCACGCCGCCCACCCATCTCAGAGGAATATAGTAGCCTTGGCATTTCATGCCCCTTTGGGTGCAAGCCTGACACTCAGGGCGCACCTGGTCGCATTTCCGTTTCCGAGCTTTACAATTCAAGCACGCTCCGCGTGGTCGGGCCATAGCTAGTCGATATAGATCTGCGGGGAAGGCTAGGTGCACAATCAAGGGTTTTCCGGAACTCAAGGATGACGATGCGAGAGGGACGTTGACTGAGCGGGGCTAGACAGAGTTTATAGACAAAAGGGGGTGATAAAGCCGCAGCGCATTTAACTGCTTCTTTGAGTTTAGTCTAGTGTCATTAATCTTATCGCCACTTGGCTGGGAAACGCGGAGGCAGAATGCGGGGAGATAACCTCAAGCCGTGATTTGTCTGATAAGACAAGGTGACGAGATATGACAGGGATGATTGATAGATGGTCCGAAAGCTAATCGCGTAGGGGGCCAGCGAGATTGCTACTGTGCCGTATCAGGTTTGTCTCGTCCAGCTGCTAAGTTGGGTGGCTGTCTTGACAATCTCCCTCCTTGATAACGGTGAAGCCTGTTCACATCTTGATATCGGCAATTGGCGCGCCCAGAACATCATTATATAGAATGCTCTCCTCTCGTTGATACGAACATCGCGATTGACAGATTTGTTCGCTCATTCAGACTTCTTATCCCAACTGTATCACCCACCGACACTCAAACGTCTCAACATCAACATGGCATCCAACGATGCTTCCGTTGTGGTCCCGGGAATGGTCCGCCTCGTGTTGGGTAAACACATCTCATCTCCATCACTGGCAGTTTGCTGATACCAGTAATTGCAAATAGCAGAACCTGCAACCGACTCTTCAACCTTCGTCTTGTCTCCGACGCCCTCTTCTGACCCCAATGAGCCATTGGTGAGAATGAACCGATGTGTAGTTTTGTCGCGAGACTTACGCGTGTTATAGAATTGGAGCGCCTGGCGCAAATGTCTCAACTTCGGCCTTACTATCGCAGTCACAGTTGCAGCCTTTACCAATCTTTCGATTCAGACTGTCTTTTGGCAGCAAATGACTGTTGACATGAAAGTCTCAATCACTCAATTAACCCACGCTCAGTCAGCACAGCTCGCTGGTCTGGCTTTGGGCTGTCTGTTCTTTATTCCTTTGACCATCAAGTATGGCCGTCGCTCAACGTATATCATCTCGACTGCAGCACTAGCTGGGGTATCCTGGTGGAGTTCCCGCATGTCGTCCAATGCTGAGTTGATTCTTACATCTATCATTACTGGTCTGGCTGGCGCTATCAACGAGACTGCGGTCCAAATGACGGTTAGTTAACAGAGAGAATTAATATGCGCAATCTTCTACTGACACTATCTCTAGATCGCCGATCTCTTTTTCGTTCATCACCGCGGCTCTGCTAATGCTATCTACTTCACTGCTGTGATGGTGGGCTCGTTCCTCACCCCTTTGGCTGCCGGAGTCCAAGCAGCAGACCAGGGCTGGCGCTGGTCTTACTACGCATTGTCAATCGCACTGACGATACTCTTTGTTATCTTCGTGGCAGCATTTGAGGAAACCAAGTACATTCCCATTTCAGTCGGCCAGACAGAAGCCGAGGAAGCCTCATCTGAACAGCAAAGTCCCAAGGATGATATTGACAAGGTCAAGATGGACGGCGATGTCGCTACAATTGCTACTCAAACTGAGCCAGTCATTCCCATGAACTCTTGGCGCCAACGTCTTCGGCTAGTCACCAAGACTTCCGAATCTCTCCCACGCCTATTTATGATCCCTCTTCATGTTATCACACTCCCTCACGTACTCTTCACAGCCTTGCAATTCGCCTCCGGAGTCTGCTGGCTTGTTCTGTACATGCAGGTCGTTTCCATTGTATTCGCAGCTCCTCCGTACAGCTTTACTACCGCTGGCATTGGATATATGACTTTGGGTCCGTTTGTTGGTAACATCTTTGGGAGTATCTACGGCGGGCCTTTCTCTGACTGGGCTATTGTTCGGTTGGCAAGACGCAACGGCGGTATCTTCGAGCCGGAAATGCGATTGTACCCTCTAGTGATCCCTACCATCTTCATGGCCGGTGGAATCATCATGTTTGGAGTGACAGCCGATAGGGTAAGCTTAACTCTTGACAAAAGCGACTTTGAAGTCTGGCTGACACTTGGTAGGGCATGCACTGGATCTATCCCTCTATCGGCGGAGCGTTCTTTGCATTTGGACTCGGCGCCAACGGTGACATCACCTTTACTTTTGTCATTGACACGTATCGCGAGGTATGCTACGCAAACTCCTTTGTAGACAAGTTGAATTCATTGCTAACATATACAAAGCTCACTGCTGAGGCTTTCATCGGCGTCGCGTTTATTCGAAACGCGATCTCTGTTGCTATTCCCTTTGCGCTCGTCCCGTGGATGCAGAACATGGGACTTACGAACATGTACATCCTCAGCGGATTTATTGCCTTTGCAATTGGAGCCCTCTTTGTGCCCATGATTGTCTGGGGAAAGAAGATTCGTACGGCTTTGGCACCAAGGTACTGGGATCTTGTTCAGAGGCGGTCTAAGATTTGATAATTCTGTGTTGGGCTTTTCGAGCTAGGAGCAATTTCGTCAATCGAATATCTGGTTTGTTGTTTTGTGTCACCGAATAGCTGGAATAGCAATGAAAGTTCGCTTGGTACTATCTATCTGTCCTATGTACTATGTACCCTGAACAAAATACGCTGAGAGGGCCTCAATAATTTTGATGCACTTTTACCAGTTCTAGGCTTCAAAATGGTGTGGTTAGTCTGAGTGTAACCCTCTAAAGTCTAAAATAAAACAGAGTAGAATTCTGAAATCCATTGCTCTTATTTTGATTCGTACCATTAAGTTAATTGGTAGACCATCTATCTATAGATTGGCTGCTAGCCTTCCAGGAAAGTTCGTCAGGCGATAACAGTCAATAACTGGCTTTCCTTGCGACATGATCATGACCCCTATAGCGACGACTCCATTCAGCCAACCGTATGGGCTGTCGCCAGGAGCCTCAAATTTGATATGTGTAAAATACTCCATATCATCCTGAGTGACGGTTTCTCTTTCTCCCACATCCTCATCCACTCCTGGCCCAGTCCTGTAAATACCCTGTGCTTTGACAAGAATATGAATGCCATCGTCGGTACGTAGCGTGTACATGGCATTGAGGCGCGTAAATGACTATGCCATATGTCAGTTCCTATCTCCTCAATAAGATTACAGATTCTCTTGCCTTATTTGAATTGATGACCTCGGCCCAGTCGGCACCACTCTTTTCGACAATAACGCCCTTGATCTGGGGTCCGTTGACTGTGCCTCCTTGGATAGGTAGAACAAGTCGTGTTACTGACGTACCAGCAACTCCCTTGATCTCTGTAACCCCGCTCTTGTCCATCTCGGCAACAATACGGTAGATGAATTCTAGATGCGGCATTCGCATCTTGGGAACATTGGTATCGGAAGGAGAGAAGTCATTTCCGGGGGAGGGCACATGCCCATCAGCTTGTGTGTCGGAGGACATTCCGGGGTGAATTGGCTGTGTAAATCTGAGACCTGGTTATACTGAAATCTGGTAGTTTATTCCGAAGAGCAGGGCATCATTTATCTTCACAGATCGTCTTTCAGACAATTACATGCTACGTGGTTGGTGAAGCCGCTTGATAGCCCGAATGCAGCCGTACCCATTTGCCGATAGATCGGCGCCTTGACCTTCCGTATCGGGGCATTAACTGCGCCGCTAGTCTAGTGAATGAGATGGACGTGCTCAGGATCTCGGCTATGTGAGGGGGCTTTCTGGGGAAGATAAGGGATTCTGGACTCGGGAATCTATTGAACAGCGCTTAGTAAATATGTCTCCGCCATTGTCATTTAACACAAGAAACTTGACACCCTCCTCATCGATACCTATCAGTCTCATCTCTTACACTACGTCTTTCCATCGTTATCCTACGTCCCACTTTATCTGTTTCCACCATGCCTGCTACTACCAATTGGAAGACTATCGCTGCTTTGCATCGAGAAAAGCAACTCGAGGCTATTCCATCTGACTGGCTCGTACCAGAGAAGCAACTCCAAGCCCTGAGAGATGCTGCTGGAGGTAGGCTGGTGGAGTCCAAAGCTGTGCATAAATCCGGACTACTGTCAGAGAAGGAGCTCGATATCACTGAGAAATATACGGCTTCGGAGCTACTCAGTAGGCTACATCGACAAGAAATCACTTCCGAAGAAGTTGTGATAGCTTTCTCCAAGCGAGCCAGTCTCGTTCAGCAACTGGTTTGTAATCCATCCCATATTGTGCGGATCAACATTGATAAGATAATAGACATCCTGTCTGACTGAGATCTTGTTCAAAGAGGGTATTGAGAGGGCCAAGAAGCTTGACCACCAGTTGAAAACAACTGGCAAATTGGCAGGCCCTCTCCATGGGTTACCTATCAGTCTAAAGGTATGCAAGATCAGTTGCCATAATGAACAGACTGTTGACAAGTTAGGATTCATACGCTGTCAAAGGCCACCATGCCACAGTTGGATATGTAGAGTTTCTTCGACAGCCACTTCCTGATTCCAACTCTGCGTTGGTTGACTTGCTGCTCGATGCCGGGGCTGTTCTCTACTGCAAGACAAACCTACCTCAAACTATGATGGTAAGCAACATACTACCTTTCTTCTTCTATCTACTAACCCTCTGTAGACAGCTGATTCGGAGAACAACATTTTTGGACGAACTCTGAACCCCCACAATACTAACCTTACTGCTGGTGGTTCAACCGGTGGCGAAGGAGCGCTCATTTCCTTCAGAGGCTCGCCACTAGGTGTAGGCAGTGACATTGCCGGTTCCATCAGAATACCTTCCCTTTGCTGCGGTATATATGGTTTCAAGCCGACCGCGGATAGAGTGCCCTTTGGAGGCCAGTCAGAATATCCTTTCCCAAAGATCAATCTCCCTGGCGTCATACCAGTGGGTGGCCCAATGGCAAACTCGGTCGACGATCTGGAACTGTTCATGAAGGTCACCATAGATCAGAGACCTTGGAACTATGATCCCTTAGTCAATGATGTCCCCTGGAGAGATTTGAGCGCAACATCTGACAAGCGTCTCGTTATCGGAGTTTTGCCCGAAGATCCAGATTATCCGTTGAACCCGCCTGTTCGTCGAGCATTGAACAAGGCGGCTTCTGCGCTTGAGAATGCTGGCCACAAAATTGTGCAGCTCTCTGCCGATCCTAAGCGCAGTGCCGGATTCGGCGCCAGAATCGGTTTCCAGTATTTCAGCATGGTCGGTCCTGATCCCGACACTATCTCGAGAGAAGTGGGAGAACCACTCGTTACCTCGGTGGCTCGAGGCGTCCATCCCTTTTCTAACGGCGACTTTCCTGTATCTCCCGATCTTGATGTCCCTGAAAAGCTGTCTCGCTTGAACGAAGTCCGCTTCGAGTATTCCAAGACCTGGCAGGAGACTTGGCGAGACAATGGACTCGATGTCATCCTTGCTCCAGGAGCCGCGACAACAGCAGTCCCGCACGATACTTATGGAAACCCGGTCTACACTCTGATGTGGAATGTTCTGGACGTGAGTTAATTCTATAATGAAGCGACGAGTTGCCTGCTAAATGAGATACAGTATCCCGCCGGCATTATCCCGTTTGGAACGTCTTCCAAGTTTGAGGATGCTGAGGTTGTAAAGGCCACAGCGCCGTTCGACCCAGACTGTAGGTTTTGCCAAGAACGAGTTATACGACCATGTGCTGACAGAAATTAGATATCCCAGAGCTCACGCATGGTGCGCCTTGCGCGATTCAAATTGTTGCTCCGCGATTTAGGGACGAGGAATGTTTACGAGCAATGCACATAGTAGATAAGGTTATTGGATTTTCTCGAGCACAGAAGCTTTAGATAATTGTATATTCTTTCCAAGGGTCAAGTGTAAAGGAAAGGAAGAAGTAGTCTAGTACATAATCCTACAACTGTAGTCAATAAGACTTGTCAAGGCTCTTCCGGGCCCATCGACAGACACAAGTTCCCAAGCAACACTCAGGTCGACTTTGCAATGTTCTACTTAAAAGATGGAAAAACTCTGTTATTCACGATAGTTAAAGCACACCTCAATGCCTTCGCCGCCGGTTCCTCCGACATAGATGAGCAACATCGATGCAATGAACTTTGATTCGTGGCGCAATCTCGATGCTGAAATATGATAGTGCGCTGATATATCTACTAAATTATATTCCATTGCTTATAAATTCCTATGATGCTACTTGCCATCCCGCATACTCCAAGAATACCATCATTCATAGAAATCAGTCCTAAACTCGTGCTTGACATAGCTAAGTCGCAGAGGCCCGAAAAAAGCTGTACCTTAGCTATACTGCGTTTCCTGGGTGAGGACGTTAGGTCAGCTGTCGCACGACAAAGATTATATAAGAAGGACACCTACTGGGAAGCTGTCCACTCTTTGTGGATTTCGTTTCGATATGGCGACGACGGCTCGCTCTCCAGTGTGCGCAAAGTGTAAGCTTGGATAACAATGCTTAAGATGATAGCAGTCCACCAGGATCGAGTGGCTTCTCTACGAATCATGTTGCCTGCTTCCACTTGTGTACTTCCAGAGAATCGAGGAGAGTCATAGCATCCAAGGATGAATAACTGCAGGCTTTAAAATACCCAGCCCATAGATACCCTTAGGTACCTATAAGGTAAGGATTTATACCTATAAGCACCTAAATAAAATACCGAGGTAAAGATAGATACCTAGCTAAACCTAGCTTAAAAGCTTAGATACTTATAAGAATAGCTTTAAGCCTATAGATACCTAGATATTTTTATATAAATAAATAACTTAATATTAAAGAC
>JAPERM010000228.1:0-122344 GCA_030411635.1 Fusarium sp. MBC 119
GCGGTATAGTCTAGAAGAATAATAAGTTAAAGAGTGACTTAGGGGGCTATATATTTATATAAAAGTTAATTAAAGGTTTCAGGGGAATTTATAAGGTTCGAGGGAGGAGTTATAGGTTAAAAATATATAAGGTTTATAACACACGATAATTTGAACACGATGGACAAGCAGATGCACCGGCGATAAGACTTTTTTTCCAATCAGCGGTCTTTGGAGACTCCGCGACTTCGCCAGGGCCAGATTAGCCCCGCTCAGCGTTGCTTAGGTTAGGTGCGCCCATCGAGGTTTGTGTAAGTAAGAGTAACGTTCAAAGGAAGGGCTAGTTGATGCGTGGTTTGCACAAGGCAAGGTGCTTCTTTATTCAACCAGGCTGTTTAGGCATATGTGTCTGCCTTAGCCATAATGGTTAGTTTGCCAAGAGGATTTGCTGATCCTGGCTGGTCGAGAATATTTCATGGCGCACAGCTGAAAAGGATGGCTAAGTCTAGCCCAAGAGGAGGATTTGGGCGTCGCCCGGCTGAAACACGGGTCTGGAACATGTGATACTAATGGTTCCGTCTTCGTTCTCTCATCTGCTGAAATACTCTCAACGTTATAGTTTAACTTTTAGGCGAGAATAAGGTTATGATTATCCTTAACACATCAACAGCCGTGACAGATGGCTTGGCGGCCATTGTGGCGCGGATTATGATTTTCCTGTATTTCTGGGCCTCGCAAATGTACTCAAGAAAATCCAGTCCCCGCATTGATCCGCCGAATCATATTAGGCCGAACCAATTTGCATGAAAGGTTAGGGTGGGTTCAATCAGCGTAAGCTTGAGATCGGGTTCTCGATATCGTTTAAGCCTCCCGCATGGACACGGAGAATGTAGCAATGTGCAGTAAGGGAGACTAGATCTTCCATCAGTCGAGACAAGCACGGAAGATATAGTCCAAGTGATCTAACCGATGAGCCAGAGTGAAGTGTAATTTACAAGACTGAGAAACATATAACGTTCTGTCAACACGTTCTGAGCTATCGTCACAACATGCCATTAAGACTCTAAGGAAGTTTAAACTTTCCTCCGTAGCCATCGACATCACCAACACTTCAGTCCCCGTTGCCGACGTTGGTGAGATCGAAATTATGTTTTCTTATCTTCTTTTCAGTCGCAATGCCCCTTTTGTGGTCGTGTACTCTCTCTGACGCTTGTGGAATCCAAGGCGCAAATGGCGCAGTTTTCCTAACCTCTATACTATGGCAATCAGCCTGGTTTTTCAGCTTGGCGTTAAGTGACGGCTGACGGAGAACGGACTGATTCACATGGGTGGGCAGTGCTTTCCGAAAGCGAACCGTACTTACAAAGTGGCTGAAGTTTGAGGCCCCTCCAGACGGGGTCAGTACGGTACCTATCCATGCTCCCAGGGACCTTGTCTGCTCAAGCAGAGATGAAAACGCGACGCCATAAACATGCTGCCCCAGTTCTCAGCGAAAAAGCCACGGTACTCGCCTGAGCTGAATAGTGTGCTCAAAGGGGCATCCTGAGGGAAAGTAGCATTGAGTACCACTACAACAAAAGCGAGATAGAAGACGGTTATCTGGACCACCTTGCCAATACAAGCCATCATCGCTGGAAGGGTCTATAAAGCTAGGCTGTTCTGCTCTTAGGAGCACCCTGGGGAATTCCAAGTATCGACCGACCCTCCTCGATAACATTGCTCTGCGACTTGAGAGCCAGTCAGAATTGATATGAAATGCCAGACTCCTCAATCAAGAGACCCTGGTCGCAAAAGACAGTTAAAAGCAACTCACCCCCCGGAAGCCCCTCTCCCGGTAATTCTCTTGGCACATTGGCGCTTTTCCTACAGCTGACGTTCACCAATCCCCATTCCTGTCACGACATCTATGAAGACATTCTCCTTGAACAACAGGCCATCTATGAAGAGGCAACTTTAAAAATGGAACTGACCCATGCGTCCCAAATTCTCGGGACCCAGTACTTGGGAAGGCACTCGAGCAAGTGGATGGGTGACTTGGACTGGCTGAACCAATGTTCCCCAGAGCACTCAAAGGAATGCTCGAAATTCAAGCCGAGCGCCATGTCTTGGTCACCAAACTCTCACTCATTTTTAGCGAAAGATGAAGTGTAGAAGGACTGAGAGTGATATTAAAGCAGCTATCAAGTGTTCCAAAACGCACTGAAACTCCGACAATCTCTTCCAAGCACTGTCTGTACGCAGTTTGGGTGGATTGTTGATAGGAGAAGGGGTTTTCATTCTCACCACGTTCGGGGCGACTGAACAAAGCCATAAGACCGTCGAGGGCATAGAGAGGATCGAGAACCAAATAGGGAATATCTCTATTATACAAAAGTCAACTGGTGGGTACAAAGTAGCTATGCATAAACAAACGGAGGGGTGTATCAAGAGCCACCCCAGTGTTTCTGCTGCTTTATAAACTCCAGTTCAAGGTTTTGGTAGTCCTCATCAGCCTTGCATCGCTCCCAGTACCGTCGGAATATTAGACTTGCTCTCTCCTTTTCCTCCTTATCGGGATGCCTATCGCTTTGAGGTAGTTCCTCCCTCGTGCCTTTCTTGTATTTACGTCCTCCTGCGTGGTTGGCATACCGTTTTGCTCGAGTCATGCCCATCTGGATGAATTTGCGTGTCATGTCCATTCCCACGAAATCATCTTGATCTTTGAACTCTTTGAACTTTTCCCATAGATCCTCGGCGCTCTTTTGCGCGATCGGCACAGTGCGGAATCGCCACAGTGGGAGTATCGTCGACTTGTATGGCTCAAATGTCAAGACGCCTTGCTCGCCACGACCTATACGGTAAGACATCCGATGTGCTTCAGATATCGTATCCATTAGGCGCTTCGCTTTGGGGGATGCTGGAGACATTTGTGTTCTAGGGCGATTAGCGGTTATGTCAGATACTGAGTGCCGTAGCTAAGTGGGATTTGCTTACCTTTGTATTTAAGCAATGATGGTTCCCTCGATAGATTATGATGAGTGAGTTGTTGAGATGTCGACTGACTGAGTGTCTTCTCTCAAAAGTTGAGGTCCTAGCTGGAATGAGGAAATCTATGACGTACGCGAGCCCAACTGGCTAGTACCTAGAGCATGACGCACTATGAACAACCACTTCTTTTGTTTACTATTCTCTCCCGTCTCTCATGTTTATTCAGCCATTCTTTTAGTAGTAATAGTTTCCATGTGGTAGAAGTGGCCTAACCCTTACTAAATCGGATCTGCATCCCTAAGCAACAGTATACGGCTCGTCTGAATTCTATTTATGCAACAGCTCCACTCGCCAGTAAATGGAAGAATAGCGAGTCCTAGGCAAGACAAGATGAGGGACTCGATTCATCTACATGGGTCTTGAATAATGATTTGGTTTGATCCGCAAACGATGTGATCCGGAGTCTGGTTATACAGATGAGATGAGTATGAATGTAGTTGTGGGGCGTAAGAGTGGAAGTCAACGGACGTGAAATGGTGCAAGGGTTGAACATTAATTTGAGGAATTTCGACTGGCAAAGAGTATAAAGGAAAAGAGGAAAAGCCCAGGAGGGAAAAAAGGACAAGAAGGATAAAAAGGATAGTTCACGAGCACCAAGAAAGTGGTAGGTGTGGCTCACATGACGCTGGTGACTGAGGCTCTGTGGCTGGTGAGGCTAAAATTAACGCCGAACGTGTGGTCATGCCGGTACCTCAGCATTGAAACAACACATGGACTTAATACAGTTGGAATGGGAATTAGGGAAAGTTGATAAGAGTGGCCAAATTATTGCATCTTCAGTATTGCATCTATCACACGTTTGACGACAGGTAAAATCTGGTTATCTGACTGGGTCCATCAAGTTTGGGTAGTGTCTGTCTGAGCTTTGGTGAACCAGTTGAGGGTTGAATTATAAGACTATACGAGCGGCTTAGCTGGTTGTGAAGATGGAATTGAACAGGGAGTATTTTCTTCGAAACATGTATTGTTTGCTATATAACAACCTTTTCTAAATCATTTAACATCTAGTGCCCTTATAGCTCAGTGGTAGAGCGTTGCACTTGTAATGCAAAGGTCCATTGTTCAATCCAGTGTGGGGGCATTCTTTTTTTAACATCATGGAGGAATTATGAATTTGACAAAGATTGCTCGAGCCGCCATAAATTTTGGTCAAATTCTCGCTGGGTTTCCAACTAGGCGGGCTACAAAAAGTTTTGGACAGAGTCTTATGAGCCACGTTGGATACTAATATGATGCGAACCTATGCGCAAGCGACCATCAGAAAGCCTTAAGAGAAACTTTCTAGAAACCCTATTTTTTCAGTGTCCAACAAGAATCCATGAAAGCACATAGAGTTGTGTATTAGTATCTCACTCCCAAGTGGGAAAGAATGCTGACTTGAGCTTCGAAAGAATATCATGTCGGGGAGCTAGGGTAACTAGGTACTAATAACTTCCTAAGGTCTGTCTATATATAAAATTCCTCGCCTAGGAGACGTAGCAAATGCTCTTTGTATTGTTCCTATCCCAGGAGTTCAAAAATTGATATGTGTTTCTGTTCGGGTGAGAGGTTTCGATTTGGTTTGTCAGTGATCAATAGGTGAGCATCTTTTCTTCCGTTTGGAGGAGCTCACACAGCACAAACAGCATGAGATAGCACATATTTTATACCCCTCCTTTCGATGAGGTAAGCCACGATAACCCCTGCTCTAGCAATCTGGTCGATAACGGACCCAATACAGGTTTCAGTTTGCACCAATCAATGCCTTCAAGCTCGACATGGGTTTGCAACACTCGGCGGCCTCACAGGCATCGGGTTAGATCGCTAATTTAGGCGACAATGTCAGATCAAGCTCATTCCTGCATCTTGCCAACTTCAATCAAAGTAAAGCCCCAAATCATCGGCCATGCGTCTTGTCAACACGGAACATATCAAGCTTGAGTTCGTCGACGATGATAAAGTACCCGAATACGCAATTTTATCCCATACGTGGGAGCAAGAGGAGGTTCTCTTCCACGACATAGGATTAGACAGCGCCAAGAAGAAAAAGGGTTATGCAAAGCTCGAGAGCTGTTGTCGCGTCGCGCGAGCTAACGGATTCGACTACATCTGGGACGACACTTGCTGCATCGACAAGACGAGCAGCGCAGAGCTTTCCGAAGCTATCAATTCCATGTACCGCTACTATCAAGAAGCCGATATTTGTTACGCATACCTCGCGGACATCTCCACAATAGACGAATTCTCGAGCAGCAGATGGTTCACTAGGGGATGGACACTCCAGGAGCTTATTGCGCCGCAAGAGATCATTTTCTTCGATAAACAATGGCGCGAACTAGGTACCAAGACAAGCCTTGTGGACGTCATATCAAACAGGACAAGGATCCCCGCATCCATTCTTTGCAATAGCGAAGAGCTAGAGATGACCAGCATTGCACAAAGAATGTCATGGGCAGCCGACAGAGTAACAACAAGAAAAGAAGATGGTGCATATTCCCTTATGGGAATTTTCGCAATCAACATGCCGCTTCTTTATGGGGAGGGCCAGAAAGCGTTCTACAGACTTCAGGAAGAGATTATGCGAATATCAGACGACCATAGTCTTTTCGCTTGGAAACACCCTGATGCGTCCGGCGGTCTTCTTGCCCCAACACCTTCTGCCTTCAAGGATTCGGGTGATATAATCCCATGGAACCCATTTACGCCATATAATAGTCCCTTCACCTTGACCAACAAAGGAGTCCACATGGATGCCCCTTTCATTGCTCAAGACGCGACAGGCCTGGGCATTTGCGTTCTCCACTGCACAAGCGCTAGGGAGAGAGCCGGATTAATTGGGATTCACTTACGCGACGTGTACTTGACAATGGAACACTACGAACGATGCATGACAGAGGAGTTTCAGTTTGTTGATTTGAACAATTTCAATTTCACACAATATCCTGTTAGGTCTCTATGCATCCGGTTGCAAGCACGAATCATGACGCGCAACTCGAGACGAAAGGAGAGAGCAGTCGAGCCTCCGCCTTATGAAGCTGATGCTTTGACCAACCTCAAGAGGGACTTATCACTCTCGGAAGCCGCTTCTATCGGGGACCAAGGGGCTGTATGGCTGATTCTGGCTCAACGAGGAGCTATGGGTGATCAGGCACGATCAGCAATTTGCCTCGCTGCTCAGGCCGGGCATGCACTCTTGGTCAGGCAGCTGATGACCAGAAAAGATACTTCAAATCTCTTCACCGACAGTCAGGGTCGAACGATGCTTTCTCATGCAGCCGAGTTCGGCCGGGAAGAGGTTGTCAGACTGATTTTATCCAATGCTAAAGTCCACCCCGACACTTCTGATGAAAACGGACTGACAGCTTTATGGTATGCCGTCAAGAACGGACATGGTGTCATTGCCAGACTCCTCCTCCAAACAGGCCTAGTTAACGGCAATGTCGGTGGTACTGGCAATAACAAAAGCGCCCTTTGGTATGCCACATCAGCGGGTGATGTCGAAATGGTCAAACTGCTCTTGCAGAAAAAGGCTCTCGAGAACGCGACAGGCGAACCAGCTCTTTTTGAAGCGATTGACAAGGGGTATACCGCTATTCTCGAACTTCTACTTCAACATGGTTCCGACCCAGATGCATGCGATGCTACTAGGCAGAGACCAGTACACGTTGCTTGTAGGAAAAGTCTTGATGATATCGTCGTGCTTCTAATGAAGTATGGCGCAAATGCTGATAGAGTGGATAATTCAGGCAAAACGCCATTGGCTTGGGCGGCTCTGCGTGGGAATGCATCCATGGTGAATGTTCTGCTTGAGAATGGCGCTGATCCGAGGGCAAAATGTTCCAATGGGAAAACTCCAGCAGCGTATGTTACGAATCCGGAGATTAAGAAATTCTTCAAGAACTCTTCCTGGTATGAAACCATACTAAATGGGGCTAAGAATTATTAAATGATCATCGGTGGAGGACTATTTCGATCTCATTAGACTAGTTCAATCCTGTCTTTCTTTCGTAATGTCTAATAGTGATGATTGCGTTGAACAAGCTCATGTCCATAGCTTACGAATGCGCTTTTGCTTTGGTTACTGCTGATGATAAGCCAAAGACTGTCATCCACACGAACAACGGCATGAACTGCCAATTACTCGTGGAAGACCGGTGCAGAATTATTAAACTGCGGTACTTACTTGGTCATTCAACTTTCTTTCTTGTAGCTATATCTTTCTGGCTAATTCTACACTCAAATACCGGTGCGCTTCGTCAGCCACGCGCATAGGCATACAGATGTCGAGCATAGGTGAAGAGGGAACTCTGACCAAACTCGCCAGCCGCTCTGGCAGCCAGTATGAAGCTTCGGGATTGGGTTCTCATTGATGCTTCCCACTCTTCTGGCGTAATTTCACCATTTCTCAGCTTGGTTAATAACTTGACGTGTACAGCAGACTGTTCTGAGGCTGAACCCGTGTTTGGGCGGATTGTGGAGAAGGCATTGCCAGTCAGGTAAACTTTGCCGCCGAGATGTATACCCGAGTCGCACATGCCGTCACCAATCTTGGATAGAAAAGGTTCGTCGGTCTTTTCGAGAAGCTCAACGAAAGGCGGCGAGAAGTAGGGTATATGTTCCGCCCTGACTCTTTCCCAGACTTCAGGACTTACAGCTCCTTTAGGGACCGTGCTTCGATGGAGCGTGCCGTTCTTATTTGTGAGAGTCTCTCTCAATTTCGTTGAATCTTCGGCAATGTTCTCATATAGACAGTAGTTCAGGAGGGCTTCCCCAGGACCATATTCGCCCTGGTCAGTGGGGATTCTGTAGCAAATGACGTACCCGCGCCACAAGAGATCGAAGCTCATGCCTGACGCAAAGTATCGCCGTGTGTTTTCTGACACTTCGCTTTCCTTGACCACTCCCCTCCATACGAAATAGCCGGAGTAGTCGTTGTTGAATGTCGCACCCAAAAGGTTCCGGACAGTTGAGTTGCTCCCGTCTGCCCCAATCAGTAGGTCTGTCTCAATCGTCCCTTTCTGTCCATCTGAAACGTCGACATATTCAACAATCACTGTGTCTTCCGAATCTTTTATCGCAACAACCTTCTTTCCTCTGCGATACTCCCCATTCCCGTAGCTTACAAGCTGTGAGGGAGGATTGGGAACTGCTTTCGAAGCATAGCCATCGAAATTAGCCCTGAGGTTACGGTAGAGAAAACCCCAGGACGTTATCATCATGGGTTTTGGATAGCTGACCAAGTTCATCCATCTACCAAGAGCGAAGCGAATACCAGGTGAAGGATAGCCTCGAGGCACTTCAGTATGATCGTTATTTTGCATAAAAGAGGTTACGGTCTCCTTGTAAGCCATCCCATAGCCATTGCTGGCTCGCTCTGGGTCTGGATCTTGTTCCAAGATTATGACGTCTCTGCCTTCGCTTTTTAATTGGAGTCCCTGCATGAGCCCAGACGCCGAGCCCCCGACCTGTCAGAAATTAATGAGTAAGAGAATCTTTGATTACCGAGTACATGAGTTGATCCACTTACAACTACTACTGGCTTGGCCATTCTGTATCACTAATAATGGTTTCGATAAAGGTCTAGAAATTCTAGATTTAAGATGAGCCCAAAAAAAGCCAAGAAGCTGTCTTTATAACAATGAGACCCCATGTAATGAAAGACAAGTCCGTTGAGATCTATTCTCACGTCAGCACGGACTAGAATAGCGAAAATGGAGGTCAGCATCACAGTTGTACTGAAAGGTTGACACCAAGGCTATGACATTTTCGCACGGTAAAGATGGCGTTTGCGCTCTATTCCCGGGGGTCCGCTACTGTAGCCGGAGCCCAATTGATCTAGTACCCGCGTGTGACAAAGCTGAGAGATAATCTTGAAATCTCAGGCTAAAGCCTTTGCAGTATGTTGTGCACTAAAACAGATAATCGCGAAATTTGGTGCAAGGGTAAGTCGCGGTGGGCCAAGTTTAGATATTCGGCCATGTACCAGAGTGCGGGGAATGGGGTGTCAAGGTGCAGTGGGGACATTGAGGAGGAACCATGGACATTCAGCTGCTTGTACAAGAATTTATGGGGGCAGCTCTAAGTTGCTCGAGACATTCGGGCTAAGGGTACATGTCCTCCAAAACATGGGGGTCACAGAGCGCGTAGGAAGAAGTACCACAGGGCAACAAACACCTGCTCCCGGAGCGCGTCGGCTTGGAGACGCGTGAGAAACGCGAGAACCAATAACGCGTACGGTTTTCAATCATAACCCTAGCTCTCCGAGGGCGGGTGCTCATGGAGATGATTGGGTGGTTGGTTATGAAATGACTTGAAGAAACAATGTTGGTGGCTGGGATAAGAAAACTTTCTACTGGAGGATCGATTGCACTGAGGTCATGTACCGTATCGATTCAAAAAATTGGCCACGCCTCGAGGATCCCTTTTTCCTGATACAAACTTTCTAATTGGCTGAGGCAAGAATAAAGATCTGACATTTGCACTAAAAGCTGAGATTTCTTAGCAAAAAGGTATCCACAGGGTGTGGCCAATTTTTCGAGTCGATACGACAGTCTTTAGTCTCCCCTCTACTTCGTGCCAAGTCGCTGATTAGTACCCACTCAGGTGATGCTATGCGACGATCATTTTCTACGTCGCGGAACAGAACCTCGTAGAGACCTATGCTGTCAAATATTTGTCTTAGCTTTATGCACCTTTTTTTTCATAACTACCATCGGCCGAGGGATCAGCAGTTACACTGTAGCTGCGCCCGTGTGATATTTTGACCACAAATAAGTCCACTTGAGATCGTCTTCTGACAAGCGACAAGCTCGCAAGAGTCACCTCATTTTCCTACCCTAGACCGGATTATATCCTACATATGCTCAATATGGCCGCATGATTTTCCCAAAGCTCGTTGATTTTGAAGATTTAGGGCCTCCAAGAACCTCACAGTCATAGCTACAGGTTTTGAAAAACACCTTTATATTTGCGGAAGCCACAAAATATCCCAAGTCATAATTTCGTGGAAGGTCACGTTAACAAGCTGTCTTATCGCTTGCTCCAAGTGGGATGTAAATGCTCCGATTGGCTTCAGATATTGCCTGCCATGACCGCCTACCAAGATTGGCCATTCACTCGCAGAGCAAGATGAAGCTATTCGCATTTTTACTTGAGCATCGCAACGGGCGAAGTCTTGTGCGGTTACAGTACAGCCAGGACTGGGACCATAGTTGCTAGAACTTAGTGTTTGTGAAGTCGATGGAAAATACATCTATCTACCCAGAAGTAAGCACTGAATCGCACATACCCTTCATGAGCTGCAAGTTCCATTCCATCTCTTATTCTTGCTTGAAACACTGCGGAGCTACATAAGAGAATCTTTTTGCTATTGTGAGTATTAACACTCGGCCGCACCACTTATTTCTTGATGTGAGGATATCTTGCATTGTACCCGAGATCGCGGTGATAATTGCGCGATCAAAGAGTCATACATAGCAGCTGTGAAGAAGGATGTCACTCTCTGAACCACTGTTATCGAGACTTTTCAGCGGCCTAAGCCGGGATGTTCCATTGCCGAGTGCGAAAAATCGTAGTCTTCTCTGGGGGCCGTAGCTAAACTTAGTTTCTTTGTTAGACTTGCTTATTATCTCCTCAAGGTAGCCATGTACTCGGTAGACTGTGGGTTTCCTCCTGCTACGTGCTGGGATCAACCACCATTGTCTTCAGTCTTTCAAGATGCTACGATTTCGAAGACCACAAACTCGCGTGATCAGATCTTCGCTCTCGTTGGTTACGCTAATGAGGACTCGTATGGACGTTGCATTTTGCCCAATTTGGACTATCAGTATGTATCATGTGGGAATAATCAACAATAGATACACTCTGGGCCATCCCGTACTTTTCACATGATTGTGGAGTACTTACTTATGCAACAATAATGCTTTCCACAATATAACTCAACCCATTTCACATCCTCGTGGTTATCCTTCAACTCTATCATCTCATCGTCAACTCCGTTCATCATCTTACACCCAACTCCAAAACGAGGTTCAACATCATTATCTCCACATCCTCCTCACTTAGTTGCCATATCGAACAGCCCAGTAGATATCATGCATACGTTTCTTCTGATCCGGGGTGAAACTGTTTCGGCAGGGATCGGTAGTGTAATCCATGTAGTTGTGTATCGGGTCAAGGCCAGGGAGGTCAGGGCAAGTATCTTTACCCTCGTGGCATTCTCCGTCTGCGGATGTGACCAGAGAAGCAGGAGTGTCGTCAATGTGGTCACCTTCGCCTTCACAGCCGCCTTGGAAGACATGTAACAAACCAAACCAGTGTCCAACTTCGTCTATATTTTTCGTATTAGCCAGTTCAAGGGTCCATGTCATTTTCCATTCAGAAGGGAGGACGGTCAAGACGTACGGATAAGACTTATTCCATAACCTCGGTTCGCCGCGGTTCCACCTGGGAGGGTGTTGATGTTGAGTTGGCATCCATCAAGCCAGTCCAATGACTTGGGTCGATCAGGATTGGCTATGTTGCAAAAGGCAGCCGTACGCTCGATTTTATCGTACCAATAGATGTTCAGAGTGTCTCGGCTACCTATCTTGGTCCTCTTCAGGTAATCTTCGTGGGCTGCATCTGCACCGATGATTCCGAAATCCTCGTCATCGAGCCTCCAGTCCGAAAATACAGCGATAGTTTGGTTAATCTCTCGATGGATGCTTCCAAGTGTGAGATGAATGTCATATTTGGCATCTTCACGGGGTTAAAACTGGTCAGTTTAAATGCCCGTTAACAGATTCGTACAATGACGCTCGAGTGTTGTGTGGCAATGGGATTGAATAACTTACAAGCATTTTTCATAACATCGAATTGTTCTTTCAAGACCTTGTCAGTAGCATAGGTGGTCTTGTTTGCTGTAGCCACGTGCATGTGAACCGTAACCTTGATATTGGAAGGTTTGGTGTCGAGGGTCTTCACTACGCCGTGTTTGTTTTCAAGTTCTCCAATGGTCCGTAGAAGGCCCTTCGGGGCACCCTGGATAGCGCATGACTCTTCCAATTCTCTTGACTGCAGTGATTTCGGCAGAGAGGAAGCGGCTGCTGTAAGAGACAGCGCCGTCACGAGAAGAGATCGCAACATATACATAATGCACTCTTGTAATGGGCGAATAGTAATGCGACGTTACAGATGTGATCGCGATGAATTAGAAAGAGCGATCGTGCAAATGTAGCCTCAAGAGTGATAGACTTTGATCTTTATATATCTCACTCGTTAATCCATGGGGTAACATCACTCGGCAGTAAGGATCGTTCGGCCAGGGTATCTCATTTGTCAGCCGTAAGCGCATGAACTGATCCTTAAGGAAATGAACACGGTCTGTGCAGGCAACTTGGTTGCTGACAAGCGCTTCCATCGAGGCAAAAAGTGTGGAGCAAGAGGATTTTGTATAGCGTTCTGTACTTTCAGCATACTCAATGGGCAAAATGCTAGCTGCCTTTGACGGCCTTGGTGGGTATTTAGTGCCGATCGACGTAAGCAGGCTCTCATCCGGATAATGACTATACGGCCTCGGTATTTCAAACTGAGCCGGATGTTTTTACGATCCACTTGGCTCAAATCCTTTTCTTTCTAGGCTAATTAGCCCAAAATGCGATTCTTCCAGTTCCTTGTCCGGCAGTTACCGGCCCAGGATGTCGATCCTCGTTCGACTAGCATTGTCCTAACTTGAACCCGAGTACTACGCTGACATCCGATACCTACATGTATTTATGTAATTTCGGTCTGATTATAGGCCCGTTGCCGGATGGTGATATTTTTCCATCCTTCAATGTTTTTGATACCCATCGTATTGCCGTGCCTGGTAGGGATTATTATTTTTATTCTCGAGACTATCGATCGTACGGATTGGCAATTGAAGTGACTTGTCGCTCGCAGTCAAGCCAGTGTGACAACTTCGGAAACATTTTGTGATTCAAAGCAAGTCATCCTAGTAGCCGTCGCTAGACAACGTCTTAAGCTTGTCGAGAGCTATGGACTGCGGCGTATTATCTGTCGCATCACAAGTCGAAGGCCTCATCACTAGCCAGTCGCTGTAGAGTTGCTTCCCACAAACGGGACTTGGGCTTGGGCTTGGACTGTCATCTCTGGGGAGTGATTTCCTTACACAGACGATCAACGCCAAATTTGTCGCTACTACAAACGATACGTCTGGTAGGGTGGCTGTGGCTGAAGACTTGGTGATTGATGCCATGCGACCGTCACTCCTACACATGGATTCCCTATTAACTGCAGCATCGGCTAATGATTCGCGAGCCTTTGTAATGGCGATAGTAACTACATTGACTGACCGGCTGAAGTCGTCAAGTCGCATGTAACACCCAAGAACAGTTGCTCGAATTCAACAGTGAAGCAGAGCGCCTCGTAGAATTACAATGGTAAACTCCATGATCCAGTGCTCCAACTTTAATCACTTGCTTAATGAAAACACTTGAAGCCCCCAGAAACTGGTTCCCCCGGGTTGGCATGGAGCGGGCCGATCATGGAGTTATTAATGTCTATACTTTCCCAATCGTTAACACTCATTGCTGTCCCTGTTGCTATATCCAGAATTAGGTACAAACTTGAATCGGATCAATCCAGAATCCTAACTTAGATAAAATCCCAAATTTGTCATCATCCGCCGCAGTTATTTATAAAATTTCCGATATACTGTCAGCGTCGGGTGCATTTATCTAATATGATTCCAGACCATTTGTCAGCATTTTTGTAATTTGCTGTTCAGGTGTCCGTTGGCCTCCATATTTCACTGGGTAGATGGAGATAAGAAAAGACGGTATACAATGTGTCACAGACTTCTATAAGTAAACCAACCATTCCTAATATCAGCAGTTGACACAGTTGAGAACCCAGCCCTGGCAACCGCGACACATCCCAACAGCGACATTCGAAAAAGAAAACCCTTCATTTGCGCCATCTCTTTTCCCCGTAACGCGAAAAATGTCCGAAAAGACCGACCACTCACCATTAAACAACAACCGGGATGTAATTCAACGACTATATGACGCATTCGCCCGTGGGGACGGAGCAGCAGCGTTGGCAGGGATGCATACGACTCTGAACTGGAATGAAGCAGAGAACTTCATGTATTCTGACCGAAACCCGTACACATCGCCGCAGGCTGTGGCAGAAGGTGTATTTGGCCGGCTGGCTACCGATTGGGAGGATTATGAGGCCACGCCTTCAGAAATCCTTGAGGCGGGTGACAGTGTGATTGCCCTTGGGAGGTCAAAGGGTATCCATCGAGGTACTCGCAAGGTTATGGATGTCCAATTTGCACATATATGGCACTTGGAATGTGGGAAGATTGTTGGCTTTCAGCAGTACATCGATACATTAGGGGTACATCAGGCAGCGGTTTCTTAATCGAAGGTCGTTCTGATGGGTTGATAGCCGAAATATACCAGCCAGCTCCCAGTTTGTAGGTCAAATCATGTTTAACATCGGCAAGTGTGAGTGAGTCGACAAGACAATCAGCCCGTGACCTCCTAAACTATTCGAATTTAGCCTCGGGTATCCACAGGCCCAGGCAGAAGACGGAAAAAGGCAAACGCATGCTACTGAAATATCACGGGTTTCATAACTTGACTATACAGACCTTTGTGGTAGTTCAGCTCGACATCTAACTGAGTTGTGATAGGGCCGCGGCATCTTCCATCAGATCACTGTATACTGCTGCGATTGTGCAGATGGTAGACTACTTTCTGAGGGGCCTTTCGAGATATTACAAAATCAAAATCGAAATAAAAAAGGAACAATCCTGATAACTTGGTGCCTCTTGGGGGAAATTCCAGTCCTGCCCTGTGGAGATAACCACTCCAAGATAAAAGTCATCCATATGTTGTTGTTACCATAAGCCTTTAGTTGCCGTTCATCCACTCTACTCCAAAATGTCCAAGCGGGGGGTCCTGTCCAAAGTTGGGGAACGTGAAGGGGTCCTCCATTTGTAATTGTGGTATGTCAACCTCGGCAACATCCAAGTTCATGGGAATTCCATGACTGGTCTGAATCCATTCTTGAAGGTGTTGGAACTGATACTCCTGGACTCTGACAGCGAGTTTTCTGCGCAAGTCGGGATCCGAAACTCCCCAGTCCTCGAGGCTGGCTTCCAATTTCTGCTTCTTTCTCATGTCTGAAGGACCGATAAGGGCATCTCTGTAGCTAGTGATATCAGTTGAAACTTGGATACTCGAGATGTTCATAAATGGTGCAGTAAAAGGTTCATGGTCTAAGAATTGGAGTGTTAGCAAGCTATCACTTAGGCCACTACAGTCTGCCCGACATCGAGCATCGAGTCAAAGCTCATAGGGTAGAAGAGAGGTGGGAAGAAGGGCCAACCGTACATGGAGTTAGAGGCATGTTGGAGGAGTCACCGGGAAAAATAATCCGGTACCATTCAAACCACATCTTTTCATCGCTGACGTTAGGCTTCTTCCTGGCCTCCCTTAATCTGACGGCTTGCTCCAGAGTGACCTTGCCGGGAATGATCTCCGGCTCTTTGATCGGACATTGCAGTTGCTCGCGTTGATGCCTGACCAGAAGCTCTTGAGATTTGAAGCTTTCATGGCAGCGACCACAGACTGAAGTATTTTTGAAACTGCTGGGCGTGTGGCATCGCTGTATGTGTTCCCTAGGTCATAGAGTGTTGGAACCGGTGCATTTCATGAGCAAACAACTATGTGACAACTTACCTCACTCGATGGATCTGCAGCCATCCGTGCCCCAAGCATGCACGATTGAGCTTCGACCTGTCCACTAACCCTTTATAAAATGGACAAACGAACCTCCGTTGAAAGTCGCTACTTTCCCCAGGGTCGGTCACCGGGACAGGTGTCGAGCGAATTCCGCTACTCGCACCACTGACCTCCTCATAATCGATTTCGGATATGTTTCTTTTCCTTTGTCGCTGCGTAGACGATGGAATAGGTTCCTGTCACACCATAACAGTCAGCGGGAACGTGGTCGAGTCGCCATACTCCAGGTTTGACATAATATCCAGGGGCCTATTGTTATTGCTATAAATTATTGTGTTTTTTGGTTGCCATGTTCATCATTTTTTGCGGGTTCAGCTGTTGATTAAGAGCCGTCGAGACACAGTCGGTTTCGAAGTCGAAGCAATGCGGCTCCGGTGGCCTGAGAAACGATATTTAGCAACCACGAAGGCTGTTTGATCGGATCTGTTGGTAACCAGGATCGCATCCGTGTCCAGAATGTCATAATGGTGACTGTTCCCTCTTGTAAAACTTGGGTCAGGATGGTCCTGCAAATCTCAAGTTGGTCATCGCCGTCCATGTAGTTATGAGCGGCCTTCGTTGGGCGATGTGCCATATTCGTCCAAGTTTGGGTATTCTTGAAAGTTCAAGACAATATCGGGGCGCTTAGTGATTGTGAGTGAGTAGTCCTATCACTGGAGTCAATATAGGTCACTGGAGTCAATATAGGTGTTCAAATCCCTCGACGAATTTGGGCCTTCAATTATGTACACAGGTATGATCCGGCCTCAAGGGAAGTGTAGGTAGTATCCTTGTGGGCTATATCCTCATGAATGGTATCCTTCTAGGTTGTATCCCTTCGACTATAATCCTTATGGGCTGTATCCATATGGACTGTAATCTTTCTCGGTTGTATCCTGTAAACTGTAATTCCTCTTGAATTTGTCCTTGTGGATTTCATCTTATAGCCTATGATCCTTTGGGCAGTGATCCTTTGGACTGTATCCTTTGGACTGTGATCCTTTGGGCAGTGATCCTTTGGACTGTATCCTTTGGACTGTGATCCTTTGGACTGTATCCTTTGGGCTGTGATCCTTTGGATTGTATCCTTTGGGCTGTATCCTTTGGGCTGTGATCCTTTGGCTTGTATCTCTGTAGACTATATGCCTGTGGGCAATATTCTTACTGGCATGATGCTGCTGTCATAATAGTAGCAGCTTGGGAATCCCCAGGAGGAAGAAAACGTCGGACGCGAGCATGTGGCACAGGTGGGCCTCGCGTCTAACGATTTGCTTTCCGTCCTGGGGGGCTTAATGGTTCAATTTGGAACCACGCAGATCGCTCCGGCGTGCTAGCTTCTGGCAGGCTTGCCCTGAGGTCCCGAGAGGTCTCCTGAGGTGGTTCTGGCTTTTTTTATAGTGGTGCACTGTGACCTTGGGTGAATGTCCTGGGCCTTCTAGCACCTATGTATTGTAAGCGAGCATACTCTTGCGAGGCTCGATAAATGGATTAATTCGATGGTGAGATGGCGTGTCAGGTTGGCATGTGTTGAAAAGAGGTTCGATGCTGCTGTAAGAAGAGGCAAAAGTCGTAAGAGCCGAGTCCGTTAGGGATGTACGTCATTGGTGTTGGCCACATGCCGGATAGGTAGAGGCTGGAGATCGAGATGAAGAAAACACGGCACTCACCTGAGAAGATGTTGAAGGTATGGTCGGTGTAGTCGATGGCTGCTGAGTAGGGTAGCAGTCACCAAGGCCGGCGAGGTGAAATCCAGTACTAGGCATGACGTCAGTCAGACTAAATACTAAGGTCAAAGCTTTAGAAAAGAAAAGAAAGAAAACTTGAGCTTAAAATCTAAAGCTGGGGTTATAGTAGTTCTTTAATAATTGAGTGCCAGGGGCCAGGGCCCTGTTGCCAGCTTTCCAAATCACATTTGCGTGTTTGCGCAGTCGTAAATGCGCAAGGCATCTTCCCACAATTACATGTTATGTGTAAGTGTGGCGGCGCCGTATGCTTACTACGCTTGCCTCAAAAAGGTCGGGCTAGGGGGTTGAAAACGCATTTGGCCTATGGTATCTCAAGTAGGGTGATGGCTGTCCGCCGTCACCACCACCAAGTGTTCTCAAGGCCCAATCACTCAGGCACTGCTGAATACGAACAATCATCCGCGTAAATAACACATTTTCAGCCCATGACGTCTTGTAATATGCAGGCAGCTTGCTCAGCCTTTCCCAGTTAGTGATACCTACCCATCATTATTTCGCTTTTTTTTACATCCTTATCTCACACACAATTTCAAATCTCTATAGTCATGCTTAACCCCAGCCAGGTTGCAATCCTACCTTGTACCAGCGGACCTAGGCTCTGCCTAAGACTTCATTCAGTTAGTTCCGCTGTGGGGCTGACGCCGGTATTGCTCCACCAAAGATGCTAAGTTCGAAACCCCTTGGAACCAAAAGAACTTCAACATCTATAGACACCCTTTTGTGAATATTTTGTGTTTAATTATAGTATATGTGGCTGCTTCATTTTCGAACCGTTTACATGTGGATGACTATTCCTGTGACGCAACAGGACGCGCTGAAAATAGAATGATAAGGAATACATAAATACACATATGAGTTTGCCGCACAACAAGGTATAGCTTAACCGAGGCTTGCGAATGACGCAATGCAGCAGACCTGCGACCGATGGGCAGCTCCGACGATCACTTCTTCAATCGCACTACCCTTGAGCCCGTTCATGGGATTCAGCCCTTCGATCCCGATGGCCGTCTCTGGCTTAGTGGGAGGTCCGACAAAATATGACTGACCACTAACATCCGGCCTAACCTTGCGCCAAACATAATTATAGCGAACAAACTCAAAGACCGTACCACACTGATCGAGAGTATACCTGTTTGATTGCCAGTCCGGTTCGCCAACACTTAGTTGGCTCTCTCTCATTTGCAATAGGAATTTGAGGCACTGGATATGATGGTAGTAAACGGATTACTGTCAAGTCAAGGTACGGCCCGAGCCTAAAGCCGAAGTCTATTTCGTGATCGTGGCGTATCCGTAAGGTCTGTCAAAGCTCGACAAATGTTTAAGGAGCGGGGGCCACCTGATGCTTGGCGGACCCTGAAGAGTGGCCTCAGCAAATTATGCCCCGCGTCGTAAGCGCAGTTTTTGAAGTGGACGCTCCTCTACATAGATATGCTCTGTGCCCTCTAAGTAGATGAGAGGACAGCGTCAACGGTAGCAAGGAACGCGTTTTCTTCTTTCCCATTACATAAGCATCATGTCACCACGGCGCACAGACTTGCCTTCCAACATCCTCCATCTCTTCCTCTACACACAAGTGCAGTTTGCCCGCCAGCTAAGCATACGTGGGCATATCACATGCAGGCACACACGAGCCGATCTCTCTAGGCATCTTATCAAGTCCTTGACAGATTAAGGATGAGGTTGACCACGACCCGCAGTGGCTAAGTGGGAAATATCACACAAGTAAACTATTGGCAAGTCGTGCAGAAATGTTGGCCTGCGTTTAACGAAATAGCCACTGGCAAACCGCATTGGCTTATATATGTGCTTAGATATTAACGAGGCCACCTGACGCTTCCCCCCTCCGGTACCACTCGAAACCTGAATGAATTCATGTCGCTATCAAGACGAGGGGTTCAGGCTGCGTGCTGATCCTTCGCTAGTTTCTAGCGTACCGACAGCCATCAACTTCATCTCTTTCTAGTCAACGCATCCGGACGTAGATTCTATCAAGTCTTGCTGGCTGTGCCGAACTTCCGGCTGGCTCCGAACCATGCATGGCACGAATGATGCCCACTGTGATAGTCTATGTTCTTTGCCGCCACATTAGCTGACTAGACTCAGCTCTGGCATCCACTGCTTGAAGGAAGTGGTGGTGAGAGGGTGCCGAATTGAGCTGTTTTATAGCGAAAAGAAAAAGGAATAGGAATGCAAGACGAATAACTACAGAAAACAAAGGCAGTGGCATCTCCATCGCACTACCGGTATTCACTAGGTATAGGTCAATGAGATAGCCAAACCTGGGTTTTATACAGGGAGGTTATCGTAAGGTTTCTGGCTTTTATTCAGGCAGCTGTGGTTCGCTATGTGATCCGCACCATTCCTTAGATAGCTCAGATAAAGCCTCCCCCACAAGCTATATCACAGATCGGGCGCTTATGCAATTTGTCCGCTTGTTTATGACGGTTCGGCGATTGTTGCGTTCGGCGACCTGATTAGGACTGCGCAAACCGGAGTCATTTGCAAATTCGTTCGTCACGAGTCTGTGGGTCATGGAATTGAACCAAGCACCCTGTCATCTCCTCATTAGGCGTGAGCTCCTCCACTAGTGATTGCCTCGCGTTTATGCTTACACTGAATAAGTTATTCCACGCGGGGACCCCGCTACATGGGGACTCGTCACTCGTCTGACCCCGGATTCTGATAACATAAGCGTGAAAATTTGAATGTCTAACATTTTAACGTCAAGTCGGTCCCATCATTACAAGTAGACCTCAGCGTTCGTACAAAGCTGGTTTCCCCATTTTACCTGTTTCTATCTTGAAGGCATTTGCTCCACCTTCTCACACTCAATATCGTTCAATTTCCCTCGTTCGCAGTGCGAGACGGCTTCAAATCATGTCCGACGTAGAGAGGCCAGTTCCAGTTGAGACTGAGAAAGTCGAAGCTACGGGAATTTAATATGAGAGTGAGCAGACGAAGGGAAGAGTGTTGAGCAAGGACGGGAAATTGTAAGTTGCCTTCTCCAGCGCTGTATCTCGAGAAATCGTTATGACTAACGGTCTCAATAGGAAAAGAAGCTCATGTGGAGCAGATACTGGAAGCTGGGGCGCCAGCGGCCCGGCGGTCGCACTACTCCTCTATCGAAAAAAAGCATCTGATTAGGAACTATAACCCTGCCAGAAGATAGGCTGCAATAGCGCCTACTAGTACCTGGACGTCGCCGCAATGGGCTTCTTACAGCCAGACGACAAAGCCACAGCGGTGAATCCCCTCGAACCCGACCCCAAAGTCTTGCCAACCCGGACGTCGTGGGGTCGTGGGGTTGATATCTCGAATGATAACGGAAAAAGTGCCGGTAGCTGAATGGGTCTGGCAGGCACGTGATCTGAAGCGTTTTAATCTCTCTTCAAGGTTAGCTGAAGGAGTTGAGTCGCACTTTAGTGTATCTCTAGGGGAGGAATATGGGCTTTTTCTTCTCCAAGTATTGGACTATGCACAAGACTTTCGACACTTAAATAATCCAATCACGGTCCTGATTGCCGGGTTCGTTAGCAATTCTGAGCGCCAACACTAGCCCCGGTAATGAAATCCACCAAAGTAGTATAATAGTAGTAGTATAATAGTGGTAGCATACCCAGATCATCTAGCTGCAGTTGCGCAGCAGTCCATTTACTTATATCTTCGACAAAAGCTTCAGGAAAAACAAAGCGAATGCTTCGGTTGTAAACACCGAGATTGGCCTGGGATGCGCTCTTTTCGCCATTCCCGGTCTGTTTGGTAAATGGTTCTCCAAAATTAGACTCGCTACCATCAAAGCCTTGAAATTCCCTGGAAAAACGGAATACAGGCCTGAAAATCGAATTAATAAAGCTTTCTTTCATGTAGATTGCGTAGCCGTAGATTCTTTCCAGAGGAATCAGATAGCCCCTAAGAGTCAGCCTTCCAAAGTCCGGTCCAAATGATTCCATCGGCGTAGCATACTTTGTGGATAAATCAATGACTGGGTCTAATGACAACATAGGGGCTGTTTTGATCCTGTACTTAAGACCAAGATACTTGGTGGCAGTGGGACAAGACGCCAAAGACCAAGACGGAACATAGGCACGGAGAGTTTGCCCAACAGTCGCATCACGCAGGGTTGAGCACCGAGGATACCAAAGCAAAGATTTCTCAATATCAGGCCTCCAGCACAGAAAAACATTATGTTCAGGCTTAAAGGCTGTAGGCCAAATACACATCAGAACGGCAATTACGCCTTGAAGCATAGTACTATAACTAGTGTTATTGTACACTCTTAGCCTCTAAATACTTATTTTCTTTCAGCTCAAACTCTTAGAAAATAGCGAGAATGGCTTAGGGATTAAGAGTCTTTCTCCGCCTTCCCTTTTACAGGTAATACTCCATGTTCCGGTGGAGTAATACGAGACAGGAAATTTCTCCTACTTTCATGGTCACACTTCCCCATCCTACCCCGCAACTCGGGCCGCGAATATGATGCTAATGCATGATCTATATTCTATCCCTGCCTTCTCCCACCGGGCGAGGATTATCAACTGAAGCCTCCCACCGGGCGGAAAATATAGAGCAGAGCCTCCCACCGGACAGGTATGAGTTTAGGAGCCTTCGCGCACACAGACTCACGTCGGCTGCCCTGGAAGTTTGCCGGCGGGGTGTTTTTTGTTTTCTTGATCTTGGGACCTGAGGGGAAATGCCGGACGCGCCTCATCCGTCGTCCCCATGGGGTAGCGCAGGCACGAGCTTGGCTGTCTGGTTATTAGTTCATATCCCCATCCTCACGTATAAAGTATAAGTATGACTATAATCGCACAATAACTCTGCCGCTTTTAATTCACATCTCAACGCCCCAACACCATCGTCGGTATTCATCTAGACATCTTAATCTCTCCCAAGAATTTCGCATACATTTAGTTATGCGTTGTTTGACAGTCAACGGGCTGGTGGCCTTGGCGACGCTTCCTCAGCTCGTCCTTTCGTCCGTCATCGAGCGCCGTCAAACCTCTTCCAACACGGCTACAGTTGACCTCTCTAAGGGGCGTGGGTCGCCCCAGCACTTAGCTTCTGGCATCATCTACGGCATGCCTGACTCTGGGTTTGGTCAGTCCCCGAACCAGATCCCTGATCACTTTTACTCCGACATTGGCTTCAACTATGCTCGTGCTGGAGGCGCACAGATCGATCAGGGTGGTTGGATCTGGGGTAAAGCCGCCTACGCTGCGCGCTTCAAGTCGACCAAGGAGAACTATGTGAAAGCTCGCCAGTTCGGTGCAAAGTTCCAGATCCTGCCCCACGATATTTGGGGTACTGATCACGCAAACTCCACTACAGCCTGGCCGGGCGATAATGGCGACTGGGCAGACTACGACAAGTTCCTGAACCAGTTGCTTGGTGATTTGCAATCCAATAATATGCTGGATGGCTTGGATTTTGACATCTGGAACGAGTAAGTCAAAGTGTTGATTATATACTGCTGGCCAGGACTTGTCCTAACGCACAAAAACACAGACCGGATATTGGCTTTTGGGCCCGTTCCCAAGATCAATATCTACAGATGTGGAAGCGCACATATCAGCGTATTCGATCTTGTATGTTTCGATGGACTTCTACATCAACATAGGAACATTGCTGATTTCATTACTCTCAACAGCCTCTGCGTTCAACAAGGTCCCCCTCGTCGGTCCTTCTAGTGCTGGCCAACCCTCAACCTCAAACAGTTGGTGGGTAGCTTTCGTGAAATACGTTGTAGCCAACAAGGTAGTCCCAGACCAATGGACCTGGCATGACGAGCCTGGCGATGTGGCCAAGGATCATGACAATTGGGCAGTCCTTCGTAAGCAGTACAATGCACCCGACAACCAAGTCAACATCAACGAATACGCCGTCTTCTCTCAACAGGTTGCTTCAGGCGCGGCGTGGTGGATCTCCCGTCTGGAGCGATACAACTACATCGGTCTCCGCGGAAACTGGATCATGGGATGTGGTCTGCACGACTTCATGGCATCTCTTCTAGGAAAGTCAGATTCCAACAGCTGCACGGGCGGAGGCTACGTGCCCAACGGCGAGTTTCAAGTCTATCAGTACTATAACAAAGAGATGAAGGGTACTCGCGCCACTACCACGGGCAGTGGTGACGGGAAGCTGGACGTGTTCACGACCATCGGATCTGACAAGGTTCGCGTTTTGACTGGAGTGAATATTGCTACTGGTACCTGGTACATCACCATCAACAACCTGAGCTCCGTGGGTCTCCCGACTTCAGGCAGTCTTGCTATCCATACCTATGGATTTGTCGACAAGGGTCACTATGGAGAAGTGTCAGCCCCCACTGATCGAGGAGTATATTCGCATCAGTACTCCGGCAACTCGGTCACGTTCCCTGTTTATCAGACCGATGCTGATAAGAACACAGCCTGGGCTTTCGAGTTCGCCGTTGGAAAGTAGTGGCCAGAGGAAATACATTGAGATAGTTGGTATCTACTCCGCCATCGCAGATACCCAGAAGATAGTTCAATCGAGCAAATTTTAAACAAATAAAAGTGTGACAACGAGACGACGTTTAAATGTAGGTGACGTACATTGAATAAGATTCAACAGCCAAGATCTCCGCTACTCAGAAGCAGCCCCCATGCGGTCTAGCTAGGCTGTCGAGTAAGACGCTCCGAACAACAGGATATTCCTGAGACTCTTCGGCTGGTTCATGCACGTGCGCTTATGCTCTCGGGACTGGTCTTAATACAGTACACCCGGTACGTCGAGAGTGTCACTAGTTAACACCAATGCATACTTGGTCTAGAACTTTGAGGGTCGGGCCGAGTTTATCGCTACATATGTTGATGACATCTGGCTGGACCATCAGGGCCATGACGCCCGTTGCGCTGGTACTATTGAGTCTGTGTCTTTCGCGTTGAATCCAAACGCCTTTGCCACGACACGTAGCTGATGTCGAAATACTCGAGGTGTCAACTGTAATGGCTTGCTACGGGTTACACGAGATGGGTAAGCCAAGTGTCAGAACCCCGGTGCTGGGCTCCCCTTGAGCTTCCATCGATAACTGAGAAGCGAGTACCTTGGCAGGCCGTATTTGCCTTTGGATCTTGACGCCAAGATTCCAATCTGGTCAGACGGTAACGTATCCGCCATTCCCAGATTGTTAGGGCAGAGTTCCGGAGCTCCCGCAGTGGTTCCGAAGCAGCAACCGACGAGTTTGAGTACGCTATTCGAGAGGGTGTGATCAAAGCGCCAGGAATCATAAGAGACATGCAGCGGAACTTGATCGTATCCTCTGTCTACTGCGTGAACTATCTGGCAGCCGGGCCCATATCAAATGACAGATGTCTCTTACATACCTCCCAGTGTTAGCTTTGAAGACACTGCTTCAGCCGGAATAAGACATGGCATATTATCCAATTGAATCTTCAGTAGCCAAGACACCCCTTTTACCTCTGGTAATCTAAATCTGATGTTGCACGGGCGTTGCTGGCCTGTCAAAATCAAGAAGATGCAGTGCCTCCAATCCGGGGTGTCATTCCAGCAGCCATAGTTCTTCAAGTAAGTCCCTGAATATTTAAGTTAGTTCTTCCCTTGCTTAGCTTTTGCCATATCTTAAGTTGCCTTTCATAAACAAATGTCTGTTGAGAACTACCAGAATGCGGTTCGCCCCCAAAGTCGATGGCACGTAGAATCTGCTTAAGGATTTTAACAAGAAAGACTTCTTGAACTTTTACACGCCTCTATGAGGACCAAGTACTGTCTATACTGGCCAGTGCAATCCTCGCCCGTACCGGCCACAGGCTGCTGTTAGGTTGAATTGTAGCCCCGGATCTCGCACAATAATTTTTTAGTCTATAGGGGAAGATCGTTGATATGACTCTTATCTCACAGCACTCCTAATTACTAGTGATCTTGGATTGTGATATCAGACTATCTCCTCACGTGCTGTAAAGCTTATGGAACAGTCATTAATTACATCCACTAATAGATACCTAAAGTTTACGTCGAATAAGAAAAGACTTGAAGACTATTACTGTGAGGTCCAGAGAGGGATGGTGATTTCTGAAGAGACAATTCTCGGTAAACTTTCCGGAGTATTCTGCGCGGAGTACGCGGTACAAGGCTGTATGTACTGAGTACCATAAACAGGTTTGAACCATGATTCAGTAGTACTTTTGAAGGTCAAAGAACTGTCGAGGTTACATCAATCCTCTTCATTGGCCAGATTCAATACGTCAGGATAGCGCAGTATGTCACGCCGGTTAGCGGCGCGGGCCTCTCGGTCAACACTGAACACTAACAAGGGTGCCTGGCTACCTAACAGCCTAGCGATTATGCACCTAACTAGCCTAGCCCTTCCTGGTCCGTGGAATATCGGGGACCGAATACCGCGTGAACGGTACGCAGTGGATTAAATCACTCACAATCGCGATCTGCGAATTCCAAATTTGTTGATACGATAGATCTGAGACAGGTTTACAAATCAGACACGATTGAGCAAGTACACAAAGACTTGGCACTAATAGCTTCGACTAAGGGATGACAGCAGAAGTGACGTGGCAAGCAAATTAGAACTATCGTCATGCAGGACAAAACTCTGTTGGTTCTTCAGTTGTGTTGAGGGTGTGGAGTGGCTGAATTTCTGACCAGGGGGGTTCTGTCATGTCAGAATGTAGATCCCGCACTAGCAAGAGACTACAAACTCGCAACGCCAAGAACAAACAATTACTGCTCGGGTAGGCACTGTGCTAAGCCCCCTCCCTGATTGGTTGCAACTATAAGTAACAGGGGACGTGCCGGATCGACCAAGGCAAACAAGGGTGTCTCAGTAAATTGCGCTCTGACCAGTCGAGCCAGTGATCTATCAGATGGGAAGTGGTTCGGCACGATGTCTCAGTTAAACTATGGAGAACCTGAGATAGTGCAGTACCAGTTAGGCGAATGTTGTTTCTCTCGTCCAGCTGAAAATGCCTCATCTTGCTTGGACATGCGTTGATCTCCTGATTGTCTTACTATCGATCATGACCCCCAGCTTGACAAGGTTTATACGGGGTCTGGTACGGCACAGAAGGGCTGCATATAGAAAGATGCATTTCAGTGTGTGCGATGAATGGTACTATTACAAGAAAATCTACAGGAATCTCTTTCAGTCTAGTCCGATTATCCTTGTACTCTCAGCCCCGAGGTACCAAGCGCAAGGAGCTGCGCCATGCAAAGCAACCATGCCAACACTATCATGCATCCAATAGCAAAGACGCCAAAGTACATGAACTCAAGGGGCCTCTCAAAGAACCACAGCTGTCCCTCGGCCCGGTCATTCTTCTCCTTTCCTTGGATCCGCCCATCCGGGACATACTTGAAATCAAGGATGGAAGCACCCCCAAGGCCTTGGCTGCTATTGATAATAGCGCTGTGCAGCCCGTCCCTGCAAAGGTTAACCACCTTATCATCCAAGGCAGGGATCCATCTTTGGAGTCCAGCCAAGCTCCACACAAACCAGCAGTGGCCTTTGAAGCAGGCATACGAGTACCAGCTGGGCCGTCCCATCCCCAGCTGATTGCAGATCTCGTGGCCGTTCAAGACACGACTAGCAGCTTGGATGAAGCCATCTGATATGTTCATCGGCGGTAGATCCTTGAGGGCCTCAACAAAGTTGTGTCCAATGACAACCGAGGTTGGCGTCACAAGGAGCTCGTTATAAGCTAGGCTTTCCATCACAGCCTTTCCTTGTTCTGCTGAGGTGAAGTATTCCTGAGGTGCCCCAATCACATGGGCCACGTACCGCCAAAGGGCGATATAATCCTCAACCTCTTGGGGTTCAGGTGTAATTCCCATCAGAGGGAGTTGCAACCAAGCATGGTTACAGCTGAATGTCGCAATGGCATGTATGGAGTCGAGGGTGTTGATTGGAATACCGTGTGTCTCCTGGTCGAAGAATCGGCATTTGGACGCAGCTACCTTGAGGATTTGCTGTCTGACCATTGAATGTAGTAGACGGACTCGTACGATCGACCTATGGCCTGGTCCACCGGGCTTGACATGGTCAAGTGAGTGGGTGACTTGGAGCACTAGTTGAAATGTTTCAAGAAGTCGTCTTCTGAGTACACGGGTGCTGAAGCCACCAGTGCGGGCGAGTACCTCGACTACGCCGGTGGAAGCAGAGTTCTCTCCAACGAAGCCTTGGAAAGCAAAGCCAATGAGGTTTGCGAGAGCGTAACGGTAGAAGAATCGCTGTCCTCGGGCAATTTGCTCCCAGTCAACCCAGTACGGGACTGTGTGTACCTCTTGCCATAGCTTGGAGAGGACTTCATTCTGGCCTTGGTATTGAGAAAGGGTCTCGAATAAGTCTGCTCTGCTGACATGATGCCCTTCCTGCTTGAGTTGAGTGTGGATATCTTGAATCTCTTTAACAGCAGCAGCGCCGAGTTCATCACACTCGTAGCGTAAAGGGTCGGTCTGAGACTTGGGAATATGTTGGTTTGTCCATGTAAATGAATGATTACCAATGGTGCGAAGCTCTTCACTTGCGGTACTGTCTCTAAAGAGGCCCATTTTGTAGTATATGAACCGAGTGATGGCTTTCAAACTGATAGAGAAGATGGATGGGCTGGGAAGAGTGCTCTGAATGAGCAGCGGGATAGTTCGAACCGAATGGATGTTGGTTCAATTTAAGAAGGGAGTACCCAAGTGTATCTGTCAGATCCAAACGGGGAATACTTCCTCATGTCCGACCTCCCTTGACGCACAGGCACATGTAATGGTTCAGTTTAGCCGGAGGTCGCTTATGAGGTCTTTCAAGGCTACCCAATGGCCATGGGCCTCGTCATCACATCACATCGAGGGGGTGGTATCTTCATGGGTGCTTACTCTTAGCCTCACCCTCAAGGAATTAGATCTGAACCATCCCCACGGGCTGTGTTCGTCTTCTTCCAATAGATTGTAAACAAGGCCCCTGTCACTCAATCACCTGGTATGATTAAGTCGCCCTAGCTGAACACCATGTCTTGGGCCTATCATGTATGATCTCACCATACAAGAGGATCTTGCGCAGTCGGAAGCTGAAATAAAATGACGCAGCATGAAGGGAAGCCGGTTGATTGGGAAAGGCTACAAGCCTGTTTGTCCGGCCCCTTGCCCAGCCTGATTATTACAAGCTATTTGAGCACGCGTGACGCCCAGTCTTTTCCTCAGCTACCTGCACAAGAAACAACAAAAAGTGCAGTGGTCTACTCTCAAATCATCCTCCTCCTCCAAAGCTTGTACCTGCAGCACCCATTATGCAGGTTTTTACCACTGATAAGATGCAGACGAGAAGAACTGTCACGCTCCCCGATCTCTTCAAAGGTTTCGTGGTCCAGACTCCTCGTATGAACCCTCATTATGAAACAGTGAGGCCTATATCTGAAGAATGGCTTGCTGAGTATGTCAAAGCAATCGTGGTATCTGGCCAAGCTAACTCAATGTTAGAAAATGTTCATTCTCACCTCGGATGAAGAAGAGGGTCGAGTTTTGCGACTTTGCCATCTTTATCTCCATCGCAGCTCCTGATGCCCCAATTGAGAAGCTTAAGACTATGTGCGACTGGGGAAACTGGGTAAGTAAAATACTATGGTTTTCTACCTCAAACCTCTAATCAAAGTCATATAGGTATTTCCTTTTGATGATAGTATGCTCTACTGTTGATCAAGACTGCAATGATGGTTACTAATGATATTAGTGTTTGACGAAGGAGCATTGAAGTCAGACCAAAAGAAATCACAGATCGTAATTGACAGTCTCATGGCAGACATGCTCGATAAGCCCTACTCAAAGCCAAAAAGCGCTGTTGTGAAGGCTCATGATGACATATTTAGAAGAGTCTCACAGGCAAGTTCTTCTTCATCTATAATACAAGATGTATCAAGTCTAATACAAAATGGTTACATAGGGCTCAACTCATGGTACACCTTTGCCATTTCGTGTTATATATGAGAGTCTTTGCTAAATGTCCTCAGGTGCCCGAAGAAGGTTTGCCCACTCTATGAAGCAATACACAGATGGGGTCGTCCATCACGTCAAGCACTTTTCCTCAAACACAATACCCAGCATTGAGGAAATGCTTGAGACCAGACGACTTTCTTCAGGAGTTACACCTCTGTATCATCTTGTCGAATATGCCCATGATATCGAATTAGCTGATGAAGTATTCGAAGATGCTGTTATCCAAACGTTGGAGCGCTTAGGCGCAGACTTTGTTCTTCTGTAAGGTTCTCCTTGCTCCTTTACTGTTTCTTAAGTAAACTAACATATCATCTCAGATCCAACGACATTTTATCATATCGGAAAGAAGAGGTGAGTTAAACAGCCTATAGCCAAATTTCAGGCCTAGCCTCTGATGCGAGACAGGGCGACGATTGTCCGTTTAGTATGGTAGCAGCTTGCCGAATGACAGGTCAGTCTCCCCAACAGGCATTCGACACTGTTGGGAATATCCTTGAGCAGAGATACCAGGAATGGCAGACTGCCATCGCTCAGCTACCAAGTTGGGGTCCTGAGATCGACGCGAACGTTGCTCGATATATCGAAGGCATTCAGAATGTTGTCCAGGCCAACGTTACCTGGAGGTATGAATGAACCCCTCTGATATAAATTCGATGATGAAAAGCTCACGCGTGACAGTTTCCGATCGGGTAGATACTTCGGGAAGCAAGCTCCGGAGATCCGGCGGACCCGGATGATTGAGGTTATGGTTGATCCGCCGTTTTTGCATACAAGGAAACTTCAGTCGGGCTGGTCAATGAGGGGCCTTGTATCACTGTTTAAGCGCTTCTTTGGGTCATTTGTTCTCAGCTTTCTTTTGATCTTCTATTTTGCTATCATTACCCGAGTCTGATCCTGTTGTCCACCGTCTTTGCAATACAGTCCAGGGTATAAATTGCAAAAGCTAGTTTTTTTTTGTTAAAATCATATAAGAAGAATGCCTATTTTCAGCACTGTCCCTTTCCCGAAACAAATTTTTATTTCCAAATTGGCAATTAATTCTGTCAGTGCTCAGATGTCGCCCTCAAAAGCGGAACTAGACAAGATAGGAAGACGGGAAGTTAGGGCAGGGTCTGCATCTGTCCTGTCAGGTGGTTGTGCGTCCGTCACTGAAAATCCTGCTTAAGGGAGAGCTCACAGGTAGATCCTTTCCTCAATCGTACCCTGGACTGGGCTGTGACAGGGATACGAGGATGATGGTGGATCATGGATATCGAGTCAACCAATCCGTTGCTTATTTCCTTCGGCTACTGCGTCTCGGTCAGCACTTAGCCAGAAAAAAAAAAAGAAAAAAGGGCGGGATTTCGCTGTGTGTGTCACGCTGTTGGTCCTGCAGCGTATCCCCTCACATGCCTTATGCACTCTTTGTTCGGGCGTCATGCCGAAAGCTTTCGGCCGAAGTATTTCGGCCAACACCGACTTTTGAGAATATTCCGACATAATGCGGACTTTCAACATGGCAATTCGCATAAAAACATAATTACTTCCAGGTCTGCATTACTCTAGCTATTCTCGTCTTTTTTCCACGCTGAGATAATACATGTCAATATGTCTACCAAGCCTTTAGTTAAAACAGGCACCTTGAAACGCTCGCATGCCCAGACTGATGAACAAGACGACAATGATCTTAGCGATAAAGGCTCTCCAAGAACCCCGGGTTTGAAAAGCCTTTCGCATTTGGGTGACGAGGGTTGGCAGGGGTCTATATACGCTTACTCACTGGTGAGTCTTTTTCGCCAAGGCTGAGAGTCAATAATTACAGCGATTCTGACCAGATTTCCAGCATGACAACAAGACACCCAGAGATTTTACATGGATAGATCCTAGCGCCGACTCAAAATTACAAGATGCACTCAAATTTTTGCCTGCCAAGGCTCAGCTCGGTAAGCCGTACACAGCATTCCACCTATTGGGTCTCGACGTCTAATTTTCATTTAGATGCTCTCATTGAAGCATTCTTCAGCAACGTCAACCACCATTATAACATCATACACCCACCAACTTTTATTCGCCAATACGTGAGTTGGTCGAAACAAAGACCACAAGGATGCTGCCAAGATCTCCATCTAACAACGCTCATCTTGATGATTTGCGCGTGCGTTACTCAGCATCTCGATATTAATTCCCAAACCGCTCTCGACAATCATCTGGATCAACCGCCGCGAAAAGGCCTGTCCAAGTCTTATCACGATGCTGGCCAGAGGCTTGCCAAGGCGATACCTGCTAGCTCATATCACCTGACCAATCTTCAGTGGAAAGTTCTTTCTATCTGTTGGTTCAAAGGGGAAGCAAAGTTCACCGAGGCGTGGCACACTATTGGCTTAGCTGTGCAAGAAGCATACGAGTTGGGTGAGATAGCACTAAGTAAGACTAATTCAAACTCAGCTAACCTATTGAGACAGGGCTTCATAAGTCTCGGCCCTCCAGAACGACTCCAGACACTGAGGCACAGATTGGTCGGCGAGTTTGGCGGGTATTATACTGTTGGAACTGGTATGTAATGAGATAAAGGTGTTACAAACACCATTGTGCTAAGATCTCGCAGGCAACTATCGTCTACACTTGGACGACCTTTTATCATGAACGACATAGATCCAGAGCCTGAAGAACCCTGTTTCGATCTAAAGTGTACACCAGCTACACCGACACTCCATACTACACTCCAGTACCAACTCATCTCTTCTCTCGCTAAGCGATGGCAAACACCCCAAAACATCGATTCACCAGCTGAAATTCTCGCCTACAAAAGGATAGTTGAAGATCACATATCCTCCCTACCATCTGTCTTCGCCATTCACAACACCGATACCTCGAGCGATGACAAATGGCCATGGGTTGTGACACATCGCTACTATATTCAAACAATGACATATTTCATGATCTTACAGCCGTACAAAGCCTGCCTGTTACACTCCTCGACAGACCTGTCCTTGCCAGTGATGCAAGAGTTGCGAGCAGAAGCTGTAGAGTATTCCCTGAAGACACTGCAGATCGCTACACAGTGGGCATCCCAAGTCTCGCAAGGAGATGGGCAATTTCATCTTGTTGTATTAGGTCTCTTCGACACAGCGGCTTTTCTGTCCATGTCGTTATGCAAGGACCGCAGCAATGCTTTCCCTCAGAGAGACAAAGCGATACTCGCAGTCACTGAGACGGCTGCAATCTTGAAGCAACTTCAAAACATCTCGCAAGGAGCTAAGTCTTCGTACGGGCTTTTATGTCGCATTTTACAAAGGCTAGAATGGAGTTAAGAACATAGTGTAGATATATCAAGATAGATTCTTATACCCTATCCGAATTAAGTATAATTTCTTTTAGTTTAAAATTATTAGAGTATAATCTAATAAGCTTCATAGTTATGTGGGGTCGCATCTAAAATAATCTCTGACTGCTCAATACGTCAGGCAACTCGCTAAACTACCCTCTGTTGCCAGCTGCCTTAGCAAGCCAAGGCACTCATCGTCTTCACCGTCCTTGCCCTGATTAACATCCACATTCGTTAATTTCATATATTTCTCGCGATGCAGTTGGCATAAAGTCAGCCTCCAGTTCGTATTCTCCATACTATAATCCTCCTTCACTTTGCACCGACGACACCCCAGAATCAAACAGAACTCACGTGCAACTGGGCTAGTTAATGTCTTTGCCAAGTCCAAATACGCATCTGTCATACGCTTCGCCAGTACTTTGGCCAGTATCCAGTTAGTGGCCTTTACTGCTTGCTCAAAGCTAGCAGAAAAGCTTTCCTCGGGGAATCGTGCTAGGCGACTTGCAGACTCGAAATAAAATTTAACTGATTCCTTAGCCACAAACTCCATAAGTTGTTTCGTTGTCTTCTCCTTTATCACTTGCTCGGCAACGTCGAAGATTGATATGTTGTAAGCAATTCGATCAGGTTCAGAGAGAGCTAAATTCTGGATGATCTTAGTTAAAGGTTCTCCTACCTCCTCATTGGTGTTTCGATAAGACCAGAGCAACCCATTTCTAAGCAGCAATTGTAGCTCGTCAAACCCAAACCCAATCTTTTGTGCATGTTCCATGACATTCTCACGTTCAAGTATGTCAAGGAGCAGCCGAGGTGGTTTATGAGGATTGTAGTCTGGCTTGAGGGGCTCTGGCAACTCGGCCTGGAGATCAAGAATGCTCTTGCCAGTGATTGTTCTGGCTCTTAAAAAGTCGACTTCTTTTAAGTTGAGTTCTTGGCACAGCAGCACGAACTCTTGTTTCGTATGCCAGCCCAGAGAAGCCCCAGCAAAGATTTGGAGTAAAGGATCAGAGCTTTTCCTATACCCTCTAGGCAGAATCTGAACGAGATCTTCATGAATCCCTCCCCGCTTCGAATACTCGGTACAATCGCATGTCTTTCCAGGAGATGTGATGAGAGCAGGCCAGTCTTCGATGCCGTCCGCTATGTATTGGGTTATGCAGCTGATCACGGAATGATGACGGACATGTCTTTGAGCCTCTGCAACGCAGCTTCTGGGGCAGTCAAGATGCCCCTCCTCAACAAGAAACTGAAGCCATCTCGTAGTAAGTCGATCTAATAAGTCGTTTCGCTGTTCAGCAACCGTAACAGCTTGACAAAGCAGGTCGTGACTTCCAATGGTATGGGCATAAATGATGGCATAGAGAGAGGGTACGCCTTCTAAGTCAATGTCATATTGACTTGCAATCTCTTTTGCCACGGAATTCCGCCACGCTTTATCCATCCAAGGCATCTTATGAGCAAGAAGGTCGCCTTCCAACATTCCCACAAGGAGTGTGTAGGATCTGGATTGTGAAGTCAAGGAACGAATATGAGCGTGCCAGTATTTCTCGGCATACTGAAGGAAGGGGAAGTGGGACGTCAGTGGAAATTCGATATCGACCAAGGCACGGCTGGTAGAGAATCGAGAGGACTGAGACTTGTCTCTTAGTTGAATGGCTCGATTCACCAACTTGCCAGTACTAACTCCCACACCACCTATTGAAGCTTGTCTTATGGCTTGTTGAGCGATTGCCGTAATCGGGAAAGTCGTTGATGGAAGCTGAAGTGGATCTCTAGACCTTTCGTCTCTTGTGTGTTTGAGTGCCGTGGAAGGGCTTTTGAGATTCAGGTAAGTAAGACAAACTTGACCGACGTGATGATCTGATTGTTGATAATCGATATGAAAGTCTTTCCAGGGTCCGGAATCCGGCTGAGACAAGTATTGATGGATTGAGTGGTGGCAGAAGCAAACAGTATCGTCTTCCTCATCGATGTGCACAAGATTCTCACACCATGAAGTGAGTTTCTCCATGCCGTTAATTCGTGATCGCGGATCAATGGTCTTGGTGCCAATTTCTGTTGACAGCGCTTCACGGAGTTGATCAACCTTTAACGGTTGACGCACGACTGCAGTCCATCGAAAGATATTCTGGGCAATCTCTTGATTGTTATGGCGAGATATCCGTTCAAGTGCCCGATCAAGGGTCACATTGAGTTCAGATGGTAGGGTCTCAAGGGCTTGTGCAATATCCCTGTCGCTTTTCCGGCTGCATATGTCTTCAATAGAGAGAAACGCCCATAAGAACCTAAACTCTTTTTGATTAGAAAAGACTTCATATGCGTTAACAAAAGGGAATATCTCATACATCCCCTGCTCTTTCAGCGAGATTGACTTGAGAATTTCTCCAGCAAGATTGGCATCTTCCAGGATTAGTTCGTTCTTTAAAAGCTTTTCGTTGAGTATGTCTTCAGCGTATGTCAGAATGTCTTGGCTAGTTTGGCTCGATCCTGTTACGACTTGTGGGGGAGCAGAAAACCATGTTTTGATTTCATGGTTTAAAGTCTCTCTGCAAGACAGGAGTAGTTTAACTTTGCCTGTCGTGTCTTCCTGCGTAACAAGATCTGATAAGAACTCAAACAGCCATCGCCGTTGCTCTACGGTGCATTCATCAATGCCGTCTAGTATGATGAACCACGTTCCTACCAGTCCTAACGAACGACGAAAGAGCTTTTTCAACGAATCATGGGAATATTTTTGGTCTTCTGCCATCTCCAGATCGTCGTACAAGTCTGTGCTCTCAATGATCTTGGTCAAGGAGGGGCGAGAGGCGAGTTGATAAATAAGCGACCGGAGGATAGTATCACAGTCGAGACTCGCAGAGTCATCAAAGCGGCAGAGGAAGAAAGAGATGACATCGGATTGTTCTTCTTTGTCATTGATATACTCGATAATGCGTGATCTGATAAGTAGATACTAGCGGTTAGGTCAAGGAACTCCTGGGATTGATAAAACTCACGTGAGGATAGTCTTTCCGGAACCAACTGAAAGCCATGTCATTCAAATGAGTCATTGAGTACCCGGGCACATCAGAACTCACTCTTGCCAGTGACATGCAAAACGGGCACCTCTTTCAACGCATACCAATCTTTGAACTCCTGGGTGTCGAAGATCCAATGCGCGGTAAGCAGATGTCGTTTATTCCGAGCAGTATTGAGGTTTGTTATATATCGATTGTAAGTGCTTAACGCATCAAGCGCTCGTCGTTGCTTTCGTCCTAAAATCTACTTTTAGTCACCAGGATGGCAAGGCTCTCTAGGCCAGGCGAGCTGATGTATCATACCAGTGGTTGCCTTTCTCACATCCCTTCTAACCTTGGTCAACTGATTCCAGTGCTTAGACAAACTCGCAACTACTAGACCGCGACTTTCAGCCGCGTCTGCTCGCTCTTTCGTCTGCAATTTCTGTTCATAACGATCGGCCTTTGCTTTTACGAGTTCAATGTCTCGCTGGACATCCTCAGCCTTTGCTTTGATAGCATCAATGTATTGCCGCATCTCTGACTGGAACGACGTTGTCAAAGCCTTTGCAACCTGTTTCATCACTAAATGAGTGTTAGGCCAGCTTGCAGACCTCGAATCGTTTTGGAGCATTCGTACTTCGACGACTGGCCACGACCACAATCTGCTCACAGCATGCGACAACAGCTGTATTGAACCGACATATCGAGTCGCGTAGCTCAGTATAGGTTTCATATAATAGCTGATATTCTGAAAATCTGGAGTAGAGACTACTAAAGCCATGGAGAAGCTCAACGAAGGATTCAAAGTACGAGGTGAAATTAGTCAGTATCTAGAAAACAACACGTTAGTATCTAAATGTCCGTGGGTATCATGCATGTGTACCAAAAAGGTGAGTTTGACAGATCCCCAAATCAAGGCTGCTAGTTCGGGATTTGAAGACACAAAAACGTCTATGGCTGGGAAGAACTGCTGGATTGTTTGGAGAAAAGACGACAGCCTCGTTGCGATGCTCTTGCCTCTCCGATTTGGGTCAGCACGATCGAGCTCAGCAGTGAACACGATGACAGCCTGAATATCGTGCGGGGTTGATTTCAGGCGCTGGAGCCTCGTTCTCTCATCATCACCGAGACGCGCCTGGAAGCGGGCGACCGCAGTTTCCAGTTCGGTCACGGCTTCTGTCCTGTCCCTCTTGGCTGGTCTTTGAGTTAGAGAGTGGACAGCAAGAGATTGAGAATGCTCCATGGCGGAGTTAAAGCCATTGAGGCGCGTGATGAGATGTTTTTGTAGGATGCTTGGAATTGGTGGGGGCTGTACATTCTGACAAGGCTGTGGTCATTGCAGAATTACCAATTACAAAGCCTGAGGGTCGGCTAATAAACGGCTGTTTGTATAGAGACAGCCGGGTATATAACCACGTGACTTTTCCATATCTGGCTGTCTTGAGTACCTACCTACAATACTCGATCGTGGGGGCAAGGTTTGACTTGCTGTCAACTATAATATTAAGCTTATTTTAACTCCATAACCAACTGGCCAGCTTTGACAGATGAGGATCGCAATGGGAAGAAAAAGTCCTATATATACTAGGTACAAAGCCTAACAAAAGTGCTTCCGAGGGGAGACGCAGGTAAGAATGCTGGTGCCTGGAGTCTGCTATCGACTAGGACTTATGAGATAATAAGAGGGCAGATCGGGTACTATAAGGTGCCGTGGGTTTTGCTTTTGAGTGTATAAAACGATCTTAGCGAGCTCTGGGGTATAGATACCCGTAATTAAATATTGCTTAGACTTGGAGATAGATATATATAGGGTAGGAACTAGATATCGGCTGACCGACCATTCGGGCAGGGTGATTACGCCAGCCAATCCGCAAGACCATATAATATTACTTCAATATAGGAGACTTCCAGCGCAAGTATTATAGATAGTAGTCCCAAAAACACACTCGGCTCGCTACAATTGAGTACCGCATGACACGCAAATACTTTACACGTCATTCTAAGGTCTGTATCTTTCAATTTGACTTGAGCAACAAACGCACATAAGACTTGATTTATAAGCAAATAAAATCAACTACCTCGAGCTATTAACTCAATCCATACGCGCAAATTGCTTCCTGATGCTTAGTAGTTACGCCATTCACTAGGCGGCTTTCCAATTCCACTGAGTCACAAGCCTTTTCAGAGACCCAACGCTTTTAAAAGGTCATTATTCCCATGGCCTCCAAGAATTTCAGCCTCTTAACAGCCGAAAAACTAGATGTCTTCTACTTCCAGATGCTGCAACCCAATATAAACCTAACGCGAAAAGTGAAATCCACCAAGCCAGAACTGGAAACCAACCACCACCACCATCGCCACAAACACCACTACCAACAAAACATATCACAACAATAACAAAAAGTTTTCTCGTCACCTGGAAGGACAAAAGAAGGGCTCAATTGCGTAATCAGGGAATCGAACCCTGGGCTCCCCGACGTTGCTCGAATGGCAACGGAGAATTTTACCACTAAACCAATTACGCGGTTGTCTGTTGGAGATTCAGCGGGATAACTGAAGCCTGAGAAGGTCTTGTACAGGAGTGACTTTGCTAAAAGTCCAAAGGTAGTTTCTGGGTAGTATAGATGCTGTGACAAGACCATCCATTATTAGTGTTGTCCATGAAACTAAAGGAGAATGAACTTGACTGTAGATTGTAACCTTAGTGTTCTCTTCTGATCGGTCAACTCTGGCTTGAAGCGACCATCAGCCCCCGAGACACACTCGCTCCATTTGAAACACTTGCTACTGCAGAGTTCTCCAAGACTTTAGTCAACTCGTTGAAAGAAGGTAACCTGTCATTGTACCTGAACACAAAGTCGAAGCACCTGTGTTAACTGAGCCCGATACCAACAACGACCCTCTCCAGGCGCTGGATTTCTATAATCACATCACCCCCAAGGTCCATATATTCGTCCTCCGGCCTGGTGACTTCGCATGCGTAGTAGACTTCGGGGGTGCCCATTTCTTGTAGATTCGGAAGTGTGATCAGCCTTGGCAAATACTTAGCATCAAGTGGTTTCAAGTTTCATTCAACCTTCTCCATATATACGTCCATCGTATTATACAACCCACAATGTTGATACGATATCCCCATTCCTTTCCTTTCTTTTCTTGGAAGTCTACATGACACGAATTCTCGGAATGAACGCAAAGTCTCTTGGATGTGCGAGGATTCCTTCGGGGACTGACGACAACATCCGTTCCTGGCTGCTCTGTTGTTCTGCAGGAGCGATCGTTCACCCATGAGAGACGGCCCACATGACTGTGTCCTTTGTCCTAGCTTATTGTAACACATAAATTCGGTTGCGCAGCTTTACCCAACCAAATCTGCAGCAAATAATGATCCCGCGTCTCGGATATCTTCCGCCGTGAGACAAATGCCCAAACTCAATCAACTACGTCTTGTAGGCGACGGCTCAAAGACAAATTTAGTACTTTTAACGGTCGGAACCGGGTGTGCGAGATCATCATTGTGATCATGGGTAAACATCAATCAAGTGGTGCTTTTAGCGTCGAATCTACGCTGGTCCTATCAGTATCGAGTGCCAAGAAGATGGAATTCTTGTCACAGTGCCTCTCATGTTAAAAACACTCCTTGTGGCAGGCTTTGGGTCCATTTCAATACCCGATGTATGTTCGTATTATCAGTCTAGATATAACACCAATCCTGATTTCTGCAACTAGCCCTAATAGGTCTCCTAACTTGTCAAATTATCATCTCTCATCCCTTTGATCTTATCAATCCGATCGGTCACGTTCGCCAACTCACGATCCTGTTCTTCGTCGGGTGCAACGGGCTGTCCGACCTACGCAAAGATGTATTCAGTACAGAAGAATGCATGAATAGAGGACATTAAGAGGTGGGTTACTGACTGGAAGAAGTTCTTTAAACTGAAACGGGTCCATATGAGGTTTTACCCTGGGTTCCTCGAGAACCAATTCCGGATTTTTGCTCAGGATATTGATCTCTTGCACAATACGGACCAAGAAAGTGTTAACCATGTTACGAGCGTCTTCGACGCCCTGTAGAGTGGCCTTATACTCTTTCGTAATGTTAATTGGCTTCCAGTATTTAAGCTCAGAGGGATTATTCGATGCAGCATCTTTGAGGTCTGTCGCTGTCGACTTCTTCTCCGGATCCTTTGATTGGGGGCTCTCAGTTGGCTGAACATTTTCCTCCTTTGCATTAGATGCCGGAGTGTCACTACCTGACTTGGATTCGCCTTCATCAGTAGGTAGACCTTTGTGGACTGCATCGACAGCCTTCTTTCTCTTAGCTGCCTCGCGAGCTCTCTCCTTTTTCGCCTCCTCTACTTGTTGTCGATATTCGGATGATGTTAGAAGCTCCAATTTGCCTGAGGAGACATCAAATGCCAGGACCTGAAGATCCTTGGCTACAGTTTTGTAGTCTAGGTAGGCTTCCTGGAGTAACATACAGTAAACAGCTGCCACCTCGAAGTTTGGAGGGGAAATGCCCATAAACGTCGAGTGGTAACTGGGCAGAGAAGTATACTTGGTTAGAATTGCGTGAGTGCGCATGGGAGTCTCCGCAACGAGGGCTGGAAATTTCAGCGCAGCAGTTTTCATGGTCTCAAACGTCCAATCTTGTTCGGCTGGAAATTGAGTCTTGTAAGTTTGTGGTTCAAATAACATCAGGGAACACTTACGTGTCTTTAGTCCCTGTCCTCCACCAGTATAAGAGACGGAGATAGTTGTTTCATTATCTCTGAGAAAGCTGTCGTTCAAGTTGTCAAGCCCCAAGTTGAGACCGAACGGGTTCTTTCCCTTGCCAGAGGTTTTGTCAGCGTCTTCACTTTTGGGTTTGGTGAAGTAAAGATCGGCCCTGAGTCATCAAAATAAGTAGTTATACCGAGAATAGGCTTTCGGGAACTGACTTGGCCTTGAGATCCCGCTTCTTCTTTTCTGTTTTGGCCTTTACCGAAATGACGGCTGTGAATGTGCCTCCGTCCTGAAAACCTGTAGAATGTTGTTAGTTCCAATACTCTATTCCTTACGGCCGATGATGAAAGGACCAGAGATAAAACAATCGCCGTATATATCTGTGAAAGTTTTGCCATCTAAAGTACTTCGCCCATCGTCGCCGATGGCCATGGGTGTAATCGCAGTCAACGTGTTGTCATGCAAGACTTGATTGACAACCTTCACCGAAAACAAGAACGAGATATCAGATTCCTTGACTTTTGAAGTGTTAAGGAAATCAACTTTTCCCTTTGCATCGATGGCATCATATTTGATGGCAAACGCGGCGTTGACCTGCATTCAAGATGATGAGAATCTAACGCAAGTTCTAGAATTCTCCACTACTTACGTTCATTTCCGATATCACATCGGTGACTTTGTTAATGATAGATGCCTTGTAAGAGACATCTTGAGCTATGTGGCGGTCAGGCTTTGGGGCATCTTTCTTGCTCAACTCATCGATTGTTGCAACATCCTTTGCTGCGTTGTTGCCCTCTCGAGTCTCTTCTCCTGATTTCCCATTGCTTTCCTTCAGCATGAGTTCAAGCTGTCGTTGTGTAATAACGGCATTGTAAATACAGAGTTGCTGAGTGAAAGAGTTGAAGCCTATGAAGATGATGATCAGCTTATGTACGCTTCAAGAGCTAAGGAGAAGTGCTCGCCAGTTCCCAGCTGCATAGCCTGGTTGTACGGGGCTAAGAGAGTCGCCATGATTGCTGCCTAGATCGATGTCTTGACAGTCCTTTCTTCGGACCTGCTGTTGATGTAGATGATGCAGAGTAACGGTGAAATTGTTTTAATTCACCTCAAGCTGTTATACTGGGAGCGCCACAAGCTGAGTCTTGAAATGACGGGGCGAGTATTTTTATTCTTCTTGTCACTAGTACTTTCACAGCATGCGCTGATCACAGGCAGACCAACCTGCCACAATCATGGGGTCAATGCGATAATACCGGTACTCCTCTCGGACAACATCAACATGCATCAATAGTCGGTTGTGATGGTTGTGTTTCGATTTCCAGCAGGAATGAGTTGCTGTGGTGCAGACTAGACCATAATCGTATTCTGAGGTGTTAAAGGCGGCGCCACCTGCTAATGGCGGCTATTATGGGCGAAGTGGATGATTAGAATACGTCATGTTAACACCACATTCCGTGCAACGTAAACACCTAAGTACCATTTGGAAAGCCTGAGTATAAAATATAGCAACTGCGTTGAAGATCATGATCGATTTGACTAAAATACCTGGCCCGACGTTCCAAACCTTCTGGACGTGGCTTAAACTACCAGTGTCAATCTAGAGAGGCGTTTCCAGGCACTAAAATAGCGCTTGTGTAGTCTCTTAGTCCCGTCCAGGGAAACATTAGTAGTTCAAGAACTAGACCCGAACGACAGAGCTCATCACATGCCGCGTGGGGTATAGTAGAGCCATCGGCACTCAGATTAATCTTTGAGAGCTCGGTGGCCACCCGGTCGTGTAACTTCTCCGCACGAAGTTTGTTTTCTTGCCATATCTCCAACGCTTTGTCAATATCGCTGATAGGTTGTTCCATATGTTCATCTGTAAGTGAATCGTAGACTGATATGGTCCCTGCCGCTGCTTGTGTCGACAAGAAGCTTTCTTTGTGGATATTGTTTTGTCTCGATATGAAGGCAAGATGAACCTCGACGTCAATGTTCAGGTTCTCTGAACGGGACTCGGATCCTCCCGCGCCGGAAATCGTGCTTACATTCCCCGCTCCAAGAACGTACCCTGCGACAAAATAGTCACCGAAATTTGCGCTAAAGTTCTTGGCGGGCTCCCTGGCTGTCTGCAGGATGTGGAAAGCTTCTTCCGATAAACGAGGGAAAGCCGAGAGTGAAACTTTACCGCAGTGATGGTAGACTCGTGTGCTTGATTGGATAGCCTGTCCACGTGCTTCAATATCAGTCTTGACCATCCCCTTCGAATAAGCAATGGCGGAGAAGTACCGGCCGGTAGTTGCCGGGATGTAAAGGGGACTCCCGGAACTGGAATCAGTAGTGAACTTACCCCCGCACTCTTTGCAGCGCCACTGTCGTATTGCCCCCGACCAGACCCACCAAGAAAGCTCCCCCCGATCTGGCCTGAGATGTCCGCATGGACCCTCTCCTGCGAGTTACTCGATGAAGATGCTGTAGTCTCGATGTGGCCGCCGCTCGAGCCCATGTTGAAGACCAAGGGGATAGACGATAGGTCTTGATGGTCGAAAGCACCTTCTCCTTGGTTGCCGAATCTTGCTTTCCCGTCCTTGTCTGGCGGTGCAAAGAATGAGGTCCCGATCTTCATTGGTGCTTTTGTCCACGGAATAATGATAGGAACCTGCGTGGAGAGAGCATATCGCAAGGTCGTCGAACATGGGTTTTCAGGGAAAATATCTTCCAACGTCATCGCAGAAGGTATACAAGGTCAAGGTTGACTGTTTCGCAGGCCCTGTATTCGCAGAATCGCATCTGGCTCGGAATTCATCAAGCATAATGATCTAGTGCTAAGTACCTTTCGACAATCTACATACTGAACCTTGTGATGCGACTTTATGCATACTCGAACAAGCCTTTACGCTACGCCAAGCCGGGAGTCTATAGTAGATTGAGTCCATTTCTCAACCAGACGATCGGGATCATCCGTTATCGTAAGTGAATGATCTACAAAAAGACCAATGTCAGCCCGCATTAGCTACCCGACTAGTGATACACTATTGAATCAAGCCGTCCCTACCTTACTAGTGGAAGTCTCTTCTGAATCGGGACGACTGGCTTGAACTGAGATTCAAATCGGGCTCTTGGTGGCTCACAATGTCTTGGAGCGAGATAATCATACTTGAGACCATCTCAGCGATGGATCAGGTGTACTCTGAAGAAGGTATCCTGCTGACTAGAATTCTCAATATCTGCAACAGCTCAATGGCATTCGAGACCAAAAAAGCATCCACACATTGCAGAAGACCGTGATAACGCATCATGCTGAGAGTAGCTCCCTACAATCCGGCCATGAGGCTTGGAATGGGGTAAGAATTCTTCTTCAAATGGTTTCATGAGTTTCAGACACTGCTGACATTCATCATCTCAATAGCTTCAACAGCTACACGCAGCAACTTTGCTGTGATGATATCGTTAGGTGCGATGGCCCTTCAATTCTTGGTGTAATGGTATTCTAACCTCCAACAGAAAGGCAGATGGATCATCAGTCACGGAAGAGGATGTCAAAGCTGTCGCTCCTCCGGCACCTCAAGATAGCTCACCTAGTACATCTAGCCTTTTATCTACTCCGGAAGGAAGCGCGGTCGTTCGAAAGAACGACGTCCCCGTCGGCGACGATCTCCAGAACGAAGTCAGTCAAGTGGTCAGCTGGAGCGCGAGTTTCGTTGACAAGGCTTCGGATGTGACCAAGAAGCTTAACATCAGCGGTTAGTGATCCTGAATAACGAAACGCATATACGACATTTACTAATCGAGCGGCATGGATAGGTGCCCTGTCGGTCGCTGTAGAAGCCCTCGGAGAGGTAAAGGTATCTGGGCATTATATCGATACCAATACTTTGAAAGAGTCTGATGCTACCTACAACATTACCGTTAATGTAGATAACGAAAGACTGGAAGTCCCCGAGCTGATAGAGTTCAATCCCATTGACAACGTTCAACCTAGTCAATTCACCGAGGTGTACGGAGATTGCTTCATCTCAGGTTTCATAGAAGGTGGGTCCTTTGTAGCTGATATCCACCTCAAGAAGAATGAAGACAAGAAAGAGAGCGATATGGGAGGTGGTCTAACAGCTGGGGGCAAAATCAGCGGCGGCCTAGACATCAAAGGAGAAATCCAGGGTGGAATTACCAACAACAATTACAAGAAGGACTACAACACCACCATCACGTAAGTTATCCAACAATTCCATGGTGACTTGGGTTTACTGATGATAAGACCTCAAGTGTTAATTGGAAGGGTGGCGGGGACATCAAACCCAACGACATCACTGAGTGGAATATTGAAAACTTGTTGAAAGTTGCGATGGAGTTCCCAGACAGGGTAGCAGCCTGTAGGTTCAATTTCTGACTTGCCGCTTTTAAAAGGCCCCGCGTATCCGACTTCACTGATACTAACGGTTTTGTTGCAAACAGGTCCTCAAAAGACATAGTACGTGGCCCTATCTTGATCAATGGACTGCATGAAGTCGCTAACGCTCGTCTCTCCAGTGCTATTCTCACAAAGTACACCTCCTTGAGGAGTTACTATCGAGCTAATGTCTTAGGATCGCCTCTGGACTATGAGAATGCAGGCATCTACACAAATTCACTACTGGATGCCTACGTGGTTAGTAGAATAGAAAGGTGCGAGAGCATGATGGCATAAGAAGCTAATTTCAACAGGATTACAAATACATCTGGTCGCAAATACAGGAGAGTTAGTTCTCACATCACTTCCTTTACAGGCTCGTGCTAACAATTATTGAGGGCTTAACCTTTTGGACAAAAACTTGATCACAATTCATCAGCTAGAAGAGCCAGACGGGCTATCATCATATCGGAAAGCCTTTCAAGAAACCTACGATGCACTCAAAAAGACATACGACAAGTCACTTGCTCTTCATCAAGCAGACCCAACACTGTACCCTCAGGCTCTCGAGGAGCCACTCCTTCCCAACAGACTCGAGGCGTATGCCGGCGATCTGTTTGGCCTGGATCTCGCTAAGCGCGACTGCAGACTTGAGATGATCAAGATTGTAAAAGAGGTAAGCTAGATTAACATATCTCATCGTCACTTGCGTACAGAGGACTTGTTGCTAATAATGTAGGTGTCTGAAGTTACTCGAGATCCCAAAGTGGCAGCAGATCCCCTTCGCACGTGTAGATACGTGGCTCCAAGTATCTTTCGTCGCCTCGTGCCGGTAGGTTTGAGATACTTAGACCTCCACTCATTGGCGGCCCATTAGGTTACCAGCTATTTTGTCCAAAACTTACTTTTCGCAGGCAGACAAGCCAGTCGACCCGCCGATGTCTAAGAAAGCGTCGGAGCAATTGAGACAAAGCCTAGCTAGTGATGTTCACGTAAGAACCTTTTCAACGAACTTCGGCATCTAAACTAATTCTTCGCCCTTAGGGAACTGCACAAGATCTACAAAGTCCTCGACTCTATCAACCTGGCGATCCAGCTGTAGAACTGGAGAAGCGAGTAAACATGAAATATGGACACCAAGCCGCTAACTGGCGCATCGGGCGGCTAACTGGCAGAGAGGTATCTCCTGCTTCGGGCACGGTCTTTAACGATCTTGATGAATTAAATAAGGCCTATGTCGTATCTCAAATCACTGTATGGCATGATGATCATCATATTGTCGGTGTTGAGCTCAAATACACGAACGCTCAAGCACTCCCTCATGGAACTAAGGATCCGAAGTTCCAAACAGCATCCTACAGCTTTCAATCCCAAGATAAAGTCTGCTTTGTGGGTATTGAGGGTCACAAAGACACTGCTGGTTCTATATGGATCGATGCTATACGAGTTGGCACCAACCGCGATATTTGGGTGGTCGAGGCACCAAAACGTTCCACGCAATATCCAACTTACACCACCAAGGCCGCAAGACCTACGGGAGACGATGACTGGAACTTGAAGGGGTTCTATGGTTCTTTTGAGGCCAGTTCGGACACTTACGGCATTAGCCAGCTCGGTCCAATCTGGGGAAGAGAGGCAGTGGATGAGCCAGCACCAAAGTATTGGTCTCTATTTGACACAAAAACCTGGCCAACAGTGTACGACTGGCCTATCAGTATTGTGGACTCTATGAAGTTTCACCATCACCGCGGCCCTGAGTTTCGCCTTTCTCCCATGCATGGTCCCTTAGCCAACTCGTCTGGAATTCCTTTCAATGCTCTGGATGTTATTGACCAATACTGGATACTGAAAAAGGCCACATTCTTTTTCACCGAGTCCAGTGGATCGTTGGCGCTCTCTGGTATCTCTGCTGATTACAAGAATGGCAAGCAACTACAGTACGGCAAATGCGATCCTTCGGCAAAAGCTATCGTACCTTGGGAGCCTGGATCGGGTAATAAGATACGTGTGGTTGGCGTCGCTACATGCGTCAAGGAAAGAACAAACCTACCCCAGCAGTGCTTCGGCTTGAGACTCTGTCTAGAGAAGGATCCGGAGAATCCTAAAGCTCCCCCGAAAGAAGAATCGAAGGACAAGTCAGAGGACGGAAGTGAGCAAAACGGTAGTGACAAACTCAAGAAAGAGCCAGAACCCGCAACGCCAGAAAAATCAGATCGCTGGATCACGGGCGATCTTGCAGTCACTCATGAAGAATGGGGAGAGGTCAGCGACTGTCCTTCGTCACCCAAAGGCAATTGGACCATTAGAGGGTTTGCAGGTCATGCTTGTTCGGATGGAATTGAGGCACTTATGGTGATCTGGGGGAGGGCATAATAATTTTGCGTAGATTGAATATCTCTTCCTAGTCTTTTCACTTGCGGGTTTTCTTATAATATCAGCTATAGTTCCACGTCTTAGTGCTTTGATAATATGTTACACAAATACGGCAACTATGATACTGCAATATAGTCGACACCTCTGGGTAGCTTCCAGTCAAACACTATGAAGTGCCTGTGGTTTCACCGAGCCAAATGTGCTTTGCGTGACCAAGCTCCATGTCCGTTTACAGCAAGGGAGAGAAACCGGGGTGGGTGAGTTGGCTCTGATTGCGGTCTCCAACAATTTCCCCACTCACCCGTGTCTCACATCTTCAACATTAGAATCGGTAGTGAGCTGTTGGGTAAGCTAACGTGAGCCTTTGCGCTAGTTGCAACCTAATGGACGCTAGCGATCATCAAAGCGGCATTTACCTTCAGCCAGCCACCACCAGAATAAGCCTCAGCCTCGGCCTCGACGATCTGGATCGACGGCCAACTCACCTCAATGAAGATCCTGACAGGTTGTCTCAAATCAGGGTGGTACCGTAAGCACTTCACATGTCTGTCACCACTAGCTTGAGACTCATGCATGGCTCAAGCCACATATTGGATAATCATTTTCTGATCTAACACAAGGCTCATAGGAGGGCTGCCAAGGGCATACCGATTAGTCTTTGCGGCATCCCTTCAGCTGCTTCAACACCAGTCCACCCAGATACCTATCATTACCAGCAAGACATCACTACTATCGTCTTGACCAGATATTATTGCCGGCTTCGGGGTATCAATTACGATCATGGATCCTGTTCTTGTGCCCTACAGTGATGAAACGCGTCTTGGTCGCGGGTGGGTAAAGTGAAGAATTCACTATAGTCAGAACGTTTGCTGATCCTTTGCTATAGCATCAACTCATTCAGTAAGCCTCTGTTTCTATAAGTAGCTTATAGCTATTGCGGCAAAGGTACCTAGTTCATTAACAGTTTCTTAAAGCCTTACAACCATGTCTCGATAACCGTGTTGAAGCCAGCTCTTTCAATCAGCAGGTGAAGAACCTGACTGGTGATCAAAATGATGTCACTTACGCATCCGGGGTCGTCCGCAATCTCAGCGAGGTCGCTAGCTGCCTTGGAATCTCATGTTATTCATCCATCAAGAAGGGATTCCTATCGAACGAGGATTCATTCTCCATTGTTGACGAGACAATGTTCAACTCAGCTGATACCAACATTCTGATGGCCATCCGTTCGGTTAGTCGCAAGCGTTGCATGCAAACTGATGAGTTGAAGATGAATCTGGAAGGCGGAGCACAGCCTGGGACTCATACCTTTAACGACATCTACGGCGATTCCTATTACTCAGAGCTGGTCGAGGGTGGGTTTGCTACAGTGGTCCTTTCAATCACGGTACTCGATAGATCCAACGTGAAAGAGGCCGTGGATAAAATTGAGAATCTGCTGGACTTTAGCAACGACTACGAGCTCGTAATCAAGTCAATCGTAGACGCTTATCGAGAAGGTAGCTCAAACTCGTTTGCTCTGGCGTTGAAGGGGACCAGAACACATGCCAGCCTGTCGTGCACTGGGAATGGTTATCTGGAGACTAGTATGCATTCACCTTTTGGAATGAAACTATACCAAGTAATTGACTCAAGGAAACAGGTACTGAGAGCGAGAGCATCGAAACCATGTTGGGTGTCTTCTTGGACTTTCCCAAGACTGTGATTGAGGGCGCAGGCTGGGCTTGGGCGACCACGTCCACTTACACGTCCAATCCAAGTTTCAAAGAGTCTCTTGGTTCAAGCAGATACGCCACGTTGGACTATACCCAGGTTAAAGATCTTGCAGACACATTGCTCGATAATTTCATGAGTTTCAAGTGTCTCCTTAAAGACCTCCAAGCCGCGATGAATGGTGTTGATAGCCCAAGCTTACATGACGATCACAATGTCCCAGCGGGCTTATCACTTCAAAAACTGATTATTGCGAGAAAAGAACTACGAGAGGAGATGGCAAAAATCGTCGAAGCAATCGATGTCATCAGTCGGGATCCATGGATTGTCCCACGACAGAGATCGAAGAAAGCATACCGGGTGACTCCTCCCTCTACTGATCTTAAGATATCGACACCACTACCAGCCGTGGGGACGAATGGAGTGGGGCCTGATGGTCAAGTTCATGACCTCCTAGAGCCAATTCCGGGAATCGAGCAGCTAGTCTTTGACTTTGGCCGACTTCAGTCCCCTCAAGTCTGGAGACACTTAATCCCTACGAAGAATCACGAAAGTGTTGAAACCAAGAACACATTCACAGTCACTCAAAGCCTGGACGCGACCTGCCGGGAGTACCAGCACAGGCTCGAGAAGCAGAAGGTCGAGGCCAAGGAGGCTGCTCGTGTGTACAATGAGCAACTGAAAGCAGCTAATGGAGATAAGAAGAAGCAGAAAGCTGAGGCTGAGGACGCGGCTAAGGAGGCAGCTCGTGTGTACAATGAGCAACTGAATGAAGCTAATGAAGAAAAGGACGCAGCAAATAAAGAAAGGGATGCAGCTAATAAAGAAAGGGACGAAGCTAACAAAGAAAGGGACGCAGCTAATAAAGAAAAGGAGAAGATGAAGGCAGAGCGTGAAGACGAACGGCGCGAGGTAATCCGTCTCGAGTCGGAGCGAGACTCTCTCACAATCGAGCGAAACATTTTGCAACTTAAAGCATCGCCAAAGTGGGACCCCAGGAACACTCTTGACGTCGGCTTCCACGGGCGAACAGTCGTATTGGCAAACCTGTACAGCTTGGATCATTCAGATCCCGAAAACCCCAGAAATTCCTTTGCCCTTGACACGGGACGCGATAGTAAGCGCATTTACTCTTAGCACAGGCCAGGACGACTTGGCTGACTTGCGAGATTAGATGGCACGCGTGTCCATGGCTGGGCGTTCAATATTGCCTATGATAATCAGCAGCTGAGGCTTAAAAGAGCCTATCCCGAGAAGCGAGAGTCATTGTGGCTCATTGAGTGTCATGGAAGATACCTTTATTGCAAGGGTGATGCCGGTCATGAACTCTGCTGCGACACTTCTCCCGACTTGCAGAGCTGGTATTCTCGGTGGCATATCAAAAAGTCGGAGGATAGCCGTGGCTACATGTCAGTGACCTTCCAGGCCCAAGTTATGAGCACCTAGATGATTCGGTCACTGACGTATGATAACCCTCAGCATTGAAAATGCCGTCGCTGGTGTTCTTCATCTCGATTATATTGGTCAAGAGTACGTGAGAATAATTTGGTGGGCTCTGACATCTTACTCACTATATCATAGTGCACCCATCGCTTGTCACGGATACGATGCTCCACTTGACAATAAGGTTTGGGCCATCGTCGGAATTTAATCACAGCATGAACGCGTCTGCCAAATGGACCATGGTTTCTCGACCAAATGTTGGCTTTTAAAATTGTTGACCCAAATTTTGGACGTAGGCTGTCTTCAATGTTATATTTCCATTTCAATGCATTCTACTATGTCACCCAAACTCGCAGGGACACCTTAGTCCTAATATTTAGATAATTTTATCTCAAGTACGCAAATAAAAATAAAGAATTTCCTTAACTTAGGCCAACTTTTTAATAATTTATTTAATTTAAAATATCTTAGATTAACTCCTCTAAGACGTGACCGGCCAAGGCGTGGTACCATCCCTGATGCCCTACGTCTAGGTAGATAGCATCATCGAACCTGACAATAAGATTGTGGCATAGGAGGCCTTTTATCGCTCGGTGCCTAACCGTCAAATCAGCACCCAATACGGACATCTCATCGTCACGTTAACCGAGAAACAAAGGGCTTTCCATGCTATCCTGGCATTGACTCTGGGCAAGATTGTAATTCGGATGCTGATTGACCGTTATTCTCAATATGGCCATCATGTTATTTAATGACTTATTTTGGTTGGGGAGTGTTTTATAGGAAGAAAGAAAGATCGGGACTTTAACGAATCGTTTAGGTTCTTTGTTGAAATTGGTTGAATCATGTTGATCTGTGACTGTTTGGTACGTGATGTTGGCAAGGTAAGACTCGACTGTCACTGCGCCAGCAGAGGGCTCGAGCGTGGATAACACATAACATAATACAACAGCCTTAAACCCCCTGACAAACCTTCAACTCGTTTGTCAGCTCGCGTAAAAAAGTCAAAACCTGGCGGGCGGCTATTCTTTGTCCCCGAACTTGGCAACCATTGACAGCCGTGTTGTCACTATTTATATAGCCGAAAGCTTTCGGTATCACGTACCTAATTAGGAAAACGGTGCCTGTCTATTCACTTTATTAATCAGCCCCCACCCCCCACGTATCAACCCTAACTCTTGCCTTACCTTGTCCTCCATCCGCCTCGAACAAATATGATTGGGTAATATTACAACCTCCAACTTCGAGTCGCTAATTAGGTCACTTACGTGTATCAGCCATGGGTTAAGTCAACGCATGGTCTTCCGGCTTTTCAAGGGCTTTTAAATCTCCGCGGCCGTGCATTTTGAGATGATATCGTAAGGTCTTGTGAGCAAGGCAGGGTTTACAACGCCACCGACACAAATACAGGGGTTTAAATGTAGCCTTACAGTTGGTCTGTGCTAGTATGAACGGTACTTTGGTCTTTTAACGAGAAATCTTTCTTGGCGGTTTCGTTGCGCGTTACATCGCTTAGTTGCTGACAGAGTGAACAAGCATAGGGGTAGGCTAATATACCATGATCTCTCCACTATCTGTGGGAATTTCTTACTCCACAGCCCCGTGCCACTTTGCAGAGATGATACTCTAGAGGAAAAGGGGAACCCGCTTCAGTGCCTAAGACGCTCTGCATCTTCACCTTCTTTTCAACACTAGAGCCCTTTGTTAAAATTCGGTCCGGCTCGGAGTCCTCCCATTTCTCATTACCTGTTTCTATTTGATCGACCCATCCTGCCTTAACGCCACGGAGCTTTAGTGCTCAATCAATCCTTCAGTATGGTCCTAACTAGTAGGTCGCTCACTTGCGTTGTAATAATCTTAGCTCACCATCGCAGTAAACACCAACAGCCCCCATCCTACGGATAGCACGATAGTCTCACCGACTGATGCGGTCTCACCAGAAGCGGTCCATCCGGACCAAATGGGTCAAGCGAATCGCTACTTAGAGGGGCAGTACCCTAAATATTACGTCGAACCTCAAAAGCCCGCCCAACTACCTGAGCCAGTTACAATTCCGATCGGCGCCCGAGATGACAAAGAGCATGATGCTTCAAATACTACTGCGGCGGCTCCAAAATCTTTTTGGAAAAATCGACGCAACTGGTTAATTGCTATGATTGCACTCGCCGTAATCGTAGTCGGGGTAGCAGTAGGCAGTGGTGTTGGAACATCAGTAGCTTCCAAGAAAGACAATGACGCATCGGCTGCTCTTGCAACTTCCAGCGATCAAGATGATACACAATCTGCAACAATAACTTCAATATCAATCTCGGCTCCAACGTCTACCTCAGATGCAGAGACTGAGTCAACTACAATTTCTGAAACAACCTCTGATGAGGAGACCAGGTTAGTCACCCAATTGATGAGGCCACAAGTCTGGAAAACTAACAAGTTTGCCAGAACACCAACAAGACAGCCGACAACGATATCAAAAGCCACAAAGACTACCAAGACGACAAAGGAAACGCCAAGTTCAACAGAAGTCTGTGCAGAGGGAACCGTTGCAGACGGTGAAACGAAGAACTATCTCGGTCTTTGCAAGTTTAGCTGTGGCTACGGTTATTGCCCTCCAGGTCCTTGTACGTGCGTCGCTTACGGAAAGCCAAAAGAGGAGCCTGATGTGTTGAACGTCCGGGGATGTCCTCTGCCAGACTTGAGTGATGGCTATTTGGGGCTTTGCTCGTTTGCCTGCAACCATGGCTACTGTCCCGAAACGGCGTGTACAACCAACTGCGACGATCGTAAGGAGTCATGAGGATTTGTAATTTTGAACATTAGCGCTGGAGCACTGACGGACAAGATAATACACGAATATTTGTCCCTAAATTAATAATCAACCTAATGTCACTTCTGCTGGAGCAGCATTCCAAGTCGAGTTTCTTGGCAAAAGCCAACCCGGCAATTTTCGGAACTCCACTTGTTGGCTCATAAACTGGGGATCCGGACATACACCCCCATAAGGAATTCGATACCGGAAGGATTCGGCACAGACAAGAGCCCTGCTATTTGATGACTGACCCTTGTAGTGAAAGTCAGAAATATTGTCCTTTTGCTTCCATGTCTACTTTAATCGTGTCCTTGAATCGTTTGGTGGCCTCCGTTGTTTTTGATCAAGATACAGTTGCCCTTGTTTTTACTTGTCACTTCGACTCGTAGGCGAAGGTTCTTAAAAACCTACTTTTCCTTCAGATCTTCACGATCCTTCGATCAATCTGGATCGGTCAGGATCGTAGTATAGTGTTTGATACCTTGATCTAACATGTTGTTTTCGGGGGCGCCATCTCAACTGATGATTTTTTGACGAGGAAAACGCTCACCTAAGCAATACCCTTACGTTCCTAATTTTGCAACCCTTGTTCCTCGTCGTATTCCGGCAGATGACATGAATGAACACTAAGCCTTACATTGCAGGGACTCGTCGGTTGAGCATCAAAGTGGATATCGAATTTACCCCAGGGCAAGCTGGGTTAAATTCAGGTAGACATAGTGAATGGGTCCACTTCAGGCTAAACTTTTAATTTAGCCCAGCATTCACACTCATGTGTGGGTCTGCTGTACGTATGCCCTGGCACAAGGAATCTTTAAGCGAAATTGATCCTGTTGCTAGCAGGGGCGTAGTGATTCTGGGCAAATTTACAGCGTCAACATTCTGACGATCAACGCCCATCTGACTACATTGGATGGCATAAATGCTCGTGTTCGGCTAAAGTCGTGGTTCGTAGTGATAGTCACATCCGAAATTTACCACGTAATCAGCTTGATAAACCTGGGTACAGAGTCCCAGTCGTAACCTCTCTTATAATTAATTACCAGCTACTGGCACGATTTGTATGTCGGATTTACCTATTTATGACATTCTGAGGCATGCTATCCAGCCACGCGTTTGCCAGTTACAGCGCAATGTGCTGCACCCCACAATCATAGTCTTCGTGGTGTCTTGGCTTAACAAACTCAGACATCAAATTAGACTTACATTTAAGCTTCTTTATTGCAGAAATAAAATCCTATAAGGATATTTAATTCTGTATGAGAGTATTAAGAATATCTTTTCTACCAAATATCTAGAATGATCCAATTACCATTAGTCGTTAAGCAAGAGATGAGAAGGACAACATCTCATTAGGTACCATGATTTATGACACAGGAAATCCCAAAGCCTGTCGAAGAATGTACACCATTCCCAGAGAATGTGACCCAAAAGCCTCTAGAAATCATTGCCCAATCTTACTATTAGCATTGACGTTAAAAATGTTGAGGTCTTATCCGAAATGAGATGAGTTCTTGGCATTTCAATCTCAACCGCTGCAGCATGCCAATATGACTACAGGCCCTACCATTGTACAATAGTGGCGTTTGTCTTTTAATTTGCTTCCATCGCGACAAACCAACAGCTTCAATATCAGCCTGTGAGATGAAGGATGTTATGTCGCAGACACTGGACACTGGACCGAAAGGTATGGGCTGACATTAGCTGGGTTAGGACTTGGAATTAGCTAAGTGAGACGAAACAAGCTCTCCACCTTGTACCTACGCCGCTCACAATTTGTTGTCCGGGGTAGCATGTGAACTGAAGATAGTTCTTGCTGCCAGAAACAAGTCAATACGGTATGGCAACACAGTGAGAAAGAAGGACGCTTCAACCTAGCCATGTCTCAAATGGGGTATTACATTGTCCCAGACGAGAATAACACGTCACGCAGTATATAAAGGTATCAGGCTTCCCAAATAGCTTAGTATTCAACTCTCATGCATTCATCCTTCTATCAAGATGTATATCCCCAACGTCGCCCGACAAGCTGTTTCTTTCTTGGCTCTTTTCAGTCCATGGGATAAGAGCCAATGGATTGCCTCAGACGATGTCGTACGCGGTGGCATAAGTCATTCGTCTTTGGATATCATCGAGTCGAGAACGGCTGATAACCCATTCTCCCATTCAATTGCCAAGTTCCATGGAACCCTGGACTATGATACCCTCGGAGGATCCGGCTTCGCTTCGCAACGCACCATTGATGATTGGCCCGGACTTGACTTGTCAGACTATGACCGACTTTTGATAGAGATCTCGTACACAGACGGAAAGACATACACAATCAATCTCAAAGACACGGTTCTTCCTCCATCAAAGGATGGTGTAGAGCAACCCACAATTAGCTGGGGATACGATTTCCAACTTCCTGCCACGAAGAAAGGCAAGGGAGAGATATCACTCAGTCAAGTCATCATCAGTTTCAAAGATTTGGTTCCAACCCTGAGAGGCACGGTCCAAAACGATACAGAGCCTTTTGATCTCGCCAATATCCTGAGGGCCAGCATTATGATTCGCAGGTAAGTGACGAAAAGCCAGCTATAAAGCAAGCGACTAATAATATTTAGCTTCCAAACTGAGCAGGAGGGGGATTTTGAGCTTAGAATCAAGTCCATTACAGCACTACGCGTGGACTGTGAACCTCCAAAGGTACATGACTCGTGTGAGAACTTGTGCCCACATGACATTAAATGAAACCCGAGTCAGAGCCTTTGATATTTAAGTGGTGGCATTTAAGCCCGAAAACTTCTTGTAATTAAGTGTGGCATAGCTTTGGTGTGTTATCGCCCGATGAAGCAACCACATTAAAAGTGAGCTGAACTAAATGAGTTAATGTATTGTTTTTTGAACCTGCTTGAGTACATTAAATGCCGTAACTCCATCGGAGCCGGTAATTCATAGCTACCCTAGAGCTCCATAACACCGCGCAATCCACCTAAACAAACCAATGTCCTGCTTACCTTTTGCAGACCGATTGCGTGAGTCGGTCCCTGTAGTTACTAGCTTATCCGAGAATTATACTTATTCAACACGGGGAACTTGAGTGAACAGTTTGGAGCATTGGCTCAAGTTAGTTTTGTGAAGCTAATACAGCTCAGATGATTGGTATTGGTGTGATTGTTGCGTTATGGGCGCGAGGGACTGGGAAGAAATTGAAGAGTAAGCATTGAGTATTATACTTAAATTGTGGTAAAAGGGTGTGACCCTGGGATCGTATTCGATTTTACGAGGGCTTTGAGTACAACTATCTTCTGACTACCATTATTCGTATTCATCTATCGAGCCAAGCTGCCTGTAGTATCCTTCAATCTGAATTTGCTTGTCGGCCGTAAAGGCAAGCCAGATTTCTCGTATGCCATGTCGATCATTTTTGCCTGTGCAAAGCTATCTTCGTAGCCAACCCACAGGCCGGAGTCCTTGTTACCGCGAATATGATTCACGAACTGTTCCAGCTGATGACGGTAGGATGTCCAGAATGGCTCACTGGGCTGATCAACACCGGCGTCCTTGAAAGTATAGATCTGTTTGGACTGTTTGGTCGTCCATCTCTTTACTACTTCGCCACTTGTTCCATCTCGAATCATATACTCGTCAATAATGTCGATGCGATGCCAAAACGAGGACATGAGAAAGTTGCTGACCGATAGCTTTCGGACTAGCCATTTAGTCTGCCCTTCAGGTAGCTTGGTATCATCTAATTTGGCTTCCTTGTGTGACACCGTGATATCAAACGTGGGAAACGTGGTGACTGACGCACGCATGTTCATGACGGCGATTCCAACACGACCGCCAGGGAAACGAAAGCTGGCCTCAGCAAATTCATCACAGAGTTGTTGAGGAGTTGGAGCAGTTCTGGTGTCGCACAGCGTGCATTCTTCTGGCTCGGCATCCATGATTTGACGTATGGCATACAACGGATATGTCCCAAGGTCAAGTATATTGCCCCCGCCCAAGTCGTAATCGAAGCGAATCCCTCCTTTGGGAATCATGTATGAAGGGAGCTCCGCGATAGCATTGACAACTTGTATGTTTGGAGGATCAACCAAACCGAGGAAGTGCTGCCAGGCTGGTTGGAAACGGAAGTGCATTGCTTCTAGTAGGATTGGGGCATTGGGCTGTCTTAAAAGTGGACATCGGAATAACAGTTCGGCTTCGGTAGCATTGACTGTTGCTGACTTTTCGACAATGACATGTTTGCCTTTGGCAAGGGCCTTCAGAGCCCATTCATAGTGCAAGCCGGCTGGAAGGGGAATGTAGACAGCATCGATCAACGGGTCATCAAGGAGGGCTAGATTATGAAAGTTAGCAGTTCATCAACAATACCATAGATCATTAGGCTACTGTACCTTCATAGCTATCTATAACTTGGGGGATGTTATGCTTTTTAGCATATGCCTCGGCCTTTCCTCTGTCACGAGATGCTATCGCCTGAATGATCACATCAGGATGGGATTTTGCCGGATTAATGAGCGCATCTGGTCTGAGAAAGACTTAGTTAATTGCTTGCCGAATAGGTGGGGCTTGGACTCACCCAATCTTGGCAGCACCTAGGATGCCGAACTTCAATGCATTGGAAGCCTTTGGTAGCTGAGGCGGATGTGAAGATTGCCAATTACGGCCGAGAAAACCAATGATAGAAGACATGATACTGCTTTGTGTTGTGTAATTGATGAGGCAGAAATGGCCAAGGACGTTCTTGAAAGAAAAGATGAAGTTGTAGAATGAATTGATGCATAATAGCCTCTATTGCTGATTTATACTGAATCATTGTCTTGACCAGGAGGATCTCAGAGAATCTCCAAATCGGAGCCATTTGACATTATCGCCTATCTGGGCCTAGCTCGAGATCGCTAATGAAGCGAGTCTGACATATTTGCCTGTTACGGCCTAGGCCTAGGCTAGGCCCAGCCGGGAGTTCCGTAATGCCTCTGGATTACAAATATTACACCATGGTTTTGATCTTTATCCCTTTCTCAGTACTTGAAGTCGACACGAGTTATGGAGGATTGAATTTTATCACTCGGCCTGATGATGCCTTTTTCGTATTCAGAGCCAGTCAACCCGGCACAGGCTGGCCAATCTACAACAGCAAGAGGAACAGAGGAGAGCAAGCTCGAAAAGAAGATCCAGAATCGAGTCTATAAGAGGGCCTCCAGTGCGTATTTTGCCAAAACCTATCGACCCTTAGAGCCCTTTACCCAATCACCTAGCTGCGAAATCAGGATACTTACCAGGCTCTGCAGGGTTGCGTAACGGGACAAATAAGAGGTCATCAAGGACACAGGATGCCCAACATCAACATCATGTCAACCGGTGGCGTCTCGACGAAGTACTGAATGTGGTCAGCGCTCATGATAATTCCGAGTTTACTGCACCTCGAGATATGTCTGGTCCAATTTGGGCAGATGAGAAAAGCAGTCGTGTCGTTCCAAAAGACATACCGAAAGACTCGTCCACTGCAATATGGTTTCCTTTGCCAGTCGACCATCTACTTCATCTCGTTGAGTACAACGTTTTTAGAGGGTTGATTCAAAATAAAGGGTTGGTTAACTCCATGACCGTGCAATGCTATGCACCAGGCCCTCAAATCGACACCTCCTCATCTTTTCCGATACATTCAACTATTCTACCCGTGGAACCACACTATTCTGGCTCACTGTCACCAACACCGATCCAAATGAGTGTCAATCATTTCTCATGGATCGACTGCCTGCCTTGTCCGACAATGAGGGAAAATCTAATAAGGCGGGAATTCGACTTTAGCCACGCAGATTTTGTCAAAGACTTAGTTGGGTATTTAATCAACTTGGACATATTCAAGGAATCACCATCATCTTCTGGATCAAGCTCAACTGATGATACGAATGAGGTGGGGTGTTCTTCAGGAAGAGGTCTTGTCAACTGGGGAGAACCCTACTTGGTAAGCAGTTGGGAAGTGACTCCAGGCTTTTTAAAGAAATGGGGTTGGGCTGTGGTAAATTGTCAAGAGCTTATTGATTCAACTAATTACTGGAGGATCTCCAGAGGCGAAACACCTCTTCTGCTGCCGTTACCTCAAGAATAGCTGAACTTGAGATTCGAATATCGATCGTATAGAGATTCTTATCAAGTCATCGAACAAAGTGTGCAATTTTGAACCGTACTAAAATTCTTAAACTACAGGCGAGGACCAGTACCAAAGCCTGTGTCAATAAGATCTTGTAAGGTAATGATAAGCCCAGAAGGATGGATCTTGTTTTTGTGGACTCTTTAAAGGATTGCGCATTCAAGTTAGCATAGTTGAACAAGCATCTGGAGGGGCCTAGATATAAACCATAGACGTGCCGATTGAGAGACAAAAATTGGCATTTAATGGAAATTAAAGCGACAAACTTTTAACAAAATATCAGGATTAATTACCCAAGATTAAAAATAAAGAACGAAGACACCTGTGTGTTTCGTGGGCTAAATACGAAGGATTCAACTAGGCAATCAGCGCTTACTGTAATTAACCTCTAAATATTTATAATACTATCTCCAGCTTACCATTAGTTCCTGCAATACTCTAAATGTCAGCAAATCCCGGGCCGAAATTGGCCGATCAGGGAAACCTTGTTGGGTGCTTACTTCTTATAAAAGGATCGTCGCACTGCCTTGGAAGTCTTCAAAAACCTTCTCTTATTTGCTCAATTCGGTATCGCAGCTGCTCCAGAGAATACATCTATTCTGTCCAGCCCAAACACTAATCATGCGCGCCATCACGTCTATCTGTATAGGTATAGCCCTTTTTACGGTTGCGACTATAGCAAGTTACGACGCACCTCCATCAGACATCACAGCATGTATCAACAAACCCTCAATTAACGCCACGGCCAACAACTATCCGGGCTCGGCAGCTGGAAATAGTGACACGGAATACCCATACATTATCACTAGTCTTGCTAGTGTCCCAGTGGCAGCATCAGCGTGTACATTCGAAGATCCGACTGAAGCCCTGGCATGTGCACGAAAATACATCGATGCTATCGATGAACAACTCGGCTTCTTGTACGCGCGGCGCCTAGGATATGCTGCAGTCGCAGGAGCAGCCAAGTTCAAGAATGGCACGGCTTTGGATGACCCTACTCGAAACCAAGTCGTTGCTGCCGGGATGGCAGCTAGGGTGGTCAAGTACGGCGGGAGTGAGGACGCAGGGAGAATCATGGGTGGTGAAGGATGTCAGATTTATGCTAGTCTGGAGTTTGAAGGTCAACGGATCGAGGAGTGTGGTGGGACGTTGGACGAGACCTTTGAGAGGGTTTGTAAGTAAGCCTTTCGACTTGGTGCCAGACCTGAATCCGAAGGGCAACGTACAGTTGTGTAAGCGAGGAAAGTAGAATTGATCGGCAGGGTGCAACAAGGCAGGCTTACACGAGTGATTTATGAGGGACGTCGTCATGTGCGGGACTTGTGCTGACAATTACCCCCGCCCATCCGGCCATAGGCAACTACGGCTCGCCTGGGTCACGAAACGTTTCAACATGGATACATCTCCCTAAGCAGATCGACAGCTCCGATCGAACACCAAAGCAATCTCGTCTGAACTATCTTCTCATGGTCTCTATATTAGGACACGTGCATTAATCTTGATAGTATGACTAATGTCCAGCCGGGTCTGAATTTCTTGAACGTGTTGATGGGATGGTTTTAGTCTCTCTTATAATTGTAAGATGAACAATAATATGTGTGGTATTAAAGTAATTGAGGGCTCTTGTATAAGCTTAATTACCTCTTCCCCCGCCGGCATATTTTTTTAATAATACTTCTAACACCGAAAAGTTATATTTTAACACTCGATAGTTACTCTGACTCCTTTGCTTCCCTTCTCCGTGACTGGAATAAACATATCGTGATCATAACGAACGTCTCGTTCCGTTGTCTCAAATAGGCGCATGTGGGGCATCACTCTCAAAACCAAAGCTGTAAGAGAAAGATACAACTCGCACAATGCAAGACTGGGAGCATGTCAGTAAAAGAAACTTCCATTTTTGAGATGTTGGACTAAAAATGGTATATCTTACTTTTTGCCAAGACACCCGCGACTGCCTTTAGAGAATGCAAGCATAGACCTTTCCAGATCTTTTCTGAATTTTTGGTCCTCGTCGAACCATCGTTCAGGTAGAAAGGCGTACGAGTCTGGGAAAGCAGTCTCATCGTGATGTGATATCGCTGTCGACATACCGATTGCGTAGCCTCGAGGTAGCACCAAAGTGGTAGGTTTCTTGTTGAATTCTCCTCGGTATACGAGGTCTTCCGTTGTCGGCACCCGGGCTGTGCGGCTGGACACGCCATAGGACAGGCGCAGACCCTCATTGATCACCGCCCCAAGATATGGGAGTTGCTCCAGCGTCGTCCAAGAAGGTAGATGGCATGGGTCGTCAACCACTTGGGTCAGTTCGGCTTGTAACTTTTTCAGAGTCTCGGGTTGTGATAAGAGGAAGTAGGTTATCACAGCTAATGTCCAGCTCGTAGTTTCTGTTCCGGCATTGACAACGGCAACGGCCTCCTCAACGAGACGATCTGTATTCTTTTCGCTTTCGTCAAGCTCGGATTGTAACAGGTCACCGAAAACGGTTGGTCGATCATAGACAATACCAGAATCCAGGTCCGTTTTGGTCTTTTGAACACGCGACGGTATGTTAATTTGTAGCGTCCGAATCAGTAGCGCAGCGTCGGCGGGCAAATAGTCGACAAGGTACTTGCCTAGCTTTACGCTGGAAACGAGGAAGGGAAAGAAACGGAAGATGAAGACTGGCTTGAGTACTGCTAGAGTCGCTTCACGGTAGTTAGGTTGCCAGTGGTCGCGCGATAACAGGCCAAAGGCTTCACCGAAGCAATAGCTGGAGATGGCATCAGATGTGAAGCAGCTGTATGCGTGTGCAATATCAAAAGGTTGACGCTTCTTTTCACCACGACTGCCATTATTCTCGGCCAACAATTTGTTGCAGAGCGTTTGGACCAGTTCATGGATCTCTTCTTCGAGCCGTGCGATCATGGCCCGTGAGAAAAACCTGGCTATGGGTCCACGTCTGATGCGGTGGAGATCGTGATCAACCGTACCAAAAGCGTTCATCGTTCCAGCTGCCGAACCATTGACTTGGTGGGTGGGCTTGTCGCGTTTGCGTCCACCAACAGCGTAAATCTCGTCCGAGAACGCCATATCAGCACAATGCATCTCGTTGGGATTAATCCGAACAATAGGGCCTTAAAATGCGATGTACCATTAGAATCATTTATTTGTTGTTATTCGGGATGCAAAGAATCATAGAGAAATGTACTTACCATATTTCTCGTGCATCTTTTTGATGGCGTGGGTATAACGACCAACGAGAATTACATCGTGATAAAATTCGGGCAGATATGTTGCTGCCGCGAGTCTCGGACCAGGTATCTTGCTCAACGGGTGAAGAGGCGAGATGTTATACAATGTTTGCAAGAATTTGAATGCCACCCAAGTTAATACGACAACTACTGTCCAGTCTCGCGCCGTCAACGACCCTATGGTACCCTGAAAGGCGGGCCAAATGTCGTTCGCCATTCTTTTGATTGTGCACCGACCTTAATCAAGGCTATAGCAGGGATTAGGGGATAAAAAACATCAAGGAATGGCAAAGCCCATTCTTATATGGGTATGGACTCCTTGCAATCACATGATGATAATTGTTTCTGCCCTCTCGCTTATCAAGAAATGGAACATTGGGCCCTGCAATCCATTGGAGGAAATTTGGGAAGCCGGGGGCATGAAACGTAAACCGGTTTCACTGCGGATTAAATTCCAAATATAGTAGCCCAAGAGTTACTCCATAACTCGTTTCCGACATTTTGGTGTTACACTGGTGGGAACTCCACTCTAATCTTAGACCAAATGACCCAATCAACGACTCGTATTTACAAATCCACTAAATTCAGAAGCACAGACTTGCCAATTCACAAATAGTCGAGGAGATGATGGTTACATAGTTGCCTCATGTTTGGTAGTGAGGTGTGTCGACCGATGAGAGAATTACTCCAGGCTCACTAGAGATATGCGAGATTTAGGATATGTGGATTAGACCAGTGGCTTACAGATTGAAAAGTCATGTGAGCACAGAAACTCCAGATATCAGTTTTATTAAGATTTGCGAAATGGTGCCCCATATCACGGAAACGACGAAAAACGGATATGTGAAAAACTAAACCCATCAGTCGGGCTATCGAATATTGTAACGGCAAGAATCTGGAACATAAATTGCCATTGTGGCGCATTAGGGACCTGCTCTCAACTTCGAGCCACGGGATTACGTTTGGATATCACACGTCAACCTGCAAAGTATATACTCCTGCTCATCCTGAGCTGTTTGGCACCGCCAGTATTACAAAATAGTTCATATATACCTCTGGGAGGCATTAGGTTCTGGCAGTATTAGCTTGTGAGTGTGATGAGGATACCGAGAAGATTAAAGCGAGGCTCAAGATCTCAACGGATTGGACTAAACTACTGCAAGGCGAAACGCACAAATGAATTCAAGCCTCAGATCCGCCATGTACAGTCGTCTGGAAGCAATTTACCTGCTGGCTATTAGAAGGGGGGAGGGGGTTCAGAACACGGCAATTATTATCGTCGTTCTTATTACTGCAATGAACGTTATCTTCCGCGGCCTTCGCACTATCAGAGTTTTGTTTCATAGTCGACCAAAGACGATGCCTCCCGAAATCCTTAAGAATCATCAAAAAGACTCTAGAGCTAAGCACATGGCGAGCTCAAGTTATCTTAGTTCACCCGAATTTGGCAGCCTGCGTGATAAAATAAGAAAAGTCCGCATCCAACCCTTCTTTCGACACCTCTGCCTAATATATTCATCTCTAAAACTAACCTCCCATCCATCCACCTTCATGTCTGGGTCCCATTCCCCTTCCCATGTATCGTTATGCATTCGCTCAACTTGTATCTCTCGAAGGTTCGGAAGTTTGGCTTCCATGATGAAGGAATATAATTCTTGGTTGACGACTCGGCACTCGTCCTGATATGAGTCGTGGGACGAATCGTATTCGTCCCAGTGCAAATGCAATGTTTCCAAGGAGACTGGCAAGGCTTCGCCGAACCGTAAAGCTGGTCTACCACTTTCCTCGTCTGGCTTTCTCAATTTTCCAAGAAGGTCTTGTTTATCACTCTTGAAATGCTTCAAAGAGCCGAGGGCTTGAAGGGGTCCAAGTCGACCCTTGGTGCGATTCCCATACCCAGGGGTTTTAAACTCCGCCGTTTGGATGTCGAAATCTTCTAACCCACGTCCAAAATCTTCCAGTACCTTGCGGAAAGTCTTCAAGTTGACAGTGCGGCGAATCGCATATGTGCTATATTGTGTGCGCCGGCCCGCCATCTCAATCGATAGACCCTTAAGGCTCGGGCAGCGAGTAAGGGCACATCTCAGACCATCCGCGTCAATTATAGATTTTTTCATTTCCAGGTAGCGGAGGCTGGAGAGTTGGTCGGGCCATTGAAGTTCCTCGCTTTGCTCCCTTTTCCACAGGATGCCATGGAGTCGCAATATCTTGATTGTGGGAAGGAGGAAAATCGGCTCAATCTCCAAGACAGGCAGGACGGTCCCAGTTTGTCCGCATTTGACTCGTACTTCTGTCAGGTTGGAAAAGCTGTAGTCTGTCGATATCCTTCTGTTCAAGAGCTGATTGTGTCTGTTCTTGATCTCGTCATCTTCTCCGTCGTAGGTCGTCTCTCGCCTCTCACTTCCTTCCGTCAAGCCTTCATCCACGTTCAGATCCCCGCTAAGAATCACAGGCGAAAGATTTTCGGAGAAGCATATTGTGAGATCGACCAAACGCACCCGAGGCGTGAACACAAGAGGGCCACCGTGGAGATTGAGATGGGATCGTTTGATCCCTCGGCCAGCAGGATTTCGAAGGCTGAGGGACTCAAGAGCTGTTTCATATATGCTATTCAGAAGGTCGTTTGTGAGATAGTCCCTCATAACCGGATCTCCACAAAGGTGTGAATACTCGCTGAACGCAATAGCCCTAGTGTGCTGGCCCAATTCTGGATGCTCGTGCAAAGTTCTCAGAAAGAGCCTATGAACTTCATCTTCATTCTGCCATTCTTCTAAATAAATAATTCGATAAAGGATAGGCTGTGCAATGCGTTGAAAACGACGGGAAACTAGCGAAAGCGAATGCAGGGTCTTGCGGCCTTGACGCCTGAGTTGACACAAACATACCCGCCAATTTTTCCAGGGCGTGGAGTCCTCAAAAAAGGCAAATATCTCCATCCAGATTTCGTCAGATAGATATACCATTGTTATGAGAGTGATGTAGAAGGCCGCTGAAATATTTTTCGATTTTCTTGAGGGATTTTGTGTTTTAGTGACGGCAAGGCCGTAAGCGTTGAATAAAGAAGAAGTAAGCAAAGTAAGCTGATTATCTCACGTGATGAGGTCTTCTAATAATAGCTGTGTCCTTCACTTGAGTTCCAATGGTATATTCTGTCTCGATAAATATGGAGATACAGATGAGCATCTTTCACAAAGCCTCAGCTGTTCTCCTACCCTCTACTATACAATGACAAGTGACACTCCAGGTGTGCACCACCATAGAGCTAAATCTCGAGGCATGATGTAATCGTAACCTTGCAAAGTAGCTAGTCACACCGTGGCTAAAAGGTAATCTGCCCCGATTTCTGAGGCGTATAGTTGGGTTTAACCCTTAGTAAAGTAGTTTCTTATCTAATAGGCTAACCGACCCAAGGGCGCCGTAACTAGCCATCTATACTTGCGCATTTCTCAAAGATACTTTATTGCACACCAAAGTTACTGGCGTCTCCACGATCACTAGCCAGTAACAAGCCTTGTCGACTATATTCGGGCTTGGCTATATCTGATTCGATGATCTGGAAAGAATGCTCCACATTAGTTCTCAGACACGATGTCGCTGAATGCTTTTTCGCCAATGACAAAAACAGCCAGGACAGGCACTGCACCTGGCTGGACAGGAAAGCTCGAAGCGTCAACAACGCGAAGGTTACGGACACCTCTGACGCGAAATTTGGAGTCTAAGACTGCTTGGCGATCACCATCTCTACCAATGGCACAGGTCCCTGATGCATGGTGAGACCAGGCCTGTCCACGAAGAAAGCTTCTCTGCCAATCGTCTGTGCACTCCACACCAGGAGCCCAGGGCCGTAATTCGGTAAAAGCATTCCCCTCCAGCTGACTGAAGCGATCGCGCGTGAAGTTGATGGCCTCAACGATTGATTCCAGATCGTCGTCGTTGCCCTGTTGGAAGTAGCCGAGGTGAATGTTAGGTGCCACTGTCGGGTCCGCTGATCGAAGGCGGACAGTGCCATTGATGTTACGCGGATGCAGTTGCATAAATCCACATTCGAATTGGCTCTCGTTCCAACCAGGCATGCCTGGCCAGAAGCCAATGAACATCATACTACTGCAGTAGAACTGGATGTCTCGGCCGTGTAGGGCTACCGAAGTCTCGTAAAACGCATCAAAGAAGCCAGTCACAGGACGAGAAAACGTTCCATAGAGAGCTGCTTCGTAGTTATCCTTCAGGTTTGTTCCTACTCCGGGAAGATCTTTCACCACAGGAATTCCAAACTCTTTCAACTCAGCAGCCGGTCCGATGCCGCTCAACTTGAGAAGTTAAGGGCTGTTGAACACTCCAGCAGAGATGATGACTTCTTTTGTCGCAAAGGCTCGACCCGAGACACCAGTCGAGTTAGACGTACGACGAGGATCAGCAGCATACACACTTCGCCCTTCAAGGAATTCCACACCAATTACCACAGGCTCTGCGTCTAGCTCGACAGCATCCGAAAATAGCACCTTAGTGGCCAGCGTGTTTTGCTTAACACTGAGCGGAAATTTCTTGCCATCTGCCAGCGTGGCACGGATGTAGTTGAGAGGGCTAGATCTGACCCCGTCGTTTGAGTGGGAGTGTGGAGTGAAGACTCCTACCGTTTCATCTCGCTGAGGATCGTATGCGTTGATATCACGAGAGAGCAACTCGTACAGTGACCTGTTAGTCGCACTCCCGCCCAACACATCGGAGAAATAACCCGCCAGGCTGGTGAGGTCAGAATCGTTCCGGGCCCATTCGGGATGCTCCTGCGACGTGTACAGATAGCCGTTAAATCCGTGGCTTGGGTCGCTTCCATTACGAAGATAGTTGTTCCTTTCGAGCCGGATGAAATACTGTCTCATGTTTTTGTATTCCCATCCCTTATCACCAGTGATGTTCGCAATCATCTGCCAATCGGCATCCGCAGGCAAAGCCAAAGAAGCAGCATTAATCATTGCAGAACCCCCGACTGTAGCTCCACGAGGATAGTAGACGCCTAAGCGTTCCGCCCCGTTCGGCGGGTCCAAACCAACGTAGTATTCGCCATCGGGCTGTCGCCATGTGGTGAACTCGTACCTACGGTCGATCTCTGGGTCGTCTCATGAAACGAAGTAGTCCCAGGTGGTCCGTTGGTCCCTGATTGGCCCGGTGTTGTTATAGACCAATCGCGAGTTCTCGTTATCAAATTGATCGTCGCCAGCCTCGATAAGCAGGACAGAATTACCAGCCCTGGCAAGGTTGGCCGCAAGTGGCCCACCTCCAGGTCCAGAGCCGACGACGATGTAGTCGTATGAGTTTGACGAGTTGGTCATGGCTACATGCCCTACAGCGGCAAGATCCAGAAGTGGAAGTAGAAGAGTAGGATGCATCTTTTGACAAGCTTTTGGAAGACAAGTAGACAGATAGAGTGCACAGATAGAAGAGGAACGACGCATTCTTATCATACTTATATCTTTAGATTCCACATGGCTATCAGACCCTAGGATCGGCTTTGGCTGTACAGTAAGCTGAGGTTGGCCTCATGACATCTTCCCGGATGGAAACCCAAACCTTTCAACTTGGCTGTATCACCTACGCTCTACTCTATCTCCGCGTTTGTTTTGGTGTCATTTGGATTGCCTCATAGATGCTTTGAAATCGCCGCGTCATTCGGGATGACGAAACAGAGAGTGAGTGATCAGATCTCGTACACGTCACATTCGGAGACGATTTACGGTTCTCCCCCTTGCGTATCCACGTATCATCACACATCCCTTATCCGCACAAACTTATGCATAACTCCAAGATCCGATTGGCGGTATGACTCGAGATAAACTTTGGTGCAATGTGCATGGGCCAGAAGACATCCATTTCCGCGACTCCACGTTGACCAGTCAATCTTGTGACCGTCTCTAATTTTTCTTGGACACCCTGCTGCCATCCCACATGTTATCCAGACTCATATCGGTCGCCGATACCATAATCTGTCCGTGACTGCTCGCGTCTACGGGCCCGGAGTTAAGCCCCAGCATCCGTTCTTTCAAACCGGTCTTGGGTCGCACCGTCAGAGGTTAAGTAGATGTCTAGAAATGCAATTTCACACAGCTGTCTTTCCGGTAATTTTCAAAACATATTCTCTTTGCGTATTTTAACTCTGAACCATGTCTCTTGATCTACAGGAATCTGCGACTTGGGAGGCAAGTACACTTTGTACCTTGTACAAACAGCTATTTGTTGGTCCCAAGCCACTTCCTCAAGGCATCAGCCTGGCGGGCCGGACTGCTATCATTACTGGTGGTAACAGTGGGCTAGGCTTTGAAGCAGGGCGGCAGTTACTTCAGCTTGGACTGTCCAACCTCATTCTTGGCGTTCGGTCTGATCACAAGGGGGCAGTTGCAGTGTCAAAATTGCGGGGTGAATATCCCCACGCAATCATTGATTTTTGCATCGTGGATCTCACCGACTATGAATCCATTATGTCTTTTCGCCACGAATGTGAGAAACTCGAAAGAATCGACTATGTGGTTCTGAATGCTGGCCTGATGGCCAACAGTCTACATCGCATCGAGCGAACCGGCCACGAGCAGGTCTTCCAAAAAAACTATCTCTCAACAGTGTTTATGGTCCTCATTCTCCTACCTATCTTGTCCTCCAAACGACAACATGTCAAGTCAGCTAAGCCAACGGTTCTTTCTATCGTGTGCTCCGACACGATGTATCTCAGCAGATTCAAACCGAAAGGGTCGGTCCTTGGTACCATTGACCACCCACCATCTTGGGAGGAGCTATCCCAGTACGCCGACAGCAAGCTGCTACTCATGATGTTTATAGCACGTTTGGCAACTAAATTTGAGCCTGAGAACGTCATCATCAACGTTTGCAATCCAGGTCTCACCTCTGGTACCGGATTGACGCATAACGATAAGGGCCGGGGCTGGTTGGGCAGCGTCATGATGAATCTCACGCTCAAGGGAATGGCTCGCCACTTGCAGGTCGGTGCCAGTATATATATCTACGCACTGCTGGCCGTCGGTAATGAAAGCCACGGCAGCTTTGTTAGCGATTGGGAGATTAAGCCGTAGGTTGCTTTCCTTGCATCTTATGACAGCAGCTAACTTTGCTAGATACGCACTCGTCATGTACACGGCCGAGGGCAGCGAGATAGCTGATGCGTTATGGAAGGAAACTATGGAAGAGCTCTCCTTTGCGAAGTATCTGAGTATTGAGTCATTATTCTCCTAATGAAAAAGCCAGAAACCGCGCGGCAGTTGCCTTTGATCATCCTGGGTCTTGGACAGGACGGATAGATAGATGTGAATACAATAACGATTGCAAATTCCGTGGAACATGGCAAGCACAGAGAAGTTGAAAGGTTCCTAGGCGTCAAAACCCGTGAACGGGATACAACGTGATATTTTGAAGGATACTCGTCTCGTAAATAGTCCGTTAAGAGTGTAGTTCTTTGTTATCCCATGGGGAAGACACTAGCTAGGTTGAGAGAGAAGAATTACGGATAGCCAATGAACTGATAACACACTCTCTCGACATGTCATCCCTGGCAGTCAGACGTATCATCATAGGCGACGCAAACAGTGAAAGGGATGAAGTCGATTCTTTCGCGGATATTTCCCAGATACATCCCTGCCTCCAAAGTATCAAGTGAGGTTGGCCCTTGTCACGTATTCGTTCTACCAAACCTTATTAAGTCCGCTAGCTTTTCGGTCATATCAATCATAAATCCGTAAACCCCACAAGAAAGCTTCAGAAAAAATCTTTGCTATTGTGTATATATCGAGAAAGAGACCTATTCACCTGCGTTACCATACCTGGCATACTCACCGAGATCATCTGCTCATCGAAGAGAATGGAACTAGGTAATATGGACAGCCCGGTCGAAGAATACAAGATCAATGTACCGGAAGAGCAACTAATCCTGTTGCACAACCGGCTTGAACTCGCCAGATTCCCATCGCCATCCCCTGTCTCAAATGACTGGCAATTTGGAACACCTGTTAGTCAAATTGAGAGACTAGTAAGATACTGGCGTAATGCGTGCGATTGGAGAGCAGCAGAGAGCACGATTAATAGACTCCCACAGTTCAGGACTATTATTAAAATTCAGGGCTTCGGCGACATCAACTTACACTTTGTGCATGTCAAAAGCGGGCAACCCAAAAGTCTTCCTCTACTTTTTTGCCACGGATGTAAGTCTAACCAGTCTAAAAAAATGAATCAATATGTAATAACCACCCCCAAGGGCCTGGAAGCTTCATAGAAGTGGAGAAGATTGTTCCTCTCCTAACAGAAACGGACAATGGCCTGGTGTTTGATGTTGTCGCTCCATCCTTGCCAAATTTTGGTTTCTCCCAGGGAATCGACACACCAGGGTTTCGTCCGCCTCAATATGCTGAAGCCCTGCACAAATTGATGTTAAGACTAGGATACAATAGATATGGTAGGCACAGAGAGATCAAATCCATCTAATTTCTCAAGCTCACTTCGCCGCAGTAACACAGGGAGGAGATTGGGGGTTCACCATTACTCGGTATATGGGCTTCATGTTCCCAGACCATTGTTTTGCATTGCATTTCAATTTCGTCTGGGCTAATCCTCCAAGGCTATTAAGAAATCCCCTCCAGTATCTCAAATCCTGGCTTCCGCTAAGCAAAGAGGAGGACGACGGATTGAAGCGAAGCATGTGGTTTGCGCAGGAGTGTACCGGCTACAGTGTGCTACAGGGCAATAAACCAGTCACCGTAGCGATGGCCTGGACGGACTCGCCTATTGCACTTCTCTCATGGATCTACGAAAAGCTCCACGATTGGACGGATGACTACCCTTGGACTGATGACGAAATATTAGACTGGGTTTCAATCTACCAATTCTCAACCGCTGGGGCCCATTCGAGCGCCCGTATCTACTATGAGACGAATCATCCAAGCCCCCTAACAGAGCCATTTCAGTGGGTCCCGACAGCGAAGCTGGGCATATCATATTTTCCAAAAGATGTCGCACTTCCTCCGATGTGTTGGGGAAGGATTTTGGGCCCTGTCGTGTTTGACGTGTGGCACAAAAGAGGCGGCCACTTTGCTGCACATGAAGTGCCTGAAGAGCTGGCTCAGGATGTTCGAAATACTTTTCGCAAAGCAATATTTGACGTCTAGTGGTACATAAACACTGACCAGGAAAAAGATGATGTAGTTGGACGGTCAGTCAGACTATAACAAACCCATTTCTTTCTACACTATCTCATACGAACTGTGAATGCGTCCGTCGAAGTGTAAGTGCTGAGTATATTCAGAATTCAAGTGATCATTGGTGTTCTCACTTAAAACAAATTACCGTCAATATTACCTATGTTCTGAACATGGTCCTGTATTTTGCATCATAGAATGGTCAAACGCCCTGGCGCAAGACTTCTCGTGTCACCCTGTAGGCATCCTCAAAGGCCCCATTCATGAACCCTCTCCAGCCATCGGCAAAGTCAGAACCACAGAAGTACACGTGGCCATGCGGCTTCCGAATCGCATCATGATACTTGTTGAGAAATCCTGCTTTACGAACTGGCATCACGCCCCCTGCAAATCGGTCTTTAGACCACAGGTGAGCCCAAGCTGAAGTCACATTGAGACCCTTAGGATGTAAGCTCTCGATCAGACGCAGATTTGCGTCGGACCTGTCGAAATCCATATCAGGTCGTGCCAGCAATGTCAGCAAAGTATTTTCACCAATCTTTCCATCTGCAAAACCGCTGGAGACTGGCAAATCTCCTCCTTCGCAAGCGATGTTAATGCCGTTCGGAAGTTCAGCAGTTGTGGCGACCAGCAGCTTGTCAGTTTTTGCAGGAATGGTAGCGACAGCTAAGGCCTCCTGTATAGTGAGCGAAAGAGATGGCTCAAATTGAACTGACTGCAGGACATTCCAAGGAATGGTTGAGACAACAACTTTGGACCGCAAACTTTTTCCAGACTCTAGAGTTACCGTGACGGGATGAGTTCCGTCCCCCTGAGAGATCCTTTTGACAGGCGACGATAAAATTTTATCGCCTTTAAAGGCTTCTAAAATGGAAAGAGCTAAGGCTGTAGTACCATTAGCTATCTTCCACTTCATAGTGGCCTCTTCGATCATGCCAGACGAGAAGTTGCAGAGGGCAAAGGTTCGCAGGACCTCGGTGAAAGCAACATCGTCCGGTTCGACGCCAAAGAAAGATCCCGCGTGCTCCATGAGCTGTTGACGCTGTTCCTCGGTAAACTGAGTGAGTTGAGCAACGCGTGATTTGATTGTGAGCTCATCTATTTTGCAGTACTCAGGATTTGCAGCTATCGAGTTGCTGGTGTTGAAAGGAAATGGCGCTACTGTGCGCCCTCCTTGGCCATCGACGTTAAAAAATTCAGCCATCAAGACTTCCATCTCACTGAAGAACTGTTCGCCCTCTTCTGGAGACTGAAGCTGGGTAGGCGCCTCTCTCGACTGTTTGGAATACATCTCACAGCCTTCAGGCATGGACTTGGTTTCAACAAACTCGTCCAGTCCGTACCTAGTAAGCTCACTAAACACTTGCGGCTGCAACCAGTGAACCCAGCCCCCTCCAAGCTCGATAAGCTCACCGTCTTCAGTCTCAGTGGTATAAACTCGACCGCCGACACGATCCCGTGCCTCGACAAGTAGCACTCTCTTGCCTGCATATGCAAGGTCCCGAGCTGATGTAAGACCTGCGTAGCCGGCACCGATGACGATAACATCATATTCCGGTGATAGTTCATTCTCAGGAGTGGATGGCACCACAGCTTTTGTTTTCAAACCTATGCATGGTCATCAATTGTCTGTCTGTAGTCAGAACTGTTCTCGAGAAAAGACGAACCAAACTTATGACCCCCCTCTGGAGTCCAAACGAAGCCTTCGTTACTTGCATCCATAGCGGCTGAGGGCAAAATGGGTCAAAAGTGATATTAATCGAATCGAACTTTGTATTGGTCCGTGGTTTAGGGAGAGCCTGCGGTCAAAAGGAAATAGAACAATAACTATTGTACTTATGTCGATGAGCCATCGTGGGTGATCACGGAGGCCGACGGAGCCGACTGATCCAAACCGAGGATCGCGCGGGCTCCGTTATGCGAATCATAGTAACCAATGTCTTACCACGACTCATACAGGAAGGACAGGGCAAAGTTTAGCCGAAGCTATATCAGGCCGGATTCCAGTAGTCTAATCTCCGTGGCTCACAGCTCGGCCGGTTCGGCCCTAATACCAAGTCATCTGCAACCGCGAGGTGCGATCTTCGGCGCAGGGCGTAGGGCGTAGGGCGTAGGGCGCGCAGCAATCTTGTTCTTCTCTTTTCCCCACCCTTTTGCTGAGGCAAAAGCCGAAAGTGTTATTTCAGCTTATCTATTGAACTCATCTTGTGGAAGCGTTTTACTGGAACCTCTTTACGATATCCCTTACAGTAGGTAGGGGCGTCCCTGACTTAACTCACCGCTTGACATAGATGAGAAGACTCCAACGAAGCCTTCTCTCATCGGATAAATGTGCTGTAAAATGTATGTAATACTATTTACGGAGGCCAAGTTTCGGTGAGCATAAAGAAGCAGCAAACAGCACCCTTGGGTCATCCCTGTCCTCGGGAGCTGCAAGTGATATCGCTAAACCTTTCTCAGTGATAATCATTCGAGACTTATTCTGCTCAACTCTATCTATGAGGTATGTTTCGCCATCGGACTTTTAATCCTTCCTAGTGCGAGGTGTGTCTTCTGGAAACGGCTCGCAAACATCGGCGGGGCCTTTCACGTCGAAATTGTAAATCACAACTGGCCAGTCCTCAACCTCAGCAGGAAAATAGTGACCTAAAGCCATATGGCCAAGGTTCGATGTGTTTTTTGTCCCATTGCTCGCGATGAATGTGGCTTCGAAAGCGGTGGATGGTGATTTCTCTGACTCGAGTGTCTAAAATGCGTATAACCTGCGAATGTTTTATGCGACTTGTCGGTATATTAAGCAGTCTTTAGCCCCCTTTCCAGCGCCTGGACGAGTGTAGAAGCGGATTTAGCAGCCCACCCAGCGCGTCCAAAACATACATCTTCCGTGAAACTAACACGTTCTGTCCACCAATCGAGCCAATTCTCGGCCCTCGCACCCTCAGGGGCTCTGAAAAGTCCGATACTGATATCAATCACATCCGGCTTGCCCTTTTCTCGCCAAAACACCGACGCGCCACATGTGCCACAATAATCTCTGCAAACGTTGGGCGAAGAGTAATAAGTCTGCAGAATTCCTTGTGGAAGCGTCGCAAAGTCCAGCGGTAGGCGTGTTGACTCGCCAGAGCAAGTCGTTTTAGGAACAAGGAAGAAAATATTCGTCCTTGGGACAAAGGCCCAAGTCTGAATCTCGAAACCAGAACTCTGACGGCATGATCGGCAGACACACGTACCGGCGAGGTACTTGGAGTGATCTCCTGGAATCCACCACTTCACATCGTTTGGATTCTTCTTAACTTCGTCGCTGGTGGTCTTGTCGGGATACATAAGGTCTGGTAACCAGCGGCTGGGTTGACGGCTTTCCGGCCCGGGCCGTGTGATCTCAAAGCGAACTGTGCCACAGAGGCAGGACGCTGCAAGTGTTTCAGGACAGGGCCTTGCGTTTTCCTTCTTTTTTGTTGTCACCACCTGAGGATCGCCATCTCCCCGGAACGAGATCCAAGGCGAAATACCTCCGTCTTTCGTGTCCTGTACATGGTCATGGTGATCATGTAACGGGCCTGAAGCAGTTGTGGAGTCGACGATCGTCCCTGAGGCGACTCCCCAATCCCATAGTCCCGCTTGCGTCTCCAGTGCCCGTGCGACCTGGCAACCGCATGTTATACAAAAGTAGGTTGTGGTGCGAGCGGAAATGGTGTAGGATCGAAGTTGTGTAGACAAAGGATACTTCTGGATGGGTATATATGATGTACAAAGCAGCCCGCTTGAATGTCGATAAGTGTTGCAGTGACAAATCGATATGCTGCGTCACATGGCAAAGTTCAACTTCTTCCGATACACTGCCACATAAGCATCGTGTTTGGATGCGATCCGTCATCACTACAGGCTTTTTACGATGATTCAATTTGGACCAGGCTCCGTATGTGCGCGATTACGAAAGTATCTAGGCCTGGAGTGATGGATATTTGAACACATTAACTGTGGGGTATTAGAGCAACCTCCTTCGCGGAGTATCGGCCAGCAAGTATTAGCCTATATTGTCCACCGTCGACAAAGCGGCCTTGTACATATGATGAGTAGCTAAAAAGGCTTACACTGACGTAATGATGTCCTCAATTAAGACCAGTGCCTGACTTATGACCTTTTCTCGCCATTAACTACTCGGGGACTGTCGCCCTACGATATCGGAGTTAGATCGGGACGGGATCCGATGATCATGGGGAAAGGCGTTGGGGTTCTCTAAGCGCAGTATAACGGGAGTCTAATTTGAAATCCTTGCACAAGTCTTACCCAACTCGGCCAGCCAGGTAGCATCAACTCGGGTTGCATCATGATAGCAGACATACACGATACCAAGTAAACGGAGTATCACCATCGCAGCTTAACGCGGAGTATCGCCTCAAAGACTTATGGCTATATTCATTTCATATTGCATTCATCTGGGAACCCGAAATTTGAGTGGCGACCACGCCCTGTGGACCCCTTTATCAGTTCGAAGCCAGAGTAGCCTGGTAGAAAGCGCAGGGGTCACGGTTTCCATAGTCTGATTATAAGCGGGAAACCAAGCAGGAATGCCAGAAAAGGTACCCGTGCTCGAGGCATTTGAAATATTTTAAAAACACACATTTTCTTCGATACCAGGTGATAAATAGACGTCTCTCCAGACAGCCACTCACACCCATATCTATTGTTCTTATAGCATCTTGACTTACAAACATACAATGAATTTGATTCTTCTGGTCTTCCCGAGAAAGGGATCACCCCCAGCAGAGATTAACGCAAAAGCGGTTGACAAAGATACCAAACACCTTTCGGATAGCTCTTATGTTCAGTTGTTGCCTACTATCTCTAGCGATGAGCCGGTGAATACGCAAACACATATGCGGAATCGCGGCTGGTCGACCTACGTTGTGAACGGAGTTTGTGCAGTCGTCCAAAACTGACCAGTTCAGATACGTTTAGGTAGGTCAGCCGGGCCGATGAACTTTCTTTCTCTTCTTACCCTCGTGCAGCTTATTCAGGATGGAGTACTGTGAGCTCCGTTGTTTAGATAAAGGGAAGGAACTCGGCTGATTCACACATAGCAGCATACATACCTACTTGAACGTTTCCCAACTATGCAGCTCCAAGTCCTTTCCTTCAGTTGAGGTCTTGAAAAGTGCTTATTAGCAAGCTGTAAATCGAATGATGGCCGATGAATCCCTTTTCATTCGGAAGCCGGGGGATACTTTGGGGTATCGCAGGGTGTCTAGTTAGTCAATAAACGAGATTGAAACCTGACCATTGTTGCATTGATGTCCATCCTCGCTAGACATGCTAGTGCAGGTCAATGTCATAGATCTGTCAAGATCACCTTTGCTCTGTAATTGGGGTACTCAAGCGGATTAAAAGCTCCCGTAGTTCCGACTTTGAATTCGATTTCGTCTCACTAAGTCAGTCGATTATTGCGCCAAACTTTTGGCTCAGTCTAATCAATATTATCTTGTTTCAGGGCAAGGCCGACGGAGAATGCAAATCGCTACCCGTTGTTTTGGGAGTAAATTAACGAAAATGCGGGATCCCTAATCTTAACGACCCTGCAATCCTATAAGCATATGTTAGGGCGCCGTCCGTCCCTTAGATGTGGCATACCAAAACCAATAGCATTTCATAGTCTGGGACCGTTCTCCTAGCGTCAAAGCCATATTCGACAATTGTCTCACGCCACACCTATGTGCCATATTTTTATCAAAGGACAAGTTAGCTTTGCCCCGATATTAGCACCGTGTCTCTACAGTTTCTGAGTAGGCTAGAGGACGCTGTTGTCGAACCAGAGCATTTCATAAGGCGACAAACCATATCCTTGAACAATATCAGTAACAGTTTTCCCTCCGCAGCAGACGTTCAACTTGAAAATGATCCGAACCTCACGGCTGAGCGGCAAACCTTGGACCCGTTAAACCAACAAGCCCGCTTAGGACAACATTGTGTATATTTAATGATATTCTGTCTTACAAAACGACCCAACTTTCTAAACTTTCGGTCCCCCAAATTCCTCAAGCTCTATCGAGCGCCCCTCATCTAAACTGGCCTGTTCGTGACGGACGCTGACCTGATCGGTTTTCATGATACCACTCGCATTTTGAGGCAACCCCCCCTCATTCTGACGACTCTGCAGAGCTTCTTGTGAATCTCGCCAATCCGTGGTCGAGACAATGACAGTTTCATGTCCACCTGGTCTAGAGCTTGGTGGAAGCCAAGCAGAGCCAGACTTACTACGTGGTGTTTGTGAATGGGATACGTATTTGCCTGGACCTTCACGCAGGTAGCCTCTACGGCTTGTCCTGAGCTCGGTGTATAGCATACGTCTAAGTCTAGTCAGATAATCGGAGATGTCACTCATGTCGGGTATTAGTACTCACAAGACGGGGATAGAAATCGCCATGATCGACGCAGCCGGTTCCGCCAAGGTCCAAATAGTTAGATCAGCGCGTTCGTAAGTAAAGTCGGCACTCTTCATACTAAATGCTAGTGATGTTTTGACGATTGCAGTCACTCCAGCACTACAGAGATGTTAGATAGTTTGCCTCGAAGTATGGGGGAAGAAGGTCATACATGACACCGAGGCTCAATGCTATGGCAACTCCTACTCGTTCCCGCCAACGAAGCGAAATACCTACAACGATCGGCCAGGGTAGGAATGCCAAGACGAAATCCAGGGCAGCGGAATAACCTTGCACAACTCGTTAGTACAGGTGCGATCCGTCAACAGAGAAAGACTGACAGGATGCAAAAATCTGATATGTGAACAGCTTCTGCTTATTCCAGCATTTACCAGGAGCTGTACTGTCTATGACCCTTTCGAACGGTGTACACTTGAGAAGGCCAAAGATCCAGATGAGGTTGAGAAAGACGCTAACCGAAGCGATGATCCATATGAGAAACCATCTCATCCAGCGACTACTCGTCAAACGGTAAAGTGTGACAGCGAATGACGCCTTGCTTAGTGATGTTGCCAAACTACCAAACGTGGCGACGAGAATCGTGTTCAAGCTTATGAGTTTTAGGTCGTCGTGGCTGATGGTATCTATATGACTGCCGAAGCCGAGGGAGACAATGTATGTGTTGATGGATACCGCGATTACTAACATAATCTAACATACACGATCACTGCCGTCAGTCACCATGTTCTGTGGCTACAAAGGTGGAGAGAATTGACGATTCATAGGTACTCACACAAGATAGACATAAAAGGTGGTCATCCCACCAGAGACCTTTGCCCCGCCATAGCTTGCAGTATATACGTAGCAGCAACAAAATGGTAGCCGCCAGTGTTAGCGCCCAACATGAGATAACAAGGCGAGCTCCTCTATTGTCAGCCATAGAGAGGAGTCTAAGCTTTGCCGCTGTCGCACACACATGGGAGGGTTCAACGAAAAGAAAGATGCAAGAATTCTACGCTGGTTCCACCGCATAAATTGCTAAGCTTTTCCTTTATACCAGAGCGACCGGTAATGGACTGCGGCCTTAAAGCCTCTAGCTGCAGGAAAGGGGTTGGTAGTGCTGACATTAGTGACAGCTCTGTATGGCGAACCCGAGATCTTGACCATGTGTCAGCAAGGATTCGACGTAGCACATGAGCTCACTGGTCGATGTTATTGCTGCATTTCACATTTAGCGTAGGGCACTGATTCAGGTGCGTCATGCCTAGTCAAAGCTAGAGATTCTGTTTGGGATATGATCGACCATTACGAGACGTCTCATTGAACAGATGTGGAGCCTTTGACCAATAAATAGATGTCTTGCATAATGAAGGGATCTTTGTCCCAGATTGTGATTCGCGCGCGATGGATTAACTTTTGTGGCGTTCGTTCAGTAAATCGAAGCTATTCCGTTCGTCCGATTTCAGCTGCTTTCTGGCGTTTCAGACTCTTCAATCTCTTTTTTCCGAGACAGAGAATTAGGTCTAATTGGTAGGGAAATTACCCCAGCGCTAGGCTGGCTCCTTAAGGTTACATCCACTAATCTGGCACTTTTTGTCAGATGTCATAGCACAACAGATCATCCGGAGGCGCCGAGACACCGCCTGACCCCAACATCAATGACGAGGTCTCATTGACGGAGGATGGGAATCGGAATCGCATTTCTTTTGTCGCCATAGCGGCGGAACATGCCGTTTGCGGGGTAGGTGGCTGAGCAAATAACAAGGAACAGATCACCGTGGCTTAGTATTGAAAAAGCCACTGCGGCAGAAGGATTCTGAACAACCTCACTTCATACAGTTCAGTAGAGAAACACTCTTAACAACATTTGGTAGTTGGATGGGTATATATAGTATGCAACCACGTGATTTTAAATGAAGCGTTGATACCTTCCTGGGATAAGCATTCTTTCCACGCGCATGGACATTCCAGGAGGCTCTCCTGTCTAGCTGTTCGATATTGATATGCGGCAGCAGTTTTATCAAATAGGATATTATTGTACAAGGAACAGCAGTCTTGCGATTCCAGCTCAGGGGTTGTACATGGGGCCACGTCGGCCCCAACTCCACCCATCATTGCCTTTTACTGCGGCCTGTCGATGACTACAACTTGCAATAATTGTTCACGGAGAGGCCTCTTTGTATTCCGAGCAGACTTTGAGTCTTTGATAGACTTGTCCTGATCTGGATGAAACTGGAGAGACCGCAGCTTGGCATATATTGGTCTAGATATTTATTAGGACCAAACATCAAGCAGTCAGCGTACGACGTCCAAAGTGTCCAGGTGCCTGTCAGGGTCTATCTCAACGTACCATAGTAACAGATCATTCGATAGCATCAAAGCCGATTGAACGGAAGCTAGGGCTCCCACAGTGATTTATAGCTCGGCACTAATTCCCCATCGCGAGCAAAATTCCTTCGTGGGTGGCTGGACTTATATCTCGCGAATATCACTCCGCTATTCAATACCGTTTCGGTGAAGAATAGGTCGATATGATTGTTCGAACCGCCTCTTACTATCGCAAAAACTTCTATCTATCCATGATCTAGTTCTTGCCTGGTGAATACGTCGATATTCGTTTATTAATAGCAATACTTTGCTAGCGAACTTCCAATGTCAAACTCGGCTATTACTTGAGCTCTTTTATGATACCCTAGTGCGTCTTGATATATATTCTCTAATCAAGTTTCGTTAGATAAATATGCGATCGAGATAGATAAGAGACTCTCTCAAGCAGTATCAGATAATAGTCTCGGACAGACTGAACCTTTTCTGCACCTTGTTCCGAATATGACTTGCTATCCGTATTTCTCTACTAGACTTTTATAGACCTTTATAACACGCTATATAACAAGACTTATGGTCTTTGCGGCGAATTTGGCGGATTCATATCCCTCCAATCGCACGTGTACGTAGGCGCCGCCTTTAGTTAGTTACTGTAGTGCTTTGTCAGCCATAACATCATAGACTATTCGGCACCTCAGATGTTTTCAGCCTAAAAACCCCGCTCCTCTCTACCAATTCACTTGGAACTCGATTGCCTTGGCAACAATGCCAAGAGCCAAGGATCACTTCTTAGGCCAGCATTATGAAGCTGAACACATCACTGGCCCGTTCAAGCCACTAAATCCCACCAGGCGTTATCTGGTCGCTAGGAATAAGGTGATCGAGGGACCTGACACCCGCCAAGTCAAGCAGCCAGCGATCACTGCTGCGCGCCACCCTCGAGCTGCCTATATCTGGAGTAGCCGAAATAATAGGAAGGGAAGACATGCGCTAGCCCTCAGCTTTGATCCTAAGCAACATGAGGCAACGAAAAGACTCAAGACTACGAATACCTGGAACCAGACTCTACGTGGTATTGCCAAGATGTTTGCTAGATACCCAGTCTGGGATGTGTCTTATGATGTGGCAGTTATCTTCACTATAGGTATTAACCATTTTCCGGTACAAAATGAGGTCTAATTAAGGGATAGGGTCCATCATTTGGGTTGTAAATGGGTTCTACTCCTGGCTGCCCGCCCTAAATCCCTCAACGCATTTCTCTGACTGGGATGGCGGACTAACAGCATTCATTGGGGCAACAGTATTTGAGGTCGGTTCAGTGCTACTTATGCTGGAGGCCGTCAACGAGAACTGCTCAGACTGTTTCGGCTGGGCACTAGAAGAATCTGTTGATGGTTTTCTCCATCTCAATCATGACCATATTTGCAACCACTCACAAGCTCAAAAGCGTACATTCCTCAAAGGAGCTTCAGCAAACGACCAAAGGAGTGAGCGAATGTGGTATTGGTGGCCGACATGGTACGAGCTATCGACGCACTACGTGTATGATATCGGGTTTCTGGCCTGCTCCGCGCAGATGTTTGGCGCCACCATATTCTGGATATCAGGTTTCACGGCATTACCTCCCATCCTCAACAATCTCTCTATATCAGCTCAGAACGGCGTCTACTGGCTGCCCCAAGTCATCGGTGGTCTGGGTTTCTGTGTCTCGAGTTTGCTCTTCATGCTTGAGGTCCAGCCTCATTGGTACATACCCGCACCAGGAGTTCTCGGATGGCATATTGGACTGTGGAATTTCATAGGAGCTATCGGTTTCACGCTTTGTGGAGCGCTGGGCTTTGGGATCAAACAACCAGGTGTTAACTACGCCCTTACCCTATCAACCTTTATAGGTTCCTGGGCCTTTCTTGTGAGTCAAGTGGCACCTTTGAGAAACATAAGACTGACTTGAACTCCCAGATTGGCAGTGTGATCCAATGGTTTGAAAGCCTTGACAAGTATACGGTCCGGGTAGATAAAAAGGTTGCTCCTCTTGTGAAACAGAGTTTGGAAGAGAAAACCTGTCAGCCGCAACGCTCAACTACAAATAACCCTTAATTACCGGACTTATATATCAACTGACTAAGACCATTTATCTCAATCCTAGGCGTGCTTAGTGATGTCTTTGTGTAGGTAGCGAACATCCCTGTTTCTTGCAGCTATGCATGTAACAAGCCCCTGACGTGAGCCTGAAGCCTGAAGCTGCCAACTCCACTTTCAAACTCCCATATATTTTCCCAAGGCCGATAGACTCAGCTCCGGAGAAACTCTAAGGGGGGCGGCTTCTCGAAAAGCTCTGGCGTGAGCCTGCTAAAGAAGACCTATAATGTCTTCCATATGAAAAGCCATTCACTACTATCGCTGTTATCTACATGCTCCGCAGTAGCTCGCTAGGGCGTCAAATACGCAACCCCTTACGCAAATGGAGTAGGACTTCTGGTGAAGGACGACAAGGTAGTTAGGCGCATAGCCTAGGCCACGCCAGCATACACATATGAAAGAACAGAAACAGTAATACTAGGATTGCCGGAATTTTTCATCCCCAAGGCTTTTGTAATAAATGATTAGTGGAGTATAACGACACTTTAGCAGCCGGTAATTGACAGCGTTGAAACTGCGCTAGCAAAAACTATTGATTTTGCTCGTATGTAAACAGCTTAGCAACTTGCGGCTGCGGAAAACTAGCCTCTTTCTAGACAGGCGTTGTGATTGTGGAAATTACTGAATAATACAGAAATGGCTCCTTTTTCAGGTACAAAATATCCCATTGTTGCATTCAATCTGTTTGGTGTGAGTTGTAAAAATTGTCTCATAATGGCGCCTCGAACTTTGAGAACTCTGTTCGCTGCGGCCCTGGCTACATCCGGGGTTCATGCTGGACCCTGCAAGCCATCTCTTGGCACTTCGTCTATCGTTTCGTTCTCAAGCACATTCTCCAGGGTGGAAACGTGGTCAACCACTGAGATCCTGTCTTCAGCTGTACCCACCACCACCACCACCGATATTCTATCGACAGCCACCAACACCGAGTCCACTTCCGATGGGCTATCGACTACCGAGACCCATTCTACCACTGAGACTCGATCGACTACCTTCTTCGAATCAACAGCGTCAACAGAAACAACCACCGCCCCTGCTACTACATCCTCCGTATGCATCCCTACTTGCTCTCAAGGTCAGCAGGCCGTCCTCAAGGACACATTCCCCGATCCACGTGGATGCGGAAGGCAAGTCGCACCTTGGAATCTCAAGGACTCTTTCAAGATCATTCCCGATAAAGATATCCCTTTCTCCGAGTGCGCCAATGAATGCGCCAGTAACTGCCATTGCAAGTCGTTTGTCTGGGACTACACCTGTAGCCAGTTCTCTGGCACCTACGCCGAGATGAACCCTGGGGAATTTTACCTCGGCCCTGCTTTCTATGATGTAGGGACCTGCCTCAAGTGTGAGGAGGCTGAGTCTACCACCAGAGCCCAGTCTACGACAGAGACAATCACTACTGCTGAGGTTGAGTCTACCACCACTGAAGCCCAGTCAACAACCGATGCCCAGTCAACCACGCTTTTTGAGTCGACAACGTCAACAGAGACAACCACCGCTGCTGCTACCACAACCACAGAAGCAAGCTCAGCCCCATGCCTATCATTCTGTCCGGCCAATGAACAAATTGTTCTAAGAAACCCAGCCCCTAATATGTGCGGATTAACCTACGCTGTTGGTTTGCTCCCAGACTCTGTCCGTCTGGGTACCCTTCCACTTAGCACTGTCGCCGATTGCGCCAATGCATGCTCCAACAATTGCCATTGCAAGTCTTTTGCGCAATACCAGACCAACTGTTACCTGTACTCCGGCACCTTTGCTGAACTCAACCCGCCCTACGCTTACTATGGTTATCCTTACTACGATATGGCGACCTGTTATTACTGCGATGATTGATGATTGCGAGAGACGGGGAGTTATACTGTGGCAGCGAAGCGATTCAAGACAACTTCACCCAACTTATCGACCAGACCAAGAGGACGGCCTCTATCAGTCGAGAAAAGTGGGATAGACCTGGGGGTGGAAGATTTCTTCGTGCCAAGGAAGTTTGCGAGTTTTTATATAGATAGCTTATGGTGCAGACCAACGATTCTCTGAGACCACGCCTTGCACGCCCAGCACGCGAAGCAAAGAGCAAACCAGTTTTCACATACAGCCTGCGGAGCCGTAAATAGATCGACTTACACTTGACCTGAACCAAAAATCCACTACCTTGCCCAGTGGCGGCTGACGGTGAACTGAGAAGGCCATGGTGATACTGCACGAGCATTGCTTCTTGGTGAGGACTTTCTAAACTCCGGATATCTACCCAAGAAGCAGACCAACTACCACATACGACCAAAGGTAGTGGAAAATACGGGATCCCGTCCGCTCTCCCATAGTCAAGCCACTAACCGGCGGATTAGTAGTTGGGTCGGTGACGACCAGCGAATCCCCGCTGTTGTATGTTTCTTTTTGCAAATCTCATATTGGGACACCTCCCTCGAGATCGCTTGGTGCTGAGATAAGTTATGGATTTTTTAGTCTTCGTCGCCCTAGCCGTGATTTTGAGTATATCACACAAGCTTCTAGCGCTTGGAAATATGGAAGTGGTTAACGCGCCGAGTCCTTTTCTATCTTGGCTTCTGCGTTTGGATCCTTTTTACATTAAGATGGGTTTGAATGTAGCTGTAAACGTACACAGCTTTGTTCTTCCTCGGGCCGAGGCTCAAGATGCTCCGAGCTTAACAATTGAGGTAGCGGGACATCTTGCTGCTAAAGGGAATTGAGAAAACAAAGTTTAATACAACTGTAAAGATAGGCTGGCTTAACATTTTGGAGTCTTAGGTAGATATAGTGGGATTCATACAACGGTTCATAGAAAAATACACCGCAGATAAAGCTCTATTACCGATTTCAACTATTCTTTAATTCGAAGTGTTTATTGAAAATAGGATGTTAGTTTGACTGGCAGGAGCTACCCTGGAGCCATTGATTTTCCCATGACTAGTCCTACCTGCTACACTAGTGGATGTTCAGACACGGACTACTCACCGTTGTCTTCGAATATAAATAGTCGATTGTATTATAAACGAAAGACCTTGGGATATATTATTTAATCAAGGGGTCCAAAGACTCTTAATCTATTATAGCGATGAATAATATGAGACTTTGGAGGAGCAGGAAACAATTGGCCGGAATAAACTTGATCCGGCTCATGACACTGATGAGTGATTGGCTTGGTCGTTGCTAGTAAGTTGTGTCAGCAAATCGGGTCTTGTGATTGGCCAAGAATAGCCCCTTTTGTGGGGTGCTCCACTGTATTTAAATAGCACACAGCCACAACCCTTTGAGGGAAAACAAGGCTCTTTCAGCCCTCTTCGGTATGCTCGATTCGGTGAAACATAGCTGCTAATCACAAGTTATCACCCATAACCATAACCTATTACCCTCAAAATACCTCGACTATGCTTTCCTTTCCCGACGACGACGGAAGATTAGAAGAACACGAACTATACAAGGTTTGCTCTACAGCCTAAAGCTTACTTCAACAACAACGAAGAACACGCTTTATATTGCTAAACAAACCATTTTTCAATTCGTACTACAACCTAGACTTACACTTGGTTCAAGTTTATGGTGAAAGAAGCCGCCTTCAAACCATCCCCCTCTGCCTTGACCGTGAAAGACCCTTTACCCTTAGACTTTGACCGAACAATTGCAAGCGCCAGCCCACTGAAAGCGTTTCTTTGCTTCGAATGGAACGCAGTGAAGTCTGCAGGATACCCATTATCCGTAGCAACAAGCTCCCCGGGCCCCGTGACAGAAAACGAAATGGTGTTATTCGCGTTTGGTACAGTTCTCCCCTTCGAATCCGTGATTGCCACTTTCAAAAACGCCAGGTCCTCACCATCGGCATCGATAGCCTTGCGATCTGCCTCCACCTTGATCGCAGCAGCTTTTCCTGAAGTTTGGACTGCCTGGGTGGCCCATTTCTTTCCACTCTTATACACCACTACTCTCACTTCACCAGGTTGATAAACAGTCTCATCCCACCGGAAGCGATACTCTCCCTCTTTCTTCTTTAGTCGGCCTTGTGATTTACCATTGATGAAAAGCTCAGCCTCGTCACCTGAGCTAAAAACATGTACGGGCGTCTTTTTTCCAATGCGGGCAGGCCAGTTCCAATGAGGCACGATATGCGCCATTGGCAGATCGGGTCGCCACCGAGACTGGTACAGATAGAATCTCTCTTTGGGAAAGCCTGCGAGGTCAACAATACCAGAGTATGCGCTTCGTGCTTCAGGCCAAGGCGGTTCACCCAGGTAATCAAATCCCGCCCAGGTGAATCCACCAGCAACAAATGGGTGTTCATCTTGAGTCTTAAACACTCTGTCTGCAGAAGATCCCGCATCTGCAGAGTATAGTTCATACCCGGAGATCTCCAGCCGATCGTAGTCTGCCCCAGAACTTTCAGTGATCGGTGCACTATTGTACGGCGTGACTGGAAACGTGAATGTGCCACGAGTGCTGAGCGACCATCCAACCTCACTACCCAGGATGAGTTTGTCACTAAAATTGCCGTGAAAATTGTCATATTGTCCCGGTCGAGCTCGTGAGCGATTGAGATGTTCATATGCAGGCCCCCATCGGATACCCTCACCCTGATAGTTGAGGTTGATGAGGTCATAGATCTCTGGTAGAGTTTCGTTGGGAAAGCCGACATTCAACGAGCCAGTGACAGGTCGCGAGCTGTCTTGCTCTCGAGTTATCTTCTTGAGGTATTTGGCAATTCGCGTCGATGCTGGTATATCATGGAGGTTCTGCTCCATTACTTCGTTCCCAACACTCCACACGATGACAGAAGGATGATTCCTATCTCGGCGTAGGAATGAACGGAGGTCAGGCTCACGCCAGTCTTTGAAGATGAGATGGAAGTCTGAGGTCACTTTCTCGATCTCCCATACATCAAATATCTCATCGACGACGAGGAATCCCATCTTATCTGTGAGTTCAAGAAGTTCAGGTGCTGGAGGGTTATGTGCCATACGGATTGCATTGACACCAATCTCACGGAGGATCTCCAGCTGTCTTTCTGCTGCGCGATGATTGAACGCGGCTCCTAAAGCACCAAGATCGTGATGTTGATTCACTCCGTGTATATACACTTTTTCTCCGTTGATATGGACACCGTCGTCGGGCGTGAAGCGGAGTGTGCGGATTCCAAATTGTGTTTCATACTCGTCTAGCAGGATTCGGCCATCAAAGAGACGTGTGACAGCTGTATAAAGGTGCGGTGACTGTGTCGGCGGTGGTCCCCAGAGTTTAGGGTTCGGTATTTTGACGCTGGATGTGACTGTATGGCTACTCTTTGACCCGGTCTTGACAGTTTTCTGTGGCAGGGTTGCCGCTTTACGGCCACGCGCGCCTGATTTAAGATCAACTTCAAATATATCCGTTCGGATTGAGATGAGGTTTTGGCGATTTTGGGTTGGAGTAGTAACTTCGGCCTCAATTTCGATGACGGCAGACTTGGAAGACACATCTCTAGTAGTGACATGAGTTCCCCAGTGTGCGACATGTGTCTTCCCAACCTTTGTAAGCCAAACGTTACGATAGATGCCGGCTCCAGGATACCAGCGCGATGAGCGCGCGGTAGGATTCTCAACACGAATCGCCAGTTGATTTTCTCCTTTGATCAGATGATCTGACAGATCGATGCGGAATGAGTTGTAGCCGTATGGCCAGCCACCCATAACCCTTCCATTAAGCCAAACTATGGGATACGACATGGCGCCGTCGATATCGAGAAACACAGACTTCTCAAGGTCTTGAGAATCAATGTGTATTGCCTTTCGATACCACCCCACTCCCTGCACCGGAAGGCGACCCATGTCTCCTGGAATTATTGGATCCTCTTCAGTGTAAAAAGGGCCATGTATAGCCCAATCATGCGGTATTTCGATCTCATCCCACTTGCTATCGTCGTATTTTTCATGTACGTAGGGAATATCCACGTTCGGTTCTTCTTTCGGTCGCTCATGTTGCAACTGAGGATCCTCAATGAAGTTGTTGCCAGATGGCAGGACCCAATCTTTCAAAACATAGAGATCCGTGTCATTGGCGTCAGGGCGGTAGTCGTATATGAGATTGTCTGGAGCTGACTCGAAATGCTTGAATCGCCAGCCATCCCGTAGCCGAAGCCGTTCTCGTGACACTCCAAGTTTTGCCCTGGGATCAGCGACGCACTTGGCGGGAACGACAGCCAGTGTGAGCAGCAGTACCCAAAGGACTGCAGACATCATGCCGAAGCTTTTCATGATGCCGGAATAAGTATGTCGAGCAGGACAAGAAGAGGCTTCCCGACTCAATCCAGTATTGGAATATGACCATAGCTATATAGCATCAGAACTTCCTAGTATTGATGTTCTGCGTGGGTTCGACAGGCATCGTTTTAGCCTGATGTGGTATTGCCCGGGCTACGTATTAGCCGGCGCATATAAGTAGCTTCGTTTCATAACATTGTGTCGATCTCATCCCAACTGAGTGTTCGGCAATTCACCTGACTTTTAACCAGGCTAAACTATAGCTTTCCGAGCTCGGATGATAGGTGCGCCTAGCTCATGCTAAATTCTACATAGGCCGACATTGGAGGTGCAATCCACAGCCGGTACTACTGTTCCCGTCATCGAGGACGTTCCTGGGGTGACCCCACCTATGCTGAGATCTGGTTTTGGAGCTCTTGCTATTGTGGTGCAGCGTTTGACCAGGCGAGAAGTTTCCTTTCAATAGTCGTGGGGGCTTCAAAGGGTCCTGAAAAATATAAAACCTGTTAAAGAAGCTGTCAAGCAAAGTCGAGTAACAGAAAGATCAATCACGTCGGACGACCTGATGATCAGCTCGTCAATATGCCGAGGAACCTTGACAAACTCACCTATGGCCTAGCCAATCGTAAAGCTACGCTATTTATCCTAACAGCGGGGTTATGCGTAAATATGTATGTAAATGGCATGGTAACTTGACAATACCAGAAAAGATCGTCTTGATGCAGGCGACCATTCTGATGTCATGCGGGGTAATGAGCCCATGACCTACTGTAGCATTTACAAAGGATCACCTCCAAATTACTTGCTCGCTATCGCTGTACAGTCGCGGTTCCCGCGAGCTACTGTTAAGCTGGACATTGCATATACCGTATTGCTGATCGACATTTCATAGACAGGTATTTCCACGCCCTCTCAGAAAAGCTTCCTCTCTATCTTGACAATTATATAAATATACCTGGCGTTCGTAAATGATATCAGAGGACAGCTTCAGTGATTATAAGAACACGGCTGACAGTAAAATATGATGCTCCAAGTTTGCACAAAGTTGTTCTATCATTGCATATTTGGCAATATGGCAAAGCCTTGAGAATGGCAGAACCATTGCTGTTGGACTTGAGAAAGAATTCGTGTCGGGGCCGCTTTTACTGATGATAGTTGGAGATAGTGAAGAGACCGCGGTTCTCAGGCATGGGAACCAGTAGTAGCGCGATACTCTTTTTGTCCTATCTTTGGGTCTATACCATTTCCCGTACTGCCCAAACAGACTGCACGAAAGAACCTAGCGCTTCTGATTATTGGCTGCTGATACCTGTATGACCGTTTCATTCTCAACCATTATCCCCCGTCCGTTTGCGGAGTGTCGAGAAATCCCAGCCGCTTGTCTGACTTTACTTGGACTGGGAATAGTCGCGACATTGCCAGGATAGCTATCGAGCATGTGGATCTCGGAGTCGGAGAAAGAGCCGCCATTACTCTCAAGACGGCCGGCAAGCTCATGCGTAGAACTTGTTTCGTCTTTCGCGAGGCTCGATAAACGGATCGACTTCTTGGTTCTGGACCTGTCGTAACTCTCGGCGAAGGTGTTAGCGCTAGAACCTCTTGTCGCTGCTGGGTTGGTGCACGTCGTAAGAAAAAGGCAAGCGGGTCGAATTGTCGGAAGACAAGCTTGGAATAATGATTAGTTATATTTACATGAGTCTCGAGTCCTCAAGCGAACGTACTAGATACAGTAAGCAGGTTAACCTCGACTGATGCCCAGATAATAACCAGTGATAGGTCCCAAGGCAGCTCAGTCGATGCATCATCTAACTTTGTAGCAATGGAGATGATGACCAATCCTGCTATACACACCCTGAGTCCGTTCTATCAGAATTTCTACTTGTGAGAACTGGGCTCGATAGTTGGAGACTCACAAGGTACCAAACATAAACATCAACAGGACCCCAAACTTTTGTATCCAAGGCAACTGGAGTTTTTTAATTTGCAGAATTGGCAGTACCAAAATGAAAACGTCAATAAGAATATGTGAGAGTATGCTTCCAAAAATATACTTGTGGGTTTCGACGCCGCATTGAGCTGTTGGCCTCAAGTTCAAGTCCCAGAAGGCCTGGATAGGCATGCATTGGAAAGTCGTAACAAAGATCTAAAAGATATGATCAGTAAGAGTTCGAGCACATGGACCGAAGACTATACCCGAGAAATGAGCCATAATATCGACGCGCCGAGTAAGATGTAGACTGCAATCTTGATATTGGTGATCCGAAACATGCGCCAATAGAAGAATAAGAGGGATAGCTTTGCGAAAAAGACGATAAAGGCATATATCTGCTCGACCGTGAACATGAAGTGTAGTGTAACAGAGGTGGCCTCTAGCATGGTCATGTTCTCGATATTGTCGATGTGTAAACCAAAGCCATTGGCAATCCCTAAGATTCTACAGTCAGCATTGATAATCTTGCATCGGGACGGGAAAATCTACAAAGCGGTATTGTAATGGCCCATGCGACGGTTGCCAACTTTTCTTGGTTAGAGAATTTATCGAGCCCTTTCCATTTGGAGAACAACTTACATAACAGCCGATAGCAAAATAATCGTCCCACCAAAGTCCAGCTTTGGTGATTCTTCTGCTTAACAACCGGAGAAATAAGCAAATAGTAGCAGCAGCAAAAGGAACAAACTCAGCCACCCATAATTGAGGCTGTCTGGTCGCTACCATGACGATGGGGCATGTAATAGTGACAAGGGATGAATTAGGGGCCTCAGACCAACGTAAATGAAAGAAGGAAAACACAAGAAAATATGGATCTTGGGCACTATTTTACGGCGTGGGAAACAGTCTAGTTTAATATAGAATCTCCATTCCTGATTAGTTCCCGACATCCAACGATTCGGGACAAAGCACAACTGCCAAGACTAACACTTGAACGATTCGAGACGGGAGTCTTTGGTCTAAATTCCAGTATGATACACTATATCATTAACGTTGCTCCTGTGGCGGCGTGTCTTCCGGATCTAGACAAGCCCATGCAGCAATTTCTGGGACACTTGAGAATGGTGGCAGCTTTGTGGCGTACGGTTCGACAAAACCGACCTGCGTGGCGTTTCGCAGACGGATCTGGCCCGGGGTTAATCTGTGGGCGTCTGAAATCATGCCATACTGGTTTCAACTGTAACTTGGCAGGGGAGAGTTTCCGTAGATGTATGAGCATAGGTTTTGATACTCAAAAAGTAGAGAGACTGTGGTTTTTACGATGGTTCAATTACACATCTGGAAGTTTACAGCCTCAGAGAGTCCCTGATGCGGCAGCAAGGCTTTGCCCAGACTCCTGGGTAGAAAGCTTACGTTTGCTATGGTGACACGGTTCAATAAGGTCTCAAAACTCTATCCAAAGCTCGCCGCACCTCTTTTGGATCTCCTACTTGTTGTTCTTTCTGGTCATTGGCTAGAAGTAGCTGAACCAATAATCATATCAGCGTCGTTCCTTTTGGCCATCATAGCTGAGAATCCTGACATCAATGGCATGAAGATAGAGCGGCTGTTCATTCAAGGTTGAAGTGAAACCTTGCCTTTTGTGAGTTGACTTGCATTTATCCTAGGCCAAAATAATTGACATAAATGACCCTATGGCGAATAGTGAAGACCCATCAAAAAGGCAACACAGATTGGTACAAATCCCCAGTGTTGCCATTCTCCATGTCCAATAACCGCTTTAGCCACAAATCCGTCAAATAAAGACATAGCAAGTGCGCTGAAATAAGCCAGACTGATAAGCTTCTTGTCTCTGGTGAGACCAAGATTGAAAAAGAGGAAGCTGATGATGATATTCCTGCTTCCGTAGATTCGTGTAACACCGCGAATGAGTTTTCGCGCCTGAGGGTCGGAGGGAATGGTGAACTGGAGATTTTGCAGCGTCGCTTCGAGGCGTGTCAAGAGGTTGATTCCGATTAGGCCGGGGATGAACGACACAACCTGAGCCGCACGGAAAAGATAGTTATCATACATATCGAATGATTGTAGTACTTGTTGAGTGATTTGGTATGCTGAAGTAAGATCATAAAAAAGCGACTTTATGCAGAAAGTGTGATTCAGCTCCAGCTGACCTCGGTTTTATAACGAAAGTAATCTCTCAGAGTGTAAGCACTATGCCTTATCCATCGCTGCTTACGTGTTAGACTGTTGTCTGTGTAAGTTAGTAGGATTTCCTCGATATGAGATCGCAACGTTGTGATTGGATAGGATTTGATCCTTGGTGCTTTTCACCTGCTAAAAGGGCTATCACTAGACTACAATAGGCTCACTACCAACTGGCTTTCTATGCTCCACCATAGTACCCCTCAAGTTATCAGCAACAGAGAGTTATCTCCAATTGCTTAAAGAAAGGAGCAGATTGTGTCACCTCCTGTCTGCTCATTTAGACATGTCAAGTTCGATTTTTGTGCAAAGTTGTACGCAGAATTCGGGGATATTTTGTAGCGTATTTCCAAATTCATTGGACATTCGAAAACAAGGCGAAATCATAACGGGTCTAGCCCCCAGTCTAGTCAAGTCTTGAAACATCGAGAAGGCTTATGGTTTGTTAAACGAGTAGAGGCAGCACGGGGTCAATAGAGGATATAGCATGGCTCGATGTGGTAAGAGGAAGAGCACATGCGCTTGCATGTACTTATGGCTCACATTGGATTGTCTTAAGAAACTACCTATTCTTGTTGTCCCAGCAGGTCTTTTGGGAGCGTGAGAGGCATCAACTTGGGTAGCACTCCAGACCTAGGAGTATCTACTATCTTACCAAGTCAAACCAGGTCTTTGCCAAGGTTAAGGGTAGGCCTTTATGTCTTATCTGAGTACCATAGCAAATTAAGTAGAACTGTGTGTCGAGTTCGTTGTCAAGGTAGGTAGTTAGTGTTACCACAAACTTCTCGATGGTTCACTCGGCTCTGTATTGAACCATACACTTAGCTATGGCGGGCCCTACCTCAAGACCCTCATGAAACTTCGCATAGTGCAGTAGCCATGACAATGTTATGTTACTAACTCTGGCGTGTAAGGGTGGTATGAACAGTGAGAGGGCTTGCGCCAGCTCCTCACTCGATGTATCGTTAGTAAGGCATAGAAATAACGTAAACAAAATCATAGCTAGTGGTCGAATTAGGGCTGTAATAATCGAAATTGTCAAGCAAATCGCTTTGACGAACAAAATTTTATATGCGCTGCCCTCGTCATTTGAACGTATTACATTCAATCGCATATCTATACTAGACGCTGGTGCATAATACCGCAAGCTTGTACATCTAAACGAACATACTGAAAGTTGATTCTCTATCCATACTAACTGGCTAATGTCTCATCCAAACTGTAGGGTATCATTTCAGGAATGGCAACTCTTTAGGCATCGAGTTAAAGTCGGACGGCGCAAACCGCCACCAGTCTTTACGTGTGTTCATGAACAACCATCGCAGTACCAGATGCACAATCCAGGGAATTGGAGGAAAGTCATGCCAGACTCCACCTTCGAAGGACTTGTCGTGAAGGACCATGGTAAGAGGAAATACATCGGTCTGTACAATTTGTCAGTTTTTTGCGTCTTGTCAACATCAAATATTAAGGGCAGGGCATACTCTGAACGTCGGATCTCCCATACTCTTCTTTACAATTCCATCTGTCTTGGCTTTCAACCACTTCTCCCAATCAGTCTTGTCCGAGTACTTTTCCAATCCAAGCAGGGTATCGATCTCGTCTTGCAAATGATTTGTCAGGACAGGCATGAATGAATCAATGATCCCCTGCAGCTTCACTCCATCAAACTCTTCGTTCTCTTTCGTGACCTTCAGGAGGTACTCTCGATAAGTCTCCAGGCCGTTGTGGAATAGCTTATGCTCGTTTACGTTGGCGTCCATGAGCCCTGGAACACCACAGATCTCATTGACCTCAGGGAACAGCTCTGTCTCTTCGACTTCATGGTGCTCGTGAATCATATCGCCCCATCGAAGAGCAAAGTTTGCAAAGTCGAGCTTGTCCTTTTTTGTGCCTCTGGCGGCAACATTCGGACTTTGCAGGTAGATGGCATTGATACCGCGGATGAGACAGTTGTGCACAAGACTCATTTCGGCAGCCATTCTAGAAACTGGCGTACCGTGAGATTGTTTCTAGAATAGTCATTAGTAAAAAGACTGGTAGTAGACTGAGGCACGTGTTACCGTTACGCCATGCTTAGCAGAGCTGATGAGCTCGTATGGACCCTCAAGAGAGGTAGGTTGTGATGACTTGGACATTGCGGGTTGATTGAGTCTATACGTGAACAAGAAAACTGGGTGCTTCAACAGATGTTATATATGGAGTGACCGTGCAATGAGATAGGGCTGAAGAACTGATACTACACCATGTAAGCGTCAGCATTAATCACAACGTCTCGATTGGTCTTACGCTTAGAGCGACGAGGTGTAACGTCTTATCTCACGTCAGCACAAACAAACAAGCACCGATTTCCTAATCTGGCTAACTAACCCTTTTTCGTAAATTTGGCATTTTGTGACGGCTGAAATCAAGGCCAATAGTCAGCTAGTAATATCAAATATTACAATCTGACATGGTCCCTGGTGGCTTGAGAGCGACAGATGCAGAGACTAACGCTTCTAGGGATTTCACGCGAGATTGAAGTCCGCCAGTGAGTATGAGGCTGGGGCTTAGATATGGTTAGTCAAAAACCTAGTTGTCAGAGCTGAATCTATTTATGGTTACTCTGAACTTTGTCCCTTAGGCTAGTTATTATCGTAGTAAAAGATTGGCTCTTACAGCACAGCACTTTCATGCCACATTGAATTCAGTGAGCAGTTTAAAATGACGTTAAGAGCTTATTGTTTGTGGCGGCTCACTTATAAGCAGCTAAGCAACAACTCTGTTAAAACACGGGAATGGCGTTGAAGCTGTGTTTGTCCTCCGGATACGAACGGTTCCGTTCGCTAGAGTATTAGCATACGTGGCCCAGTGCCAAAATAAAATAGCTACAGAAACATTCTGAAGCGTAATCATTATTGGTCTTTAACTTTGGTTAGAGTTGTGATAAATGAACGATCTGTCATTTTCTACACATGTGATCTGACAGAACTATCATTGCTGATTGGCAGAACCCACCATGAGTCTAAGCGATTTGTCAGAGTGGGTTAAAATTACAGTGAAGGGTTGCCTATAGCATACTGCAATTTTAACCCAACAATTGAATTCGCCCAGAAAAGACGCCCAATCACACTCAAAGTCGATATCAGAGGTTACGGGCCATCGAGTCGAGGCCAGTTGTAGGACTTCCTAACCACCCATCCATCGTGGAGAAGGACTCAACTCAGCCTGCATAGTCAGTATAGTCATGCATTGCAATAATCACGATCAAAGCGAACACCGCAACTAACATACTTGCGAATGCTGTAAATGGCTTTGTCACCACGCTCAATTATTCCGCACAAGGTCCAGCGCGAAAGGTCGTCGTACTTCACGTCTTCACTCCTCTCCATAGTCAAGAACTCCCCCGAGCGAAGCCAAGTACGACGTACCATTCCAGGGTTTTAATGAGATAGTAGTAATACAAGTAAAAACTGTTTATTTACATGGTTCGACCGAAAACGATCAACCACAATAAGTAGTATGCTTTAATCCAAAATCCGCTACGCACTAGGACCTCGAGCTTTAGTATCAATTGTTCCCACAGGATATAATAATTCGGCAATAAGCAGGCTAACAATTGAATGATATTGTTATATCGATAAGACTTTCACAACTACACCAGACGATGCACAAGTCAGCGCAACTATGAGTTGAACACAGTTCAAAGATATCACATGATGATATGATTCAGCATTTAGGAGAACTAAAATGCCAAGTCTACTTTGATTCAAGCTCGCGAATAGCCGAAGCAACAGGCAAGATGCATGATAAAAGCCGACTGTTGCAGGGTTGGCCCTGGGAGAGTTCAAATGGCCTTTGATGACAACACCGTTATCAGGCGTGACCTTGAAGGTGTTGGGGCCGATCTGGCCATTAAAGGGTTGGGCGGAAGTCATTTCACCTTCGTTTTTGTATTCTAGTGTAGCTAAGTTGGTGGTGAAAGGTGGGATGGCAGGGTTAAAGCATGCAGTAAAGTAGTGCTGAGAACCCTCGATGTCGAAAACCGCAGTTGTCTTGTTGGCATCGTCTTGGATCAACGTCCCGACTGCTTCCGACATCTTGATAGATTCGTAAGATAAAGCTATTCTGTTAAAGTTGGATGGTAAAGACGAGGATACATGGGATGGCGATGGCGTATTGATCAAGGAGTCAGGTTGGCCAATTCATACATGTCAAGAACTTGGTCCCACCCCACCATGGTCTTCCCATCCGACCCAGTCGGGCGGCGGCACAGATCATGCGTTCGATTTCCAGCTTTAGTCAGTTGGGGCATTCTTTTCGACGGTATAGGGTTGATGATTTAAATACGCAGTCTTTTCCCACATCTACACAATGGTAACTTGTAGTTAATCACTACCTTGCCACGTGATTTTCTAATTTATTTACTTGCTACTCTAGGTGGCTTTTCAATCCACAGAGTTCTGTCAACATTGTAGGGTAGGTCATGTTTCATGTTTGAACCCAACCACAAACCACGCACAAACGTCATCTGTCAAATTCAAGCGGGTGCATGAGTACCGAGATTTGCTCTCAAACTATACTCCCGACAGATTTCGTCTCGCAAACAGTCTTTGAGAAAGCGAACGTTACTAACAGCCGCAGCAGCAGACCTGTCGTGAATTAACGCCGCGGATATCACAAGGCATGCTCACATTCAGATGCTACTACCAGCTTCAAATAGAGAAAAACTGCAATGATTTTAAGGCAAATTATGAAATCCGAATATTAGGTAGGATAAGACATGGATTTATGCGGAATTATCACTAAAGACCAAGTCTAAGCAGTCGTCGAAATTCCTCTTCTCACACACCCTGAGGCAAGATAAAAAAGCCGCCCTTGACGTGTCCAAACCAAATTTTGTTTACGAAAAATGTATGCAATTGTACCTCTGATGATACACATAAGAAGTCCTATTAACTAAAGTCTGACTGCGCGCCTGATTACCACAGCCGTGAAGTCATAGTATGTTTTGAAAAAGAGCCCAAGCATGACCTCATAGCCCGATCCACTTCATTAAATAAGTTTGAACTCAGGTACCGGATATCTCACCCCTGCCGATTCTCTCCATTAATACTACACAGATAAGTCAGGATTTGCATCTCAAAACAAGGATGGAGGTGTCAAACATTATTTACGCTCCCACGCACCGGTGCCCTCAACGACTACCGGAAATTCAACATCGAGGCCGGGAAATTCCAGGCCACCCTCGATCACAACACCGTTGTCTAACTGGATCTTGTAGGCTTCCGGGCCGATCTTACCATTATGGGAATGGGTAAAATCCAACTGGCTCAGGTCTTCATACGTGATCGTAGCCGAGTCGCTTTTGAAAGACCGCACGGTAGGGCTGATAGTCATGCTGTAGACATATGAGGTACCGTCGATAATAAAGTCGGCAATCAGTTTGCCAGGGATGATGCAGCTCAAGACACCCTTTGCTGTTGACGTTTCTGGGGCCTTGTCTGTTGGAGTGTGGTATATTTTGTAAGTCATGTTCAAGTCGAATAGTGAAAAAAAGGATATGTGGAAGATAATACAATAAAGAAATGATTTATTATAGGAAGGGTGCAGACCTGTTGAGGCGTGGAAGTGGTGAAGTTACACATGTACACCCGAGGAGCATGCTCCGTTTTAAGAGGCGTTTTTTCTCCGCCCAACAGGCCGTTGACAGAGTTTTGGCCTGGACTGCCTGTTCGTTAGAGTGCTGATAGCTTGTAAGCGAATAAAGTGGTGTTAAAAAATGGGGGTCTTCGTCTCAGGTAGAGAAATATCATTCAAGTCGTCATAGCGTAACGATGCATCGTGAGATGGGCTGCATGACGCAAGCAGAGACATGCTGGCTGCTATAAACCATCAAGAAGCATCTCGATCAAAAGTTGAAGACGATGCGCTCCTTAAATCGCTCGTAACAAGAAAAAGGGACCTGACGTCAGTCTGGATCTACACTGACCCAGTCTTTTCTAAGCGGTGCAGATCAATGTTCTACATCCCGCTACAGGCCCAATGAGGTCCTTGCGAAAGGGTAAAGCCGGCGCTAACCAGTTTGTCCCCCAGTTATATGTCGTAATCGTTCCATATCATTTTGTTCCAGCAAATTCTTCACGCGGCTCGGCGCAAAGGAGAACTTGCCAAGGACTAGGTTGCGGGACATGAGTCTATTGATTTACATGTACCCTTGGAGGTAATTGCTATGCTTCTTCACCAGAGGACATATCCGTCTCACTGTTGCATAGTGGGTTTGGGACTTGAAAATCCCAGCAAGATACGACACTGACGTGGTCCTATTTGGTATCGATAGGTATAAGAGAATGGTTATATTGAATAATACAATACGTATTTAACTCACTGGGTGGGATCATCTGAACTCCGTCAAAGTCATCGGATCAAATGTTTTCTGAAAGTTGGCCTCAGATGTGTAATCGAATTTCTATCCCTATCAGCGACAACCTCTGACACTGATCGACGATTCATTCCTGATAATTGAAGCTGTAATACTATGGGCATTTTAAGGCGAAAAAGCTTTTCTTTATGCCTTCTATATAACAAAAATATAATATTCCTTCGCTCCCACCTCATTCATTTCGACTCTTGCACAATACTCATCCCTTGGAAGGAATGGATCGCTTGGGAAATGATGATATGAATTTCCCCTCATCTGAATCTCTGCACGCCCAATCCGCCTGTACTCGCCTTTCCTGACACCCGTTGGTTGTAACACAATTCCACTATGTATATGTGGCGTCGAACGAAACACAACAGGCAGCCAGAAAGCAAGAAAGGTTTCATTCCCTGCGTGCTCCTCAAAAGCATCAAAGTCCAGTCTCTCAATAATTGTATGCCCGCGCATAATGCGGTTGTCATCTAGAATGATTCCACTTCGACTCTCACTCGCGTACACAGTGCATTCCTTGAGGTATTCGCATCTGATCTCTAGGGTCCCGCGAATGATTTCGCCAAAAGGATTTGAAGGGGTGAGATACTCGATATCGATGTTCTTAATCTCAATGTGTTCTTTTGTGACGGGAAATGTATAGGGTGCGCTGTTGAAATACTTGATAGGGGTGCTGTTGGAAGCCCACGACCAAGTTGGGGCTACTGCAGACTCGTATCTTCGGCCACGGCTTGTACTCCAGCAAAGCTGAGCTGCAAAGTCATTCCTCCACATGCCTGCTATATACTCATCAGGCGTGTCCTTCTGAATAAGCTGGGCAATAGCGGAGATGGCTACGAGCTTATCGCGTCCGAAGGTCAGCTGGCAAGATGAGTACTGCTCAACTATAGAAGGCCAACCAGAACGAGATAACCAATCATCACCTTTAGGGAGATTGAGAGAACAGTCTAGGTAGCGTTGAACACGTGGGATCCCTTCATTCCAAATTTCGCAAGCAGTGAGGGAGCGGCATACCCAGAAGATCTGTTGCTTGGTGAAGTGGAGCGTCCGCGGTGAAAGAAAGCGTTCTTGAACGACCCAAGCTCGAGTCATCAGTGGGATTTCGTCCATGGGTGGCTCGAGCAGCTCAGGAGCGAAACACTCGTATAATCTGGGTCTAGGTCCATTCTTTCCCAGCAAGACTTGACATGTCCAATTCTGCTCGCGATCGAAAAGGCATCCTACCTGTCCGTCAGATGCACTTGTAGCCGCGATGTTCAATCCTGAGTGCCCATACACATTGCCCATGAGCACTGACTCTCGTTTCCAGTCTTCAGCGTCGTCTTGGACGATACAGAGTGAGTCAATCCAAATGTAGTTGAACCCCAGAGACCGTGCGATCTGTATAGCTTCCCGGAATGTCTTGGGTAATTCCTCTGACGGAATGGATTCTGTGAAGGCGGAAAAGTTCGATTTTGTGAGGGTCAGAAATTTCTCGAGTCCCCAACAATGGCTTAGAGATGCGTATGAAGTGGATTTGGATATTCTGGTCGTATCTGGACATAGTCGGGGTTCATCATCGTCTATGGCAATAAGTCGAGTGGGAAGTGCCTCGGGAGTAGTATAGGAGGGGGCCAGGCAAGTGTGGGATGCATTGCAGTTGTGAAGCCATGTCTTGCATACTCCCAGAGCGTCATATGTACTTCCAATCTCACCAGGAGGATTATGTAGTACAACTATCAGAAAAATTTAGCCACTCCTCGCACAATACAAACTCTGTTACCATACCTTGTGGAACCCCGGGAATCAGGAACGCCTTGGCTGACCAAATTTGCTTTTCCATTTTTGTTTCGTTCACAGGATCTTCAAACCAATACATACTGATCAACACAAGTAACCCCTCTTCTGGGTCTGTTCCATCGGTGAGGGTGTATATGGCGAACTTTCCAACGTTGCTCGCGTTTTTCTCAGGCGTATCCTGGGGATGTTGTAACTGCCCATTTCTAAGAAGCTGGGTACACAAACCGCACCCAGATCTAGCAGATTCGCAAACTTCTGCAACAGTGTCGTACCATCTGAAGTTGAGTCCGAGTGGTTCAGGCTGAGGCCAGGGGTCGAAGGGATGTTGACATTTGTCACAGAGACTGGCTGGGTTTTGAAGCACACTATTCGAAAGAGAGTTGGCTGCGTGAGATCCCATAGTCATCAGTGAATAGGGAGAATTGCTACACAGACTCCAAAGCAGGCAATATGAAACAACTCTTGGGAGCGAAATAGATGTGCTCGTGGAAATTGTACAACTAGTAAAACCTATGGCGAAAGGCGAATAGACCTAGCTCGTTGTTCCCGCATTGAAGGATTCTTACCCCGCTTAAATCACGTGCTTATCCATAAGACACTCTACAGGCCTCCTAGTAATAGCTTTAACTATCCATAATTATAATTCATATTCACTTAGCTTTCTTAATCCATTATACACTCTTGGTCTGTCTAGATACAACGGCCCCAAGGCATTGGCGGAGCCCGGTGGTACTGAACTGGCCATTTTACATCCACAACAAGCTGTTGCGCAGCACTAAGCACAAAGTCGGCCTCCCTCAAGAATTGTCTGCCAATTAAAACAAGATCTGCTTTAGGAGCTTCATCATCCTGGACAATTGATCGCGCAAACTCCCCGTCTCTGATGAGGTCCATACTCGCAATCAGCAAGTTCTTACCAGCAGCCTGCACCGCCTCTTGAATGTCCCCCACTATATCTGTCTGAACTGTTTGAGAGACCTTGATCCTTTGGCACACCACGTTACCACTAGTAGTGACATGGAGGACGTCGATGCCGAAATCTGGGGGTAGCTTTGCGAGGCGTTTACTACTTTTTACATCCCAGGACGGCTCATTCGTCCACTTCAGCCAGTCAGTGGCCGAAAGACGAAGCCAAAGCGGCATATCAGCAGGGACAACCTCGCGAGTGGTAAATCCCCATTCCCAGCGGCCGCTAAAAGTGGAGTTTTGCCGTATTTGTCTTTGCCATCGATCTTGACTTTACCTGTGTCGAGAAGCTTCTCGACAATAGCCGTGTGCCCTTTCTTAGCGGCCACCATAAGCGGGCTTTCGTCGTAGTTGTCTTTGCTATCGACCTTGACCTTGCCTGTATTAAGAAGCCCCTCGACAATAGCCAAATACCCATACTTAATAGCTGCTGAAAGCGGAGTTCTGCCGAAATTATCTTTCCTATCGATCTTGACTTTACCGGTGTCGAGGAGCCGCTTAACGATGGCTGTATGCCCATTTCGTGTAGCCCAATAGAATGGTGTCCTGCTCTCAAGATCTTTTGCATCGACGTCGACCTTATCTATGGCGAAAAGCCTTTTGAAAGAATCTTGTGAGTTGGACAAGTAACTTTTCGGTGCTGTCAGAAATCTTGTCATGTTAGTTATGTCCGAATTTACTATGCCTATACAAAGAGGCTCATTGACAAAGGCGACTAACCTGGTAGAAGTGGCCGGTACATTCTCAGGAGCCGGTAGAAGCAGACCCTTGAAGTATATGGCTACGTCGTTGCTGCAGATGCCTTTGGTGGGGGTTACGTCATCCCAATAGAGGACGCTTTCAAGAATATCACCGAGATTCTAGGATGTCAAGCTACCAGTCTGGAGACAACGACCGATATAGAATGCTCTCGTTCGTATTCCTCTTCTCACCTCTTATTTGCAGTCGCTTTTCTTGTCCTTTTTTCTACTGTGTCGTGTTTTGTTTTTAGTATGATTGCGTGGGTCTTTTCAACTGACTTGTACCCAAAAGATCTCGAACGACCCGAGATCCTAGCTACCATGGCCACTTCGAACACGGATGAGATTAACTTAGAAGAAAAAAGTGGTCCACCTTCGTCAACTTGCCAGCAAGAGAGCGGGGATAGTGGTTTTGCTAGCCGACCTGTAGCCACCTCGTCCCAGGGTACCACCTCTGGTCCTGCCCTACAATCAGACGACACGACTACCACTGTCTTGGCGGTAACTGGATCCACCCGGAGGACTAGCACGGAGAACGTCGGGCTGTCGAACTCGCCTTTATCAGAATTCAACAATTTTTACTCCACTACACCCCCTCCGGCTCACACTAGTCTACTCCCTGATGATAGGCATCATCCTTCATATTACTTTCCACCCAGCTCGTCGCCTTCCATACCGTCACGGTTAAGTTACTATGACAACATATTCGAAGCCAGTCATCAACCACCACATGAGCTCCCAAGGTCCTACTCCGGCATAGTTTTGCCTGGGCTTCGCGATGGCGAGTATGTCCATCAAGCTAGCGAAAAGTCAGGCAACCAGGAGAACCGATCTGCAGACTCCCTAAAATATCAGAACGATGCTTTCCGACTTCCACAAGCTCAATTCCGATTGCACTTTCCTTCTCCCAAGGACCGTATATACGACCACAGGTCACCTCTAAGCGCCTCGACTCCATCACTCACATCAAGCACAACGGCAACTGAGTCTTCTAAGGACGGACTAGGTCCCAAGATTTGGACTGGAACCCATTTTCTACCTCGGTTTGTGCGGGCCGCCGAAGTACCTGGAGAAGGAATGTGTTATTTCTATGATGATGGCAGTCATTGCAAGACAGTGATTGATGGGAAATCAGTTAGCGCTCACTGGGATGTCACCAAAAGTGGCAAGCCTAGAAAGCGACTTGCTATTGCTCTATTGCTTGTGTGACGTGTCGTGAGCTTAAGATTAAATGTGATTCCGACTACCCCCGCTGTGTTCAGTGTGAGAAGTTTGGCCGGATATGCAAATTTAAGAATGCGTAAGTATTATTATGAGAGCGAACTAACCCTTACCGTCGGCTTAACTTGCTAACTATATTCTCAGACCTCTAGAAGGGCATGATACGTCTCCCTCAACGCCCCCTGATGACTTTGACTTTGCAAGACCCATGGACGGACCATCGAGACCGACTAAGAGGGAGAACAGCTCCTCGCCTCAGGCCACATTAGAAGCGCCATCACCAGATGCAGGCTCTCATAAGCGGCTCCGTGTGGGTTATGATAATGTTCTTCCAACTGGAGAGCCTGACCACTAGGCTAGTATCGGCGGTGCGATCCATGCCAGGGTCAGCCGCCGTCTCCCAGCGGATTTGCGACAGGGAAAGTCAGCCGAACAGTTAGGGCTTTATTGCCAAAGCAGCCTACAGCAGGAGCATAGAGTATGATGCTTAAATTGCGGAAATACTGCGCTCATTATTATAGTTAAAGCATACCTTCTGGACAGGCAGCAACATCACATAGCCAAAGCAGCCATGGAATGGTTGGACATATCATGGGGTTTCAACAGGGAAGGACAGTTCATTGAGTGGGGTATATTACCTTATCAAATTTAGCCTGTGTATGGGACATGGATTGACCCCGGCGATCAATCGTTTAACCGATGGTCCCAGTACAAAAGACCAAATCGTTTTCCGTTGGCTAGTTCCCTTGATCCTCCTTCTCCCCTCATCTTTATTTCCCGCTGAATCCACCCAGCAATCTTTGCCCCATCATAGCCGCCATAACGACCATGTCTAGCAAGAGCCCTTCCAAGTCGCCGCGATCGCCGCAATCGCAAAACAATGCCGCGGAAACCGCCGTTGATACGGCGCCAGTTGAAGTGGATACGCCTCTTGTGTGTCTTGCCCGCCCCTTTGTCAATGCTACCGCAGTCTAATCAACCTGAAGATTAACGACAGTGACTCAACTTTGAGTAGTGACATGTAAATCATCATGCCCTTTTCAATTCTATTACTTATCAAAGCAGATCGACCTATACTGCGTCTCTGAGCTCGAGCGTTCTAAACTATCCCACCGAATATGGACGTCAATACCATGCCTACAAACCGGATTGTCAGTTTCACGCTTTGGTTATTACTACTTCGATGAGACTTCTAACAATTCAAAGCCTACAATTTTCCTAACGACGAAGCCGAACGAGAACGGCTTGATTTGACACATTTGCTCATGACTAAAGGCATTAGCAATCGGTTATTTCTGGCCCCAGTCGACCTGGCCAATCCAGCCAAGGTTTTAGACATCGGTACAGGAACTGGCGTATGTGAGTATCATGCCTAGTCTTGCTATGTGTTGGTTCATGCTTACAAAAGTAGGGGCGATATGTGTCGGTGAAGAATATCCTAGCGCCGAAGTATGTGAAGCTTTCTTTACCAAATGTACACAGACCGAAAAGTATTGACGCTTTAGATCATCGGAAACGATTTAAGTGCAATACAACCCTCGTGGTATGTCGATCCCAAGCTCTGTGTGCAATAATATTGATAGAAGAAGGGTTCCTCCAAACGTCAAATTCGAGATTGATGACGTCGAGCAGATATGGATCCACGATAATCTTGACTTTATCTTCTCACGCTATATGGCGGCTTCGATCCTAGACTAGCCAAAGCTAGTTAAGAACACTTTCGAGTAGGTAATCTAGGAATAGATGAGAGCACCTACTAACTAATGCTAGGCACCTCAATCCTGGCGGCTGGGTCGAATTCCAGGACTACAATCTTCTTACCTATTCAGAAGACGGCTCACTTACCGATGATCACAACCTCCAGAAATGGGGCAGGCTATTTATTGACACAGCAAGAACGAAGCTAAACCGCGAACCTTGTCCTGGACCAGATCTCGAGGGATGGGTTAAAGATGCTGGCTTCATAAATGTTGTCCACCAAAAATTCCGATTTCCTCTTGGATCATGGCCCAAATATGCACACTTGAAAGACATAGGCATGTGTAACATCGCTCAACTCCTGGAAGGCCTAGAAGCATTCTCGTTGAAGTTATTCTGTGGGATTCTTGGCATGTCCATAGAAGAAGTCCTGGTGATGCTGGCCAAGGTACGTGAGGAGTTGCATGCTCGCAAGTACCACGCTCTATATGATTTGTAAGTCTACACCTCAAGTCCGCCAGCCTGGACTGAATCTAACGCACTTAGCCATGTCGTGTATGGCCAGAAACCACTCCAAGACTAGACTAGAACCACCGACTACCATTAGGGCTCCCTATATCTCAGACTACGAACTTTCTCTAGCAAGTTTGGGCTGGTTTGCGGTGTCATGTTCTGGGTGGGTTATTTATGGGAATTTCATGTTCATATCGTGCAGGAGACAACATCAGGACTCGTGCCGTCAGAATATCATGGAAAGGTCTTCATAGAGATTCTCTATACCTGACTTGACAGGGTCATGTAGTGCTTGCTCGAGAGTGCATCTATTACTAGATGTCTGTCATCGAGTGTTGCTAGAAGTAGAACGATGTTCAAGACGCTGGATGAATTCGTTATGATAGTCGAATCTTATCATCAATCAGCTGGGAATCCATGAGCCACTCCTTCATTTCTCGATAAAATATTCACCCCGACCTCCTTTTCCTCGGTGCTTCTACAACTCTCGGTTTAATATTTATCCTGGGTGTCCCTTGCTAACATGCGATCCTAGAACCAACAGCAATGCCAAGGTTCCCTAGCGTGTAGGTAACTAAATGGCGCAAATGACCAGTCAGCTAGAATTACGAATCTCTTGCGTCATCTAACGTGTACGGGAGTCTACGACCATATTCTGATGATGACCGTAAAGATACAGATTTTTGCGGATTTTCCCTTGCATTCACTGTCTACATTTTGAGATCATACACGGAAGACATTTAGGTATTTGATAGTGACTATATTCCAGCGCCCATACTTCCTGTCGTCCAGAGGAAGGTGAGGGATGGGTCTTACAGGGAGGCAATTCGGGGAGCAAGGAAACACATCCGCACCCCGGGACTAGGCAGGGGTTTGCGTGTGATATTTATGTAGACATTACTCAATGCCAAGCCTCGTACCTTGTCGCGAATCAACTACCTACTTGTTGAGGTTGAAGAGCAGTGGCGTCAGCTCGAACTGTCAATATCGCCTTTCACATCACCAACAGCTTGCCAAGAATAGCATCGTCGTCAACAAGACTTACTGCGCGCGCTGAGAATCACTGCGCAAGGCAGAGGAAGATTACTATTTGCGACGAATCGAAAATACACTTGGACATGAACGAAAAATAGGCTTTTCAATCCAGAAGATTTACCGTTTGTAATTAACTGATACTGCACTTTCCAATCTGTTGGAATTTCTGGTGCGGATTCCCTGCTGAATGTTTTCTGAGGTTCCGCACCGGAGCCTGCGCCCTGTCCACTTCTCATACCTTCTCATTGTCTATCGAATGTTGTCGATCTTAGACTCAATTCTCATACGTTGATCAGCCTTTTCGATGGCTGCAGAAACTTGTTACTATTGTTTACCTCGCTGTTCCACAGGTTGTCAATTGTTGACTGTCGGTACATGTAAATCGATTAGTATATGTATAAACATCGTAAATGTCTAATTGGCACATGGTGATTGATCCACAATTACTTGTTGGAGCTTTCTGTCTCATGTTTTTCCGACATATGAACCGAATCATCGCCGGCCAGTGTTGTTAAGGACGTTGATATGTGTGTGAAGGAGAACACCCAAGTGATGGAGATCTATGGACCGGACCATCGATAATTCGCATGTATGAGAAGTGTCTCACCTTGTCGTTCTTGATGTTGGGTCCTGGTTGATCTCGTCAAATGGGGTTTTCTTTTTGTCTAATGGTAGGATATCTATGCACGCTCATAATTGGACGATTCTTTGCTTAGGTCTCAATGTTGCTGCTGGGTTTCTTGTCTCTTAGTTATTTTATATACTGGTGACAGCATTAATGGTTCCCAATCCAATTTCTCCTGCTGGCCAGGAGTTACCCTATATCGCCACGCTGCCACCTGTTCTTCAGCACGAACCATAGACCCCGAAATGACTGTCCCTTTTTCGGGCCTAGGTTAGTCACGAATCTTACGCATCGCCGTCATATACATTTTATTTGTACATTCACACATCACCTCCTTCCCTTGCCATCTCCCACTGTCGTTATCTGCTTACAGTCTACCCAAACTGCAACCAATGGCAACCGTCAGGTTGGAAGTCTTCTTCCATTGGACATATTTCTTCAGCACTTGGCAACGGCGCTAGCCTTGAAAGGACTTGACAATGGTTAGTGGGAAACGAAAAGTATGCCAGGGATATGCACCCACCGAAAACGCCTCTAGCAGTACTCGCTCTAGAAAGGCGACCAAATTCTACCAGAGCACTCGTCGAACTCAGCCTCAAGACTTGGACGAAGAGGAAGATGATGGGGACGCCGAGATCATCGACAGCTTCCAGTATTATCGGGACCAGGTTGATGGACAAAGGCAGAATATTGGTCCTGAGCGTGAGAATTCTCGTTTTCAGTCTCTTGAGGGCGATGGCATCATTTGGAGCACCAACGGTAAGGTGGTCTATGATCCGGCAAAATGGTTCAAAATCTGGTAAGTCAGAAAGACAAAGCGGCGACGGAAAAGAAAGCTCAGCCCTCGAACAACGTTCAACAGCAGACCGGCAGGCACAGTCAAGCCGTTACTGCTGAGCATCCGGGGAGCATTGGTGCCACGCGCAGCCATACTCTCGATCAACGCCTGGTAGCCGTGGAGAGTGATGTCGCTGAAATCAAGGCAAGGACCGCCAGTATTGACAGGAAGGTGGATGTGATTCTTGCACTGCTCCGAATGGACAGGCGGTACCAAGATTGACATGGTAGGAACTGCATTGGACTTTTGCAATCTCATAACCTCCGGAAGAATAAAGGTAGTTTCGGCGCAAAATAAATTGTTTGTTTTGTATCTACATCGAAGCAATCTTTGACCTGTGTTGGTTAACTAGAATCCATCTGATGACGCCAGACCGGTCGAAGTTCTTGATGCGTGGATATGAGTCAGCTTTGAAGGCGCGGTTGGGGCCTTAGTGACCGATGATGCCGTTGAGTGATTGGATGTGTTCTGACGATACTGGTCGCAACATTTAAATACTGCTCCACCTATGCATGTACCTGTCTGTTCATCTTGGAACTATTACAATGGCTATTACTAGAACGCATGGTTCCCATGCTCGACGGTGATGAAAGACCGATCCATGTATTCCTTCCTTCGACACAGAATGATGTAGACATAGTGAACCATCATGAGTACGTGTCGCAAACCCGTCAACATGCAGAGGACCTATTTTCCTGGCGAGACAGTGCCGAGTTGACTCGTGGTAATTGGCAAGGCACGAAGTACCAGCAGTGGCGCTAGAATTTGTGGTAGCACAATTCGAAGTCGGAATGGTTCGCCTTCGATTGTAGACGTGGTCCAGACAATAGCACAGACAGTGTTAATGAGCTTGACGATTGCAAACCAACCCATAACAGCGAAGCGCTACAGGGATCAGGCCCAACACTGTCTTTGAAGCGGTCATGTTGGCGATAGTAGTGTGCATGTCCAAGTTGTAGTAGAGGAGAAAGACCAATTCGAGTATCAGCTTCAGCCTCGGTCACTCATGTGTGTGTCTTAACGAAGGCGCCTGGGGGATTTTGAGAAGTAAGAATTCTTGGACTCTGGAGTGTACCAATTCTAGGTAGCCTTGTCGATCAATCGTGTAAAAACGGCCCTGTGGCTTATCTGGAAGAAACATGACAGAGACATGGTACTGCCAGTAGTATTCAATACGACGACAAAAAGACTGAGACGACAGCTGATGTGTCACTATGCGTTGCCCAATACTCTTCCAAAGCTCTGTCGAGGTGTGTGTTATTCTAATAGGCATTTATTGCATCTTTGCTTCCTTAGTCGACCGTGCCCTCCAGGCCTCATCGGTAGGATCAGAGAAGGCAAGATCCGACTTCCGATAGCCGAGACCCTCGATGCCCGTGATATTCATCGCAGCTATCATGTCATGAGCCTCATGAACCAGATTAAGGCAGTGGAACATATACAGCCCTTCCATAGGCGCAAATTTGATCGCCACTGTGACCTTCTCTTAAATTTCACGTTGATAACGGCCCCCTGATACACAGGCGTATAATATAATGCAAGAATTTTCGGTGACGAATGACATGTGAATGAAATGCAAAAAAAAGCAAGCCCACAGGGATATTTTAGTCTACAATCATGTCAAACGCCACACCATTAGCGACTAGCCGGCCCAATCGTGGTCAGAGTTGAGTCTGTCGTACCCTCATTTGTTTAAGCTAAGAAACGCGACTTTGGTTTCGACCGTTATTATTTAAACATCTTTGTAAATACGTCTTGGGTGACTTGGCGGGTTTTCCATGTTGCAAATAATTTCTTCCCTCTGTTTCGGCCGCCACACGCTCTCAATCGATGAAAGGAGCCGAACCACCATCATTTACCATTGAGAAAAATCATGGAGCCTAGACACAGTGCATACAATCACAGCACCTTCTCAGCCGCCAGAGTTGATAGACTTGCCGACAACCTTCCTCAGCCCCCCGAGGTTATCGAGACGATCGACCAGAGTTCGTCGCTACAGCGCGATCAACAGTTTAGGTACGATGGGCCTCTCGGCAACACTTCTATATCCTCGCCCCAACGAAGTCACATCCCACCACGTGAGAAGTTGAGCTAAGAGATTCATCTGTACAGACAACAGCGTCGGGGTTGTATCAGTAGAAGGCGACGTCATATCGAACGTTCGAGGCGCAACCGTCAATCAGACCGCCGCTTGAATAATCACAGAGTTACCACCCTTACAAGAGCATTGACACAAGTCAGGGAACTTCAAATGGCGTTGGAAAGCGCTGTCAACGAGAACCTCAGATTAGTCGAGGAGCTGACTTGGTGGCGATTGGCAAACGATACCCATACTCCTCCGAGCAAGTTTTTCAACGCAATCATGGAAACCTGTGAAGAAGTGCATCTCACGGATAGCATAAACTTCGAGGAAACAATTAATGGAAGATTTGTTCATTCATAGGACTAAAGCCGGGTCTATCATCACAGGCTGGTTGCACCACGATGGCTATACAATTGAGACGAAATATCAGGGTCAGCTATAGATTACATCCATTTAATTTTCCAACTTCCTAATTCAGTTCTCAATAATTTCCTAAGATAGCCTGACAGAGTGCGGGACATTGACAGTCGGGGCGCCCAAACATACTACTGCTGAGAAGTTGGACAAAAAGTCGCGAGGTGGTCACGTATCCTGGTGACATCCTTTGGAGTTCCTGGTGCTGAACTTGACCTGAACTGTATCAGTCGACGTAAAGTTGAGAAATTTTACTTACATAATCGACATTCTACTTGCGCTGAGGATAAATCACTGCTTTGGCTTCCCAAGACCACTTCGCATCAGTTTATCTTCCACACTGATCACTGATCCAGCTAGAGTCCTATCCTAAAGCATAGCACAGGATGATTACTCTAACACTTTACCTCAGACTAGCCTGCCCCTAGTGGGCGTAGTTAGGGGCCCGCACGCGCAAGCCGTCAGATGTGCCTCGTATGGGCTAATTAGCGTCCCCAATATGGGATAGCCCAACCTAGAATGTCGATCATTCAATACGAGGTAAGACGTCTACCGTACATCGCCAGATGCCTGAGGACGCAAGGCGTGCGGGCTGCTTGAATCGTGGATTAGTGAAGATGAACCTGGGTATTCTGCACCGGATGAAATGAGCAACATATGGCAAATTCGTTGAACAACAAGTATTCTAACTCTGAAAGGTCTGTACAAACTATGGTAAAGAAGCTACAAGGATTGAAAAATGTGGTGACGTATAAACAAACTTCATGCATATGACCAAAGCTGATGTTACGATGGAGATTGGGAAGTGAGGGTATTAATTCTCACCTTCTTATTGAAGCTATACTCAATCAATTTCGGCAGTAGAAAAAACATAAGAAAATCACCAACAGAACGTCATACTCATGCCCTATGAATACGCAAGCCATCCATGCCAAGCATTTCTCAACCGCTCAGCCCTGGACATTGACATATATGCAGTATTGGCGAGCCTGTCCTGTAGTTCCTTAAATTTGGCTGTGGGTGCTCCCTTGTCGAAAAGCATATCCAGCTCCAAATAAGATAATTCCTTCGTTTCGGGCAGCCGGAAATAACACCATATAAGGCATAGAAAAGCTGTTACTGCATATATCAGGCATGATTTACCAGCTAAATCCCATGCGGATGGGTTCAGAAGTTGTGGCGCGACGATGTTGTTGACGAGGGTGAAGGTATTGTATACTATCCTCGCAAGGGCAACTGTCTTAACCCTGAGACGTGTCGAAGGAATCTCAGCCACGATTACATAACAGGCTGGACCGATAGTCATGTTGTAGGTGAGGGTCATCAGAATGATGAGGGATCCGAGTGTCCAACCCATAGCAGAGTGGCCTTCCAGTATAATAGCGATGGTGCCCCCTGTGGTCAGGATGATCACAGCCGTGATAACGCCAGCCAGGTAGAGCTTGCGCCGGCCAACCACTGATAACAGAAGCCAGGATATTATTCCACCAAAGATACCGAGGCCATACATTCCCGTCGCAAGCGTGAACGATTTAGAAGACTGAAAGCCGGCTTGCTCCAGGAAGTAAGGCGCATACCCTGTCAAGGTAGTGCCACATAAGGCTTGACAGGACCAAACCATGCAAGAGATCTCAGTCCTCCGGCGGTTTGAGCCTTTGAAGAGGTCTATATAGCTTGCACCGCCATATCCGAGCTTCTTCTCGGTCGAGTCGATGTGTTGCATAACAGCAATCGTATCATCAATATCGAGGTGCTTATCGCTTGTCAGTCGTTGAAGGGAATCTCGGGCCTCAATCAATCTCTCATGACGAACAAGCCACCCTGTGTATAATCAGAAAAGGGCCATCCTGGTACGTTTTGGAGAGGTTCCATTACTCACATGGGCTCTCGGGAGCAAGATACATAGCAATAAGTAAGGGAACTGCCCACGCCCACTGCAGCGCAAAAGGGAGACGATAAGACCACTGACTCTCGTTACCAACCAGACAGCGAAGGATACCTGTGCCCAGAAGTTGGCCGATGAGCCAACACATGTTGATGTTACTTAGGATGCAGGCTCGTATGACCGAGGGTACTACTTCGGCAGCATAAGTTGCTGCCAGGGTTTGTATAATGCCCCATGATAGACCTGATCAAGGAAATGTCAGACTTTGCATCAAAAGTTATGGGCTGCAAGATCGGGTTCAATTATGAGCGACATACTCACCACAAAGAGCTTGGGAAACAAGTAGAGTGGCAATATTGTGGGCGAAGAAACTCGGGAAAATAGAAACACATAACCAGAAGAGGCTAAGAATCATCACTTTGCGATACCCAATAATATACGAGATGTAGCCATGGATAAAAAGACCTATAATCTCGCAGGCTACCGCAGCGTTCTGCAGTCCCATCTGCCACATGGGAGAGATCTCGTAGTCTTGAGCCGTGGAAGTCTCAGCCCGTGCAACTACTGGATATCCATATCGCTGCCGAAAGGCTGGGAAGGCAATGAACCCAGATATAAGCGATTTATCATAGGCTTCCATAACAATAGTAAGGAACAAGATTAGCGACCACGAGATGGCCTTTGGGTATTTCCTACAGCACTCCAACAGCGTCATATCCTTCTCAGCAGCGAGGCCACGGTGCACACGTGCGCCCATACCGCTCGAGCTTGTAGACACCCGTGGAAGCCACAGGACATTGTCCATAGCCTCGGCATGAACGTTGGAAGGATGCTGGTGGAGTCCCTCTTCATCTCGAGCGGGGATCTCCAAGATTGATGGCTCCTGGTAGGATGACGCAGGTTTTGGGGTGAGAGACATTAGAACAATATCATCTCTGCTATTGTTGTTGTTTTTATTGTTCTGGGTCGAACGAAACATAGTTCTAGAGGTGGGATCCCTAGAGGAATAAAATTCTGAATGCGAGGGCGGAATTGCGTTGATGAGGGGCATGCAATGGGTATAATCTAACTTGCCCTGAGCGAGACAACGTTTTGTTCGAAACAGGCTCCATTAACACCAATTGGGGAAATTTGAGTTTAAATGTCACTAACAACAGCCGTTCCCAAAAGAGGGCTTCCCCTGATAGTGTGATGCCCATCAACGCCACACGACACAAGTCCAAGACTCGGTCTATCAAAAGTGAGGCCATTACCCCGCATATCGCTTAGTGGCAACAGGTGAGCTAGTATGTGAACCTCATGGGGGTATTTCAGTGGCCTCGCGTAAGTCGGAATGGTTGGCCAGACCTGTTTAATTAGTCTCACGAGTCATAACTATTTTAAGCCACCGAACTTGAGTTTGTTCCTGACTGAAGGATCCAGAAAGAAATAAGCAATACACGCAAAAAAATATGCTGGGGTTCAACTTTCTATTGGAGCGCTTTGGCGGCGATACACGGAGACTCGGCCTATTAGCATTGGTTAGCGTGAAGTTTAAGCAGGACAGTTGCTCTCTTTCAGGGACGTCAACCAGGTATCTTGCCTGGCCTTCCCTATGCGCCATTTGAAGTTGCGCCCTGAGACGTCATGCTTGATGAATGACACACAGTACCTTGAATTGTGGGCTTTGTATGCCATGATCCATGCTAACAGGTTTCGACGGTTGGCGCAAAGCTAGTGCCGGTCAGCTTCTAGACAATCTGACTTAGGACACAACATGTTCAAGGAACCCATGTCCATCCACTCTTGCCGGTAACCGACGGCCGGAATCTAAATTGAACTAATGAGCATCCTATATGCCATTCGCTAATGATGAACTAACCACATCACCCCAGACAAGACATGATACAGGTGGATGCTGATCCGTGTATCTAGGACGAGGTCCCAAAAAAAGTGATCACAATTTGCTATGGTTCTTTGTAGTTCACTACCTAGCCACTAGTGCTCGTTATGCTCCCTCCCTAATCCCACTCATATCTCTCGTGTACAAATACGTTAGGAAACTTTAGATCAAGCCTGGTCCTGCTGAAGCTATTCATGCATTTCAACATGGAGAAGCGAATGCCTCTAATAACAAACTCTCCTGATATAGGAGTTGTATGAAGGAGGAAGTAGTCAAATATTGTGCAGTCATTTTACACCATACTACGGAATAGATTTCAGGCAAAGGGGAATTTTGTTCCTGTAGCTTTTATTTATTGTACTGTCATAGACACTTCTCCCAGAAAGTAGGAGGCTCTTCCAGGGTACCACACCTCGCTCGCGCCTCTTAGCTTCATATTGTTTATCCCCTGGATGTTTCTCTCGAGAATGAGACTAAAATCTGACACGAGAACACCCGTGCCCGACTCAGGGAGATGCTGCACTGGAGGGGCAAGGCCGCATATGACATGTATTTTTACATCCCAAAACTATTGGGTAGGTTGAGGTTAGGAAACAAACACATGCGTGGTCAAGAGAATATACTTTTCCCCCCTGCATGTCACTTTCCTGACTTCTTTAGTGCGGGAAGCTAACGCTACAGGATGCAGCTAATAGAAGCCACAAAGGTAAATAAACACCAAGACGGGTAGAAAGCAACTAAGGACAGTCAAGCCTGATGAAATGGAGCATGCTGGAAACTTCCATTCCGCCGGCTATCGCAGAAATCATAGCCTTGCAAGGAGCAAGAGGCTGCTAAAGCGGAGCTAGTGAGCCCCTGACAGCGCACGGCCTTCATATATCATAGCAGGGATATCGTCCTTAGCTATTGAACTGATTGACACGTTGTAACATGTCAAGTACCTAGCTTTGATTTATTCCACAAGTGCTGGAACTTAGGGAAACTTCAGCATATTGGATCTTTGAACACTATAGATAGCTGACTCAAACTAAAGCATGGAGTAAGAAAATAAGGTGTACGAGGGCCACCATGTCACCTACCTGAGTATGCACAAGCTTTCTATACACGTCTTTCCCCCTCCTCTTCGTTTTTCGGTTTAGCCTATGTGCCAGGTGTTGATGCTTGAACCTTTTCTTGTCGACCATATCTACCAGGACTTAAACAATTTGTTTCTATCTGTTTTTTGTATAGACCACTAATACTCAACCCATACACCTGTTTATATGTCTTGACATGCTTATTAACTCTATGAGAAGTGCTGGCAGACTCCTTCAATCCATTCCGCATCTTTTTTATTAACGCTAAATTATAGCCCGATATACTGGTAAGATTCTGAGGTTCATAGTTACTAATGACGACCTAAGAAACAGATTTGCGCAGTCCCGTACCGAACGTCAGGCATCCAAATATGCGGGTTACAAACGGGCCGTTTCGTCAGCCGCTCGGACCGTGGCTTGTCGATGTAACTTCAAGACAATATGGAGCTTCCTATAAGGGCACTAGATCCACCACCTTGTTTTAAGGTTTGAACAGAAAGCCATGGCCTGGCGACCAGCAGTAGTTCACTTTTTAAGTGGTGGCACCTGCGTGAACTCCTTCAGGCATCTTATCTAACGAAATTTGATACTCCTCGCAGGTTTTTGTCCCCCTCAAAACAGATGAGAATCACCTCATGCTGCCCCCTACTTGTTTAAATTAGTTTTTTAGCGTCTGTGCTATTGTGACGTTTGCAGCGATGCGCTGAGGTAACCTGGTAGGTATGCTATAAATACGGACGATATGCAAAAACCCCACCTCCAGCGAAGGCAACTTATCGGCCCGACACTATTCCACTTGTCAATTCAGGAGCAGTGCGATCTAGTCTTTGCAAACGCCGGATGCAGTCTTCCCGGAGCATAGTGTCACTACGCCTATAAGTAGCATGGCGCCGTTGGATTCGTCCACTGCCTCCAAGCCTACAAATGAAGGCGCGATCACGCTCGAGTCATGGTCGCAAGGCTTCATGATGGGCGCAATGGTGATTATGATCGCCATGACCCTAGCTAGTACGTGGAGGAAGACGATTCTACATAGGCTTATCCTGTTGGAAGTTGGGATGCCAATTTTACAGCCCAAGACTTCCGTTGACAAGAATCAGCTTTTCCTAATGCTGCCGAATTGCGTTTTCAACTTCCTTGACCCTCCCCCATGGCGGTGGTATCTTTCCTCGACTGCAATTCTCCTTATCGCGTCTTGGACTATCCATGATTTCGTCTCGTGGATCAAGAATAGACCTTTTTTAGACAAGAGAGGATGCTACATCTTTATTTACACCATCCTCCTGGCCCAACTTTATTGGGTTGTGGCGCTATATGCAAATTTTGCTTACTTCAATGATGGACATGGCCGTATATTCAATGTTACCAGGCCTTTCGAGCCGCTCTTCAGGTGTGAAGTACACTTCATCTCTGTTCAGGTATTGTTCCGCAGTCCTTTCATGTCATGTTGTAACGCTGATAACGGTATTTAGAGACCAGTGGTGGCTTTTTACCCTGGTGAACCTTTTTTGGAACATCAAATATCGTTACTCCCTAACTCTTGGCCAAATATTGCGTATCTCTCCTCGTTTCTGCATTCTGCTTTCTACCATGTACCTCAGAATCGTGTTTCTTAATCCGGAAGTTTTGGCCGTGACCCCTGTCCACTCTCTTGGTGGAATCAACTCCCAGTGGAAGTTTGCTTCTGTGTTCAAATGCCTTACAAACACTGTTATCCTTGATGACTTCAAAAGTTCGTCGGATAAGTTTAGCCATTACCGGACTGACATGACTAACAATGTGCCATTTGGAAACGATCACACTAGAGTTTATGATCGATGGCATGAGTTGGATCGGCTGCCGAGAAGTAGCAAGCCCTTAAGCGAGAGAGCTGTCTTGGCCTCATTCGAGCATAAGGAGCAAGTGAAGACGGATGAACATGTTTTAGTTAGCGGTGGCAATGCAATCGAAGTAGTGACATAGCCAGCTCTAATATTAGTTCGGGGAGTGGTATGTGCTAAGGATTCAGAAATAGTGATATAAGCGTATTACTAAGTCTTGTCCTTAAGCTTATTAAATTGAGGTTTTAGTCACGTTCACAACAATACATCGGTATTTTGAAACAGGATGTGTGTAGTTTTACCATAGTTTACCTGCATGATATGTTGATATGTTTACTTTTACAAGAATCATTATGGTACTGTGAAAGCTAATCTCATATATAGATACAATTGTAAAATAAAAGTTAGAAGAATAGCAGGGGCTTATTATGAATAACAGGTCAGCGCGTCTAAGGTAGAGAAGCACGTTGCTGAGTGCCCGACGAAGCAAACTAGAACCCGCGTGATCAACACAGCTAAGTAAAATTACAAATAGCTAGTGCCCAATAACTCAGGTGGCCTTACTCACTTGAGATTCGTACGCGAACCTTCCTTCTTATATACCTCTGTCGACTTCCGCAGAGACCTTCACCATGCTTGTCGTCGGACTCTGCAGGATGTGAGCCAGACTTTGGCAATGAATGGGGATAATGGTGTTGTCGGGCCATTGCATCAGTGATTGGTCAGAAAGGTGAGCAGAGCGGCTTTTATCGTTCCCTGCTTGGTCGTGTACCTTCTGAGAAGCCCTTCTTGACGACATCTGTTGGAGCCTTTGCGTTTTCTTATATTTACAACAACTTCGTCATCCCTAACTCGTGCCCCTTCGACATCTAGACCATCAGCTTGCCTACTTTTGCCAAGCTTGACATCAACGACAACTCGATGGGACTCGATGGCCAATCAAGGGACCAGATCCTCACTTTCACTTCTGATATCAGTGGCGCCAAGGATGCTGCGAAATACAGCAGAGGCAATGGAGAAGGACTGTTCCTCACATATTTCAGTGGTCAGTTACTGCCGATCAGTGAGCCCATTCGCAATGTGAGGTGGAACAAGAATCGCACTACTTTCGATGAATTCTTCCCCTTCAAGGAGAATGTCATGCAGGGCCTGACCATTGCGGCTTTGACTACTGCTCATAACTTTAGAAAACCGTCCATGGTTACGGACGAAACAATCGCTGGCCCTGGTCTCATTCAAGTTAATGATAAGCTGTAGGCTCAACCAGTGTTGGTATGGGTATCCATCCATTATCTCAAGAATACGCGACGCACTGGGATGGTTGGCAAGTTGCAAAGAAGGCTTTAGATTGACCAACATCCATTGTTAGCTCATATGTTAGATGACTAACCACGCGGAATAGGCAGGTAGAACAAATACAACATTTATCAGGCTGAGGTGAACATTGGTGTTTATGCCGAGCCACAAAATGCATAACTTTAACCGGTGTAAAATACAAATTCCAACCAGTTACCCAGCTATCAAAAGGGAATCTGAATCAAGGGTCGAGGCTTCAGCAAAGACAATTGAGTCGGCCTTTGAACACCGAGAATGCGACTTCACGAAACGACTCTGCGGGAAACTACCGACTCTCCAAGTGGTTGTTTATTAGTGGAAAGTGGTTGCTCCAGCCCTTATAGCCTGTAGCTCTTACTATAACTAGAGCACCTTTTCTTCACTCTCACTGGACAATCCCAGTGGCACATGACTTCAGTACCACGTAAGAGGGATCGCAAAGCCATTAAAACTTGCCACGATTTTATACTGTTCCCTGCCGTTATTTTGCATATCCTCCCATTGGGTCGGATGCCTGAGCCAGAACTTGGCACGCCTGCCATCTGACAGGCGCATTGTTTTTACTGGTGGATCCTCATGTCAACTATCTTGGCGCGGACGCTTGTCTTCCGAAGCTCCAAAAGAAGGAAGCGACCTAACAAACCACCAATCAGTTTTATAAACAGGTTAGACCATGCGACAGCCGGAAATATTGCACTAATGAAAGATTCCTAGTGATCATGCCTCACCATCTCAATCGAGCTTATTTGCAGCATTAAAGATATAAGGTTAAAAGGGACTGGTCTATATTAACGCACTCAGATGACATCGATTGCTTTTCTGCTCTGCAGAGCTATCAACAATCAGTTTTCGTTCATAAACTCCCACCAAAATGCTTGCCAATATCGCCATCACTCTTCTGGCCGCTCTTCCCTCTGTCCTTGCTTGCAAGGGATACGAGGGTGGCCTTCCTACCCCCACCTCGACCAAGAAGATCTCGGCACCCATTTACGTCAGGAATGGCGAAGTTTTTGATGCTGGTTGGGCCAAGTATGACCGAAGCCCTAGCTCTTGCAAAGACCAACAGGAAGGTGGTGAGAAAGACACTGCTTTCGTTGTTGAGAGGGGTGGCACCCTCAGGAACGTTATCATCGGCAAAACTGTTGGAGAGGGCGTCTACTGCAAGGGTGGTGGCTGCAACCTTGAGTTCATCTGGTTTGAAGATGTCTGCGAGGATGCTATTTCTATTGTAAGTGGCATGGCATGTCGTCATAATCAAGCATGGTAAAACTGACTGGATATTTAGAAAGAAGACAGGCTCGGAGATGTTACGAACATCATTGGTGGCGGTGCCTACCACGCTAGCGACAAGATCATCCAGCATAATGGGTGCGGAAGGGTTAACGTACGTACACACACCACAAGACACAGACCCAATCACCCTTCCTATGAGTCTAATAATCACGCAGATCATCAACTTCTATGCTGAAGACTATGGCAAGGTGTATCGTTCTTGCGGTACTGTGAGTGCTCCCCCTTTGTTATATACCTACGTGAAAGATTACTGACTTCAAGTAGTGCGAGAAGTGCGCTCGTGAGGTCTACATTGAGGGTGTTACTGCTCGCAAGGGTGGTGAGGTTGCCGGAATCACCAGGTCGAACGGTGACAAGGCCACGCTTGTCAACGTCTGCACCGACGCCAAGACTCCCTGCCAAAACTACAGCGGTCCTGGAAAGAAGGATGGCCCCTGCTAAATATACACTCAAGCACTAGAGACTGGAAGTTTCTTTTTGTATGCGCACATGACTTATATGGTCTTGTCGATCAGACAACAGTCTTTTTTGAAATGACGCTGGAAGCCTATGTTCTAGGATAACGATCTTCCAACTACATAGCGGTCCTTGATAGATCTCAGTCTTTTGTAAATATCCTCAATCATGCAAATACATCATCTTCAAACCGTTTAGCAGTGAAAATATGTTTCGTAGTGGCCAAGTGTGAAATCAGTGAATTACAGGCATTTTGATAGCCCGGGAATTCTCATTTGAGATCCGACCGTTTCAAATAGGACCACTCTGATTCCCAACGCCGGGAAGCTCTGAAGCCACCACATGATATTAACGGTGACATCTGACTGCCAGATCCAATTTTGTTTCATACATCAATCGATTGGCAGATACCATCACACCAGTGCCGTGATATCCCATTCAAATACTTCCGAATGTTGTCCAAAAAGTGCGAAGATACACCTGAATTAAAAGGAATGCAGTGTAGGTCCTAGGCCAGCTATCTGTTTTTAACTTCCATCTATTATATGATACTGGAGTGGAGTGCGTTCACCTGGAACATGATGCAGAGGGCTACTAGAGCAAAGTGTTTGAGCTGTGGATTTAGCCTGTCCGGGCATTCAGCAATCAAACACCAAGCAAGTCCTCTCGGAAATACGGCAGTCCGGATATAGAAACCGCAAACACATCTTCGGGAATTGAAAGTTTATGAGCAACGGAAGATCCCGAGATCATGATCTTTCGGGTCGCACCAGTAAGTAAGTGGGTCATTAGACTATATATTTGTTATCTGCCATTTCCTGAAGATAGTTGCCTGAAAGCTATAAACTTGCTAGAAGAATTGTCGAGATTAAAACCAGAGAAACGCAAAATAAATATCGGTAAAGCCGTAACGACCGAGGTACTCAGAAAAGACATTTACGGGACTAGCGTTATGACTGAGTTTTCAGGGAAGCCCACCAACGGATAGATACATATTATATTCGGAAAGCCTAACGGCCAGTGACCCAACCCATGGATCCGGGATGGAATAACTGAGGATCCGCGAACAAACCAGTCGGAAACCCGGAATCTACACTCCCGGGTACAGTGGCCCAACACTTGATATAACAACATCTTCCAAGTTAAAGCTGAGGGGGCTGTTGTTCTAGGCCTAAGATAAAAGGAGTCTCTTTAGCGAATTTCACGAACTATTATATTTAAGCTATTATATTATAAACC
>JAPERM010000229.1:0-122076 GCA_030411635.1 Fusarium sp. MBC 119
AATTAACTACTAAGACTGTATTACTAGTATTATTATGTTTCTTATAGTAATAAGAATATTAAAACTAGTACTGTATATAACTAGTTACTATAAGAAGTAGCTCTGCTTAAAAGAGAGTAAGTACTAGGCTTCTATAATAAGGTAGTAGATAAGTTAAAGTATATTATACCCTTAATAGATAGTTATGATAAGGCTACTTAACTCGTGATAGGGCTATTTCAGATAGGGTAGTTATCTCCCACGTATAAGGGAGTCTATGGGAAATAAAGTGTGGCCTACTAAACCGTTTTGGGTTTTATTAACACTTCTTATATTACTCCGCGAGTCAACAAGCGTTGAAGGCTGAATATATAATCTCGGAAGATGTTTCTGAAGATTAATTATTTGACCTACTACTTGGCTTTGTAGCCCACAGCTCCCGGTGAGATCTTTGATCTAAGTGTAGTTAGCGTGAGTGTAGGGTTCTGGTTTACATTAAGGGAGCTGGAGTAGAAAGTTGGTTACGTTAGCTAACAGAGCATATGTTTCTAGAAAGAAATTTCAAAGACTTTCGCTGTATCTATATCATGGGATCTAAAAGGGGCACCCTTGATTGACAGTGGGAATGTGCTCTCATTGGTCGACGTGGCTGTAGAGTTTAATTAACAATGGTGAGAGAGTCACTGAATCATTGTAGATCCTCTGAAGTGACAGAAGAGGAGCCTTTGACGATTTGAGAGAAGACGTATAACGAACCTGGCCTTTGGACCTGGCTAGGTATTTCCAGAGACGGATACCAACCTCTACGTGAATCGCCTCAACGTCAACTTCATGGCAGAGTAATACTATTGCTGTCTTTCAGTGGGCCTGCGAAATCCCCTTGCTCAGATCGACCGACTTCTCGTTGCTCATTTGTGTAGCGGCTTGAAGAGCATTCCCATGCCTGCCCATTAGCAGTAAGGTTTGTACCTTGGTCTCAAAGAAGTTCCAACAGCTCTGTCTGCTCTTTCTCGTGTTATTAGCCAAGAGACAGTCACAGTCAAGCCGATCGAACTTCGCGCAGGCACTCACGAGCAGCTTGGGGTCAGGTCCAGTGCCTGATTCGCAACATGGATCTCCATAGAAAGGAAGCTACAAACCAAAAAGTAGTGGCCTTGAGCATGAATCTTATATGCATTCCCTAAAAGCTGAAAAGAGATAGACTAACCATGACACAGCTGCTCGCCATTTGACTCACCACATCACCTGGCGTTACAGCTCTTAGGTGGTCTCTCTGACAGACGCTAGTCTTAATCACAAGGTTCCAATCCATTATGGGTTACAGAAATAGCAGTGTCTTGATTTTCATGGGGGAACAAAAAGAAGCGTTACGAGGAGTAAGAGCGTCGCGAGAGAGAGTTTAGATCCGATGCGCGCAACATTGCTACACAGTTTAGCCAGTCAACTAGAGGTCCTGTCGCCTTTTCATCCACTCGACTAAGATGTAGTAGAACCAACCCTAACTTGGTTATTAATTATCGCACTTCTTGCTTCTCTTTTAAGCTTGATCATCGCCAGGATCACCGTCACATAGCGACTCAGTATCGTACCACCAACATGCGTCTTCCTTGCTTTTTCTTGAGTTCTTACTGCTCTCGTGTTTCCTCTGTCCCTTTAGTGGCACCTGTTTCTTAGCTTTCTCAGACCCCCCAAGTTGATTTATATGTGCTAATTAATCCTCTAGGTCATCCTTAGTGTTATCTCCGGTCTTCTTGGAAATGCTCGAAAAGACCTTCTCAACAGCAAGACCTTCTGACTCACCATATGGTTCTTCTCAATCTCCCAATGATGCTACCAAGAGTCTTCCGGATCTTCAAGAGATCAGCTGTCAAGTGAAAAGGTCTAGGAGCGACCTTAAGCGGGAATGGTCATTGAAAGTGACATCTAGCCCAGTATTGCCGCATTGTAGGTAGCTTGTGCTGTAATTGTTAATCGTGAGTGACTTCTCTTATCTCAAGGAATCACAGAACCGTCCTTCACCTCCCTCTTTTATCAGCCAGCTCTATTTCATATACATACCATTTCGTTCTTTCCTGTTTATTAGTTACAAGCTTTGTAAGGCCCCACGTATTGAGAATGGATATATGCGAATGCGTGCCTATGCCTACTTTGTCCCTTTGGAAAATTAATCGCCGGCTATTGTCATAATTCGGATGACAACAAATGATTCATTAAGGGTGGCAACTTCTCCTTAAATGCTTCCTTCCTTATCCCAGTCACCTCTGCCCGTCTCACAAATTGGCGGATACGGAAGTCAAGTGGCATTCAATCGCAAGAGGAACCCGGATAAGGCGACTGCAAGATCGATGAATGCTCGAAGAAGATATACACCAATGCAGCTAACCAGTCCCCCCAACTCAGTGGTGACCTTTTTGTAAAGGCGCTAGAGTCCCGGATGCAGGTGATGCAAGATATGCGTAACTCGGCAGACTAGAAGGACCAAAGGTTGATACTTCAATGGCAGGTCCAACCCGTCTAAAGCTCTATCTGAGCAGCAACCCGTACCCGAGACGAGTTAAGGGTCCTATTGAGGGGCCACAAAACGACAAAAACGCAACTATGCAGCTACTCACAGCAGCGATCTAATAATAAAAGTTTAATCAGGTTTTTCAAGAACTACTTTACGAGCTTGAGGGGTTAAGCAGTAAGCTCAAATTAGGTTAAACTGAAGAGATTAATTAACTTAGATTAAATAGCTTAAATAAATACGCTTAAAGGAGCTAGCTTAAATAGTAACCCTAAAACTTTTGAACTTTAATTAAATATATGAGGTTAAGTTAAACTAGGAAGAAAAGGTTAAAGTAAGGGCTTTAACACTATAAACTTCTTTTGATATATAAAGTCAAGTTATAAAATTAACTTAAATTTAATAGAAAAGTTACAGAGCTAAATTTAAATAAAGTAAGATAAGTTAAAGAGCTTAACTTGAATTAAATAAAGAAAGTTAAAGGAGATAAATTAAATTAACTTATTACAACTACCTCTATAGAAAACCCAGAGCTCTATATCAAACAAGGTTTCCCTCAAACGCCACTCTCCGAATGCTCTGCCACAGAGGAAGGACAGATCTATGCTTTTGCTCCCTTTCTAACTTTCCTTCAAGTTCTTTCTCACACCTTTCGATCCCGTTCTGTAGGATGTCGATCATTGGATGTGATTTATCGAATTTCGTTTCACAGTCGGCATGATTTGTCTTCGCCTGTGCCAGCATTTCATGAGCTGCCTGTCGTCTCGATTCGTCGCGGCCTCCGTAATGCTTTTGTAGAAACCCCGCTAGTAGATTGTCCCCCCAGGTCTCGACCAGCTTTTGCATATCTATGTGGACACCCTGTTTACTCTTGGCTTCCGCGACTGCCTTCTCATGATGTGCCGTGGCCTTTATCAAAGCGGCTTCGGTCTTTATGGGCTTCAGATGCACGGCTTCGTCTTTCGCTTCTTGCTTTTCATGTCGAAATCATTGCAGGCGGCCGCGGATAGAGTCTAGATGAATTTGGGTCGAGAGTAGGGACGCCTGTCATGATGTGTTAGGTGTCAAACTTCAAGCGGCTCACGGGAGGACCTGCCTCTGCTGTGTTACCACCGATAATGTCTTTATAGTTCGTGTCAGAGCCATCTCCTTTATGCTTCTTGTTCGGTGGCTGGTTGTTGGGGGATCTCGCACCTTCTTCAGGTCGGGCTCGCTTGTCCTGAACAACCAAGGGGCTGGGCGGCAATGCGAGACCACCCATGTCCACATCATCCCCAATATCGTGCTCGTCAACATCCTTGACATTAATCTCGTCCCTTATGCCATCTTTGCCTTTGCCATGATCTTTCCCATCCTAGTCGCCTGGCTACTCGGGTGCCTGGGGATATGAGCGTTGGACTGGCGGGTCCTGGTCCATCTTCTTAGTTCCTTGGGGACAGGCAATTGTGGTTGAATGTTGGGCTCGCGCTCATACTGCAGAATCCAGGCGCGGGAGGTCTTGCAATGCCTGTTCTTAAGCTTTCCAGTGTCTGATAGTCTTTCAGATGCTCAATGAGCTGCTCTAGAGAGACGCCATTGGCAGAAGGACAGATAAGCTCAACAGCAGACGCGAGACCCGCAGCACAGCTCTGGCCCCAGTTAGGGCCGGGTGCACACTCTCCAAGGAGGTGCCAGGGCCAGCGTTTGCTGGCCTTATATACTCGACATAAGGCGGTTTGTATTCGTGGATAGCATTACTCGTATGGTGGGGGCACCGGAAGCTCATCGGGTTTCGAGATCTTGCGCAACATGTCGATGAGAATCACAAGCAACAGACGCTCAGAAGAAAGATAAGTCGTGGATGAAGCAGTACAGGTTTGTCGGAAGGGTTATTGGCAATGTGTAAGTCGAGACAGAGGGCGCCGGCGACTCTTATTGGTAGCTTGGGAGAAGGAGGGTCGTGACAAGAATCCGCCAGCGGAGAGAAAGTAACGCGACAAGGGCGCGGATCGAAGGGCGCGAAATAAAACGACTGATCTAATGCAGAATGAGAAGGGATGAAGATGTGGTAGAAGTAAAAATAATGTTTGGAAGCAAACATTGTTATCGCCTTAAGAACAAGTGGTCGCATATTTATAACTCCTCCATTTCTACTGGGCCACGCTCCTTCAGCAGCCTTACCCTAGCGCTCCAGATGCGAGATCGTTGAGAACGTGGCCTACCGGGAAGTTTCTAGTCGCGTATCTCAGATCTCAGCTTGAACACCAACGCTAGAGTGAGAACGTTGTAACGGTCTCCGGTAGCCTCATTCAGCAGGGACAACTCAACATGGCGTCTCCAGTTAATGAGTTGCAATTAAGCCTCTGAGCTAGGTTCTTCTTGAGAATAATCCAACCTGGCTCAACTATCAGGATATCCTCACCAACATCCCGAAGGACCAGCAAGAGCGCCGATTCACCATTGGCCTCCTTATTCGAGATATGCTTCCCGAAAGTGAGGAACAGTAATATAAGAGAAAGCACTTCTACCATTTGCATCGGGCCATGCCATTTGAAAGTGTATCATACGGTTAATCCATGAGGAAGCTCGCTGCAACTTGACGCGCTCAAATACGAGAGGATGGGCTCTGGCCCTTCTTCCTCCTGAGCGCGAAGAATGCCACGAACTTTCGGGAGCTTTGGAAATGGGCCCGAGTCGTACTTAGTCAAACCCAGGACTGGATTCGACATCACCAGACGCGTAGGCGAGGGGAGACACAGCGGCATATTTATGCTGACGACATTGTAACACTCCTCACGTATGCTCACTCCTCAACCCCAACAGAGGCACATTTTTGTTCCTGGGATCAAGCTTCTACCCTTGTCAATCCAAACACCAGTCTTGTGGTCGAGAACCAACAACATTTCGGTTGGGATGGACGACCGACTGAGGTCCTTTTCCGAGACTGGATAAAGACCTGGCCTTCGGAGGTCAAACTCAAAGTCACAATCCCCGACTTACCAACTTCTGATGACACATTTCAAGAAAAGACAATGACAGAAGTGCGTCAAAGGTTTGTTCGAACTAGCCAGTCAAACCACCGATGGAACGTGCTGGACCTTGAGAATGTTCTTCCTATCCCTTACCCAGAGTTTCTGATGGCGCCTAACTGTCAATTTCTTCGTCACTAGAAGCCCCTTTTGCCCGAATATATAGACGAGAGCGCGATCAACTTCATACTTCTGAGCGAACAAGGTAGCCACACGCCACTTCATGTTGATAGTCATGGACTGGCAACCTTCATCACTTACCAAGAAGGCGTGGTTGGCTTCGGATGGATCGCAAACGCCACTAGCCAGCACAGACTTGACCTAGATCAAGATTCGCATCCTAAGTCTCTTCTACGCAAGGCACGTCATATAATCCTTCGACCCAGTCAAACCGTGTACTTCGCAACCGGTACACTTCATTTCGTGTTTCGCGAGTGGCACCAGCCGACCTTGGCCATAGGAGGCCACATCTTCACGGATTCAGCCATCATAAAATGGCTATGCGTCATGAAGCAACAGGAGCTTAACAAGGCTTAGATGGTGGTTGTGATGATGAGTACGATGCCGACCACGTCTAGTTTTGACAATGAAGAAAGAAACAAGTTAAAGAAAAACAAGCTAGCCTGAGTTACGGTTCTTATGCGACAGATTTGTTATCTGGGCCATGATAATTCCCAATTTATTGATGGCTAGCAGATAGAATTGTTTGCACATAGTACGGCATCAACGACAGTCCAAGGACTAAAGAAGCTAAAGAGTAGCGTCTGTGATTTTATTATTATGACTAAAAGAGTCGAATCCAAGTCAGATAGACGTAGAGCTGTGAAACTTAGGGATCAAACGTCAACCAAACCAGCGATGTCGAGGCTAGTGGGACTCTAGTGAAGTTCGGCGCTGGCAGGGTTCCTTCTTGGTAGATCTACATGACGCGATGCAACATTGTCCAAGCGAGCGAATCTATGGTCGTCAGTGCTTCGTTGCTCATTTCTATGATCCCAGCAGAACGATGACATAATTGCAGCCTGGCTGATATGAATCGGCCAAGTTCAAAAACCATGAAGGGACCTCTGAACAGGACGAGAAGAAAGCTCCGTTATTCTGGTGGATCCGACAGAATATCCCATTCTAGGTGAAGCGACAATAGGTACTCAAATGTATCATGCGATAAGGTGCAATACGATGAAATATGAAGCAAAACAGAGAGCAACAATGACAAAGACGAAAAATCGCACAATGCCTTAGGCTGCCAAGCAAGTTCACTCGCAACTAAGACGATGCATACAGAACGTCTACAGTGAAGTTTCATATCGGCGGCGGATTCGGTTTCTCAGAATATAATCGGGAATATTAGTATTGGCCATAACTACTGATCAAGTTCTCCGGCCAGGGTCTGCGGGAATAACTGCCCCACTTATGGCACGGACTCATGCCCCACCCGGTCAATCGCTTCGGATTCAGCTGAACTGAGTGCATATCCCAGGGCTTGGTACAGTCACTCATATGGTTCGGATAGGACACAAATGAACACATAGTTACGGAAGCTTTAGACTACCTACCCATCAGTAGATTTGTCTTGATTTTTTAGAAACATATAAACGTAAGTTTTAAAGCTTGGCTTGTGGGACAAGTGTTTACTTTAGGGTAGCCTAAGTTGACTTCTGGCAGTAGGACCTTCACATGAGAGAAAAAGATGTTTTCGTCTTTGCAAATGTGCAAGCCAGGCTCCCAAACCTTGTTCAAATCTCTCAGATTACCCTTCACGTTTGATCATCTAATGATATTAGATAAGTGGCTGCTAAGTTACCAAAAGTCTATCGCTGCTACCGACCCCTCAGTGTTCTGCAGGCCAACAGCACGACTGCTCGCCATCAATGTTCGTCGCGGGCTTGTAAGCTACATGATCGAAGTTTTATGCACTGATCTAGACAGATATGCCCTTGTACAAAGCAGTCAGTTTAAGGAATTTGACTGTATGAACGATTATCAGTTTTCGCCTAATCACTGATCGCAAGGCTCTCTAATATTCAAAGGTGGGCGGCATGGAGTATTATTAACTCCTGTCAGGCTAAGCAGAGGTCACAAACTGCGCCATTCCTCGCGAGATAGATATCTGAGCCCCAACAAAGTCTCGGACCGGAAGTTTACGACGGATTTAGACAAGGGATCTTATGATCACGTTAAGTATATACTTTATTAACAATCATCAGCTGAAGTCCGGGAACTGCATCGTGCTCCAGATAGGCAAGCGAAGATAACAAAATAAAAACTATCGAAAAGCTTTATGATCAAAGGACATCTGGGACTTGATGCCTCTATGTGTGCGATTATATGTTGGTACGTTCGGATCCGGTAGATTGTTGTCCAGCCAGATGTTCTCGGCCAGACCTGTGTGCATGAGAGCCTTGAATCCGGCTGAAGATATCTCCAGGGCAAATACACAGACCATGCGTTGATCGAACTTGGACGTAAGAAAGGTGCTCTACGAAGCATCAGCAGTTTCACTCAACCTCTTTCCGTAGCATATTACGCCTGAACGCAGCCGATTGAGACCAGGTGAATCTAAGAACCTGTTGGTATGCCCAGTAACCACCAGAATGGGATCTAGTCGCACTACATTCGGCTCTATCGAGGCCGAATAAAGCTTGCTGTGCATCACAGGCCCTGATCCAGCTGTGTATTCCATACGAGTCCCCCCTGTTGTATCCAACTCCTGCTCCGTAGCCTCAGTTCGTATTCACTATCATTTAGTAGCCCAGCTTCAAGAAACATACTAGGTAGCAAGCAAAGATTACCGCCGCAGTCTTTATCAACGAATGGACTGCTGAACATGCCGGCGTAATGCACACTTGAACTTTTGCTGGGTTAGTATCTCACAGACCGTTTTCCTCTTGCCCTGAAAAGGGGCTGAGACCTCATCTATTCTCTCATTCTTTGATCGAAAAGGTTGTCCGGTTCTGGAAGCAATCCGTAATCGGCTCCTTGATGTTACAACCTCGAGTAGGTCTCGCTCAAGCCCACCACAATCCTTAGAAGTAGACCCAGAGATAGTCATTGTCGCGGGCAAGTGCAATAAGGTGCACGTTCATTCCCCGGGGATGGTTGTGTGCATGCGTGTGGGCTCCTTGGCCAGCTTAGTTACCGACAACGGTTCGGATTGGCAGAGCCGCCATCGTGACCTTATGGGTGTGATATTGATATATATTACCTCGAAGAGAGAAAGAGCAGGCAGGATTTTATACCTTTCGGGAAAAGAAATTCAGAGTCATAATATAAGAAAAAGCTTTTATGACTTGTTTTGTCACTGTAGCTCAATTACCGGCAGTCAATACCTTCGTTGCTCTTGCTGGTGACTTGCCAAGGTTCCACTGGCCCCTAAATACATTGCGCGATTCGGTCGAAGAGGATGCTTGAGATAACTTAATTATCACGTCGGATCCCGTGAGCTATCCCTCTCAAAGATCAGATTTCGAGACGTTTTCAGTGACGGATCACCGCCAATCATTCCCAATATGTCGACATCTACCCCAAAAGATGAACATCCATAAGGGAGTCCACGAACTAAGACTAAGGCAATCTTTATCGTCCGTTGCACACGCCAATGCGACACCGTTCGTTTCCGTTCCCACTTCGGCCTCATTTACACCAGCCATCTCTATATCAAAGTCTAGGACCTCAGTTGTCCATAGTCGCAGAAAGTTTGTCCTTATTAACCACAACCGGCTCAGTCGAGTCACCATAGGGGCAATAGTCCTAACCAATCGATCTTTGTCCGTTTTTTCAGCTCTTACCCATCGACTAACCCTCCAGTTCCAAAGACATGACTACCTCTTCCTTTTCGGTTCTACGAACAAATATTTACACCTCTCCGTTGGCTCCGCCTCATCAGTTGTCCAAAGTTTCCTTGACTCGGGCGCGAAACTGATCCCGCTGCCTAACATCTCTGTGCATAACTTGCTGTTGTCAGCCAGGACGATACTTCTTGATCTCACTTATCTTAGAGCCGGGACCTGGGTTCACGGTCATTGTAAATATACCGTTGGGGGTATCAGAACGAACACCTGCAGGCAATATCGAAGTGTCCAACGTCATCGGGCAGGGAATTCCAAGAGACGAATGCAAAGATCAAATACAAGCTTTTTGACTATCATCACAACCTATTTTCTAGTCGCCATTAAATACGAGTCCACCCCCAAGATTGGATGGATAGGTCTGCTACTGACTATAAGCGCATAACTTCCCAAGCTTAAACACCATGAATAAGCCGACCTCGCATAAACTGGACCTATGGCCCGCCATCTTGAGTCACAGTTGATACGCCGAACTTGCCGAAAAGCCGTGTCAGGTTTCTGGGGCTCGGCATTCTTAACCTCAGGTGAACGATTGCCCGAGGCAGTCATCTCCGTTCAGACATATTAACCCCATTATACCACAGGGGCCACCAATACCAACTGCAATATCATCGACGTATATAGGGTTTAGTCTTCTCAACAGCTAGTTTATCCTCGCCCTAGATGACCTCTATCATCTCCATATTTCCCGTCGCTGTTCTCCGTCACTGAAAAACTAGTTCCGGTCTCCATCGAGTCGCTTTTTCTTGTCTCATCTCTACTGCTTACTATTTCTTCCCGTGGCGCCACCTTCCCTGATAGTTTTGTACAGGTGTTTCCACCGATCGCTTCGTCAAAGGACCAGAATCCGGTCCTTATGAATCTGAGTGCTTCCATCAAGGCGCTCTTGTACGGGGACAGCCCTGCATACTGAGAAGACGAGCTCCGACCCCAACCATCACGGACATTAGTAGAGGATTGCCCCAGGGTGTATCAATCGGACGTCTTTGGTATCGGGTACTTGACATCCTGCATTGAAATAAAGGCCCCTCCTCCTATCCTTGGTTGATCTCATATGAGCCCTTACTGCTGGTGTGTGTTGGTCAACTCCATGAAAGGTCTCGTAAGTAAGACCGCAACTCGATCGCTGTTGCCAAGGACTGGGGACTCATCTCTGGTTCCTGAAAGCGAGAGTACTATCGTTAGACTTTTATAGTAGTAAAGCCGGACTTTGAAGGGACAGAATCAATGGTTTGGAAATATCTCGATGGATGTGAATTGGACATCTAGTGTGTATGTTCAAAGCATTCCGCCGTTCAGCGGCTTGCGCACTGAGCGGCATACGGGGTTGAACTCCCACGTCACATCCCTGTCATGTAAGGCCAAGCGCCGGTCTTGGGAAGGTCGGCCCCGGCCAAGATCATGTCTCCTGTTTTGCTGCTCTTCGCTCTTCGCTCTGCTTCCGGCGACGGCGTACTAAAGAGTCTTGCGTGCATTGTATCAGACCTCAATGCATCTGGCCAGATATCGTCGGCCCTGACATCCCGTCTCCCCATAACGGTTGGTGCGAATCCTACTGATCTTTGGACGACCAAGGCTTCGGATTTGATCGGTCATTCTGCAAGGCGGTGATGTGATGATGTGGATCGGTGTCGTACCGGACTCCGGAAGGTCTCGACATGACTGCAGGGAGAGTTCGAGTTTGAAATCCATTGGATGGAAGCAAGTTCCGAATTGGCAGCAGCTTTAGCAGTCGTGATACCAATGGTCAGTAAGTAAAATTGTAGGACTACGGGTAACGGAGAAGCTTTTGACGTGAGTAATCCTGGGGCAAACAGTAGCTGTGCCTTGTCTTTAACTGATCTTTCGCCCCCAGCCATGAAGCGACCCAAAACTCATCCGTGAGGACAACCGGGACGTACCTGAAGAATCGCAGGGGTCAATGTTATCATACAATACCAAATAGGGTAAGGCCGGGACACCATTGCGCTCGCTATCTTCTGAAAAGTCCTTCTTCATAAACCTCAGACGTTGTCTGACATTCCCTCAAAGTGCTATGGGCAGTAAACTTGTTGCTACTGATGGACAAGTCATGGATATTTTCATCTAACAATATGAAGAAAAAACATGGAAGATTCATCGACTTTAAAACTGGTGGACAAGGCGGCGCGGCCAGGCTTGCCAGGCTTCTTTCGCAAATGTCAGATATTTCACGACCCCAGGTGAGGACCCAATCCTCATAAAGCCTCAACCTGCAGCAGAACAGTGACGAGTGATAGTAAAAAAGATCGGATGATCTACGATTAATTCAGCCAAGGCATCTACCCATATAGGATACCCATGGAATTGCAATGCAGGAATAAAGTGATAAGGCTGAGATATTTACCCTGTAGTCTGTCAGTTCAAGAAGAGCCGCTAATAGCGCCAAAGTCGGTGCAGGGCATGCCTTAGAGAATAACGACTTGTCATGGTTTTACATTTAAACGCCACGTGGTGCATCCTTTCTGTTAAGTTAGACCAGCTTTACACCATGTGAATTCCCAAAATCCGAGGTGATTCGGGCGGGATTTGGTTATTCTGGACTCATCTAAAGTTTATAGGCATTTCGTGCTAAGGGTAGTGGACACCGGACATGGGACGGCATTGGAATTTGGCGGGGCATAGCGTCATGCAAGCTCTCAAAGTGATAAGGATTAAGGTTATCATGTGGGAGTGATTGGTTTGTTTGTCAGCCACGCCCCTTTCTTGTCATCCAGGTGATGATAGGCAGCCAATCAACAATGCTGCGATAAGACGATAATCGACCCCGCAAGCCAATTGGCACCTCGTTTTTTGGACGTGCTGATTGGCTAGGCACGTCAATTATCGCCTTATCGCGCCAATCATTCGCCCTCAACATCACCTCCCTGGGTGGTTTTCAGCCTGACCTGGTCAATGCCTGCGCAACGACTGAATATATTTTCTGTTCACTGGACTCGTGCGCAACCCAGGTCTCTTGCGTAGTTACATTGGGCAAGTGTGATTCCTTCCAGCCTGATATTTTCAACGAACTACAAAGTATGAATGCATTAGTTAAATGCTATAAGCTGTCGATTGCGTTTTCGTTTTCATAGTTGGCGGTGTAAGGGACAAACTGAACGGGACTAGGAGTGCACAAAACATGTATCGTGCCCTGGATTAATGAGGGGAGCAGTGGAAGTGATGAGGGATTCTCTGCTGCTGTAGTCTTGTTTCGTCTTAGACAAACTATTTATTCTCTTTGCTTGCATTCCCACTCCGGTAAGGCTGCCTCCAAGCTTCCATCTCCATCCTTCACGGTCGACTTTACTCAAGCATAGCCACCTACGATTCTTAACACCCTTGCACGCATATTAGCGGCTAGACTATCTTTCTTCTACACAGAACTTATTGACCTCGCCCATGACTTCTGACGTCTCACTACGTGCGGAGACGCTTGATCGCATACCAGATTCGTTGGCAGCAGTCCATCGGCGAAGGGAACTGACAGATAGAGCTATCATATCCAGGCAGTAATCGATATGGCCTATTACAAAATTGAGACCGCCGAGTACGATGATGATAACGAGTTCGATAAAGGTCTACACAGCGCAATGAAGGTCCTCCTGCCAGCGCTCCACCATTCGTTCAACTTGCGACTGGCGTTGTTGTATCCAGGATACGGCGTCCCTCAGAGTGACAATGCGTGGTGTAATTGACTCAATATAATAAACAAAACGGGTTCGACGGTTGCCTTTTAAGTCAGGCATGATCTTGAACTGTGTCTATAGTCTGGCGCATTGAATTTTGTTAGCATCAGACTCACTTTCCTGGATGTTATCTTTTATAAATCCTTTTCGTGCACTCAGTGGTAAAACCTCGAGATATCCTTAGAAGTCTGCAGATCTTCAGGGCTAATAGAGGTTTTGACGTTTGTGATGAATCTCCGATCTTTTGATGCAGAATGAGAATCCAGAGCCCGAGAGCCCAAAAGCCTCAGGGTCATGCCTTGTTTAAAGCAACTTATGCCTCCTAACTACAAAGAGACTTCCTTCCTAAACTCTCAGCTTAATTATACCTACATATTCATCGTTGTTTGTTAAGCTATGGCTGCTTATAGTAAGCGCCCTTTAAGCGGATAGACGACAGAATGCTACATAGTGGACAGCCCCGGGATAAGTACGAGTGACACGCGTGGGGCGAAGCCGGAAATATAGACGGCTTAATGTATCGCTGTTTGATGTCAAGACTACTACGAAGCGGCAAATAACCTTTCACAAATAACATAGCTTTGACACGATACTTCCGGCTCTTGAAAATTTCCTCAGGATACACCAAGGCCGGCATCGCCTTGGGCTCCATTAGTTCGACGGAGTCCTTCTACTGAGCATAGATACCATCTGCCAAGAATTCTTTAAGATCCTTATGACTACTTTGCAGCCACTTGAAGCATGAAACCAACCCAGCGGCATCAGATAGTTCGACGGCTGCTCGATCTCAGGCATCAGCACTCGCGTTGCAGGAAAGTCCTCCACAATGACGTTCCACACTGTACGCTCATTGGCATCCATGGGACTCAAGTCGTTCGCGGACACACAGTCATTAGATGTCACTGACAAGGCATGCGTCTGAGAGGCCTGTCCAAGCTGGTAGTCATGATAACAAGCCTACTCAAGCTTATGGTGTAGATGATCTGTTTATTTTCAGAACCCTCTCGTGCGCACTTTGCGCATAGCATCTCACGTTAGTGAGGGTTGGTGTTGATACTGGGTGTAAATACCGATGGTGAAATCCCGGGATTGAGCGACCAGCGGAAAAACCGAGACAATTCCACCGGAAAATCCAGCACCAGATGTTCTTGTTACTCTTACCACTCCACTATGCGTGCTGTCGCTTTAAGTGGTGGTGCCTGAGTTACCTTTTATTAAGAGCAAACAGTTGAGAGTGTTTTCACACGCAGTATTGACACGCGACTGCTATAGGGAACCTCCCGATAATTGCGTAATTAGATCGAGATAATGTTCTGCAATGGACGTTTGTCTAAGCTTTGCACGCCCCAACGGCGTAAAAACATTTTGGGGAGCGCTTGTCTGGACCACTTCCCGTAGGTAATTAAAGGCAGTTTCAACGCTTACATCTCAAACCCAATTACAGGGTGACAGTCCCTGTGGAACATCCAAATCGGTATCTTGCACGGTCTTATTGTCCGGTACATATGGTAAACACGTCATCTTAAGCAACAATGTAGGCAGAGGACACCCAGAAACATACAAATACGCCATGGATAAATAGCATGCTTCAGCTCGCGCCGAGATCCATAACCTCATCCAATCTCCATTTCATACTTCAGCGGGCATAGTCTCGACTAGTGGATGGCTGAGAACAGTTTGACTTGGTGGTAATCTGGTGTTTAACACTCGAAGCTTCCGAGTGTTTCGCCAGGCACCTCCAAGGCCATATAGAGAAGTTCAAGTTAGTGCTGGTCGCAACTTCCATCCTAAATACAAATACTATCGTCAGTACTGCTGTAAAGGCTTGAGGGAGCAGGTAAGGCTAATAACTTTATAAGTATAAATGTTGAATGTCTCAGTTTATGTTAACGCTCTACTTTAACATACTATATAATACTAAGATCAACTCCATCTTACTAGAAGATCATATACTATACTATATTATACTGGATATTCTTTGAATTGTATTACAAGGACTATTTAATATAGTAGTCTACTATAAGCACAAGGCTCCTTTTCAAGAAGAGGCTCAAGGCTAAGCCACTAGGACGTAGTTTCAAAATCTTATTCACAAGAGAACCAGGTATTACCACACAATTGACTAGATCATCGTAGCGGGAATCTCAACCTCATGTACAGAGCTATGAGTGATAACCTGCCAAGATAGGGCTGTAGACTAAATAAACATTTTCCTTTTTTTCCAATCTTAAACACACACGAGTTTACTCCTTTCTATTTTGTTAACCTTTTTCTTCCCGATTTAGTTCTCGTCATACCCAATCACGTTCAATTTTAACATTTCCCCGTCCTCTCTCCAAACTTGCTCACGCAGAGCTTAGTCCTCATCATGCTCGAGACCAACAGTAGTGAGGGACTCTCGTGCCTGGCGAAGTAGCTCTCTAGTAGTGTCAACCCTGGCCTTGGCTTGAGCGAGATCGTCTTGTGCCCTCTTGTACTCATCTTCGGCATCTCGAACTTGTTTCTTTCTGAACGCCTCAAGCTCGCCTTGGATCTCCTTCAGCTCATCACGCTTCCTCTTGAGCCGGGTGTGTATTTCATGAAGCTTCTCATCCTCTGGATTTGCATCCTGCATGTGAACCGGTGCTTCATAGTTGGGCTTTTCATAGGAGGGGGTTGTGCTGTCAAGAGGGAAAGTAATCTCCCAATCGGTACCCCTTTCCTTTGTGGAAGCTTGAGCCCCAGTGTCCAAAGTGAACAAAGTTCTCTGGGTCGACTTGCTGGGGGGTGAAACGGTTGTGGGCACAAGACGGAGCCACTTGCGTCTCTCCATGACGAAGTCAATGTCTTTTGGCATTCGTCTCCCCTGGACCAACAACTCCGTGAAAGCCAAAACCGCAATGCCGCAGCTAGAGGCATCCGACTGTTCGGGACATGACTTCGAGGTCTGTTAGCATACATCATTTGGTAGACGGCCTTCGGACTTACGACAGAAGTAAAATTGACCTTCTTTTCGTTGTTGAAGAAGTCTTCGAAGACAGTTTTGATGCGTTCAGCCCGCTGGTCGCAGTTCGAACTATCGTAGTACTCAAGCTCAACATGGCCGGGTTCTGGGCGATGAATGACCAGCAGAGACCAATGTTTTGGGTCTCGCGTATGGAGAGGAACGAAAACCTTCTTGCGTCCCTGTCTTCGGGCGGAAAGCTCATCTGGACGCTTGTAGCTGTCGTCAATACTATCAATCTGGAACCAGAGAGCACTGGTGTGTGCCATGCTGTCGTCTTTTGCGCTTCTCATAATACCGGCCATGAGATAGTCAATAACAGAGTCGGTGAGCCAGCCGTGGGGCTTTCGGATAGACTCCAGGTCCCTCTCGAAGAGAATAGTCGGTGTGCCTTTGCTAAGCAAATTATTGTTGGTGAGCGGAGGGGAGCCGTTGTCAGTTTTCTTCCCATATTGACTCTTGTTGGTCAGCAGAGGAGACCCGGTGTAGGTTTTCTTCTCACCCTGGCCCTTGTTGGTGGGAGAGGGGTGAAGGGTATCAGTGTGTTTCTCTCGCTTGATGGTGTTGACTGGAGAGGAGAGCTTGTTGAGAGGTGGAAACTCTTCGTCAGACTCATTACCGTCGCTCGAGATCACCATCCGGCTGTCGTCAGACAACTCCTGGTCATCAGAGTCTCGGTCCCCCGATGCTTGTTGAGATATCTGCTGCTTCCATTTCCAGTCTGATAACGTTTTGTCCGTAACTTTAGCACCTTTATACGTGAGTCCAGCCTCTTTGTACCACGCTTCGAGTGCCGACTGCATATTATGCTGGGAGAGTTGACACCCCTCTCGATCCCCCCGGAGTGGAGTTTTGAGTGAGACATTATTTGCAATAATGCCATCTTCGGCGAATACATCAGCCAAAGATCCACCGCTTACCAAAGCCAGAATACTGATCGACTTCAAACTCGATAGAACATTGACACCAACTTTTTCGACATTGTCGATGTAGGGACTTTGGATCCACTTCCCCTGGCCTCCCCAAATTTCATCAAGTCGTTTGATTAGAGACCCTTTCTTTGTTTGGGCCTCGTCTTTCTTGTCGTCTTCCGCCTTGTGTTTTGTCTTGAGGGTCAATGTAGGCTTACTCTTCAATTGAGCCTTGTCGCGTCGACCAGCTGGGGTTGCGTAGATGGTCTTTTTCCCCATTTTCCCGTCAGTTCCAATTGGTGGTTCAGTAGTTGCACGTAACTCCATGACAGGCCCATGCAAAATTGGCCGAGAGTATGTATACAGGATAAAGTGATGCAGGGAATGATACGTAGAAATTGATGGTTCGTGTCTCGAGGCTATTGAGATGAAGAAGAGAAGTTTTCATTGATGGAAAAAAGAAATTGTGTGTTGGTATCTGCGGCGCGTCACATGTGACGCTGTGTAACATGCGCCAGCCTCGTGAATTCCTGATAAGTATGCTAGATTCTTCTATATTACACTAAGCTCTTATATCCTCTACTTAGATCTGCTTGAAAAAACTTGAATATACTAGAATTACTAACAGTATACTAGTAATTACTAGTAAATTCATAGGCTTGTACAAGGCACGCCGCTCTACCTTGTAAAGCTGCATCACGGAGATTGCCTACTTGTTTGGAATCTCCAACAATCTTATATTATACCTAGAATCTTTGCATTCCGGCTGCTCCGCAATAGCTTAATCGTTTTCACTCCAGGGCGAGCCACAAGCTGATGAACCCTTGTCCCTTGAGAATGCATAGTCATTATGCGCTGACTGCTGTTGAACAGTCCCTTGGTCAAGGTGCGCTACATTATCAACACTTAGCTTGTATTCACTAGTACAAAATACAAAATCAAGTTCTCGTAACAGCTGAAACTCTTTTTTTTTCTATCCTTTTCTAATCTATCGTGGTATCCCATCAAGTAATAATATCTTTCTTTTCTTGTACACCTCGACTACCCCTTGATTCAGAGCTATCACAATTCAGGGAACATCCAATTTCCAAGAGAATTAGAGAAAACCAGGGGAACCAATAAAACCCCCAAGCCCCAGGCATGTTACGAGCCTGCCGTGCATAAGTAACCAGCCTCTGTCTCTGGGGCTAGTCATTGTACCACCAGTCACATGTCCAGCGTCTACAACCAGTTGTCTCCGATACAAGAGGTGCCAGCCGACTCTTTGAGCCGGCGGCTGCGCTGAACTACAATATTTTGCTCTTCCATGGCTCGTCGGGCGTTTTCAAAATCTTTCTGGTCTTCCACCTCAACCAGAAGAATCTCCCTCTTGCGCTTTAGAGCGTTGACCTTGGACCTGGACATCAGCCACCGTTTTCTCTGCGGCTGCAACCTCAAGGTCGGTCTTTTCTATTTGCTTGTTCAGCGCGTCCTGATCCTCAGAAACTACAACTTGTGTTGTCTTCTTGGTCTCTGGCGGGATCCTGATTCTCGAAGGCACAGTATATCCGCTAGCCTTCGGCTTTGCGAACGGTTTGTTCTTGGTAGAAGGTCAAATGCGTTGGGACTCATCGGTGTCGAATCAATCTTTGCTGCTAGTGCGAATGACGCAAACCTCATAGCATCCGAAGGGATGCTCATCGTTAGCGCATGTCGCTTGACCGTCGAGACGGCTACTTCACTACCAGCGCTGCTCATGAAAGTCCATATTCCTTAGCATAGATCTTCCTTATATCAGCAGTTGAGTAAAGCTGAAGACTGCAACGCCGCAGCAGCTACTATGCATACGCTGAGAGCAAGTCTTATCGGTCAGTAATTCAGTCATGAATTGGGAACATGGAGCTCACCATGGGGGAAGAGGTCGTGTTCTTGAACTCGGGAGCGGGATGTTTCTCGATCCGAAAGTCTCGAGTCTTGTCTAACATGCTGTCATAGTGCTCGAGGGTAAGTTCGCCGATATCGATGCGGCGAACCACGAGAAGAGACCAGTGTCTGGGTCCCCGCGTGAGAAGAGAGGTGTGACTTGTTTCTGTTTCTGAAACGTGCATGAACATCTTGGCTTCCACCTTACTATCAAGGAGATCAATCCGAAAGTGCATGGGGTTGATGACGGCGATTGTGTTACGACCGTTATGTTCGTAAAGTGTTCGACGATGGACTTGGTGACCCAGTCCAACGGGCTTTTAATCGAATTCAAATCCAACTTGAACAGTGGGCTCTATGTCTGTGGATGCTTTCTCGCCAGAGGAGACAATGTCTTCGGCAACCGGGTATCATCCCGATCAGCCACTTCAACCTCGGGCGGTTCTTCAATGAGCCTTTCAGTGACTCTGAGACCCTTTCTGTCTCCTACAGCCTTGAGTTCTTCCAACGCCGCGCTTGTCTTGGTCTGAGTGAGTTGATCATTGGAGCCCGATTCTCTGAGTGTTCTCTGTTTGACATGCTTGTAGATCAGCCCTCCTTTGATTGTGTAAAGACTATCTAAGGGTAGTTATAGTGTAAGAGCGAGAATTGTCATGCCCTTGCGAGAGGTGAGCCCATTAGCACCGAGAGCGGATGTTTCAGCCACAAATGGCCTTTTCGCCAATTTACTCCGCGCTCCTCATTTTGCGTGAAGTCACGGTCGCAGGTTCTTTTTCTGCGCCTCAACCTGTGTCTTTTTTGGGGTAGGGTGGGTCATCGTCTTCACAGCAGAATCCATGTTGGCAGTTGATATTATGAACGCGATGCAAGAATGGACGGTACCATGTTGATATCAGCGTGACCGTGAGCTGACACGTTCTTACTATCGTAAGGTGCTGTAACCCTCGCAGAGGTCAGCTTGAACTGCAACACGTTCTTACATGGGTCACGATAAACACCCCAGCAACCCATACGGCTTGCATCAAGAAGACTTTGAGTGGAGGTGATGCTGCTTATTACAAGATAGAAAATCCTATCGGATGAAATACAACCCTGACTGGGCTCCAAATTTCATAGAATCCTTATGTATAAGGCTCGATGGCATTAGCGAGGACAGATGCGACAAATGTATGGCCGTGGTGTCAACAGTGATACAAGCCAGAACAATAACGAGGTCACGGAGGAAGCTGAAAGACAGACCAACAATTCTTTCTTGTTCCCGAACATTTCGTATATCGCCAATAAAGCAATTCTTCCACCTCAGGAGTCCTGGCCCCTAGGCCCTGGTTCAAGTTTTTCCCAGGACTGTGGCATTTTTATGCCAAGGTTTCGAGGAGTCCAAACCTCTTTGTTTATTAAGCCCCAATCGTGTTCCCATTGACATTGATGAATATCACGGGCCATAGCCCCCCAAACGTCACTTTCGGTCTCGGATACAGGTATTGATCGTCGCTTGTCGTCGGGCAGTATTCAACCCGCTAAATGCTAGATATTTTGGAGCTTGCATTCGTGAAGTCGACTTTTGAGAGTGTCAGGTCAGATGCTCTGTTCTGGAGAGCGGACAGTCTGCGTGGAATTTGGCAGGGGGGTGCGCAGAGGTGCAGCGACTCTTAGATGCAAGTCCAGTATTCTTTTGTTGTCATCTGGACTCAGTAAGAAAGACGTGAGTAGCATTTGTGATTTTATTTATAGACTTAATTTATTTTTATCTGAGACTACTAATAGAAAAGAGCACATATGTTGAGGACACTGAGCAAACAAGACTTCCACCCACGCTCCACCATCATCTACTACAGCATGTTATCCTACACTAAGACATACTTGTTTTGTTGAACATATACTTAATTAGCCCCGCAGGCCACACGATGCTCAAGTAGCAGAATTGATTCTGCTTCAGTTGATGCTTCAGGAAGTTCAATGTTAAATAACGAACGCAGATCTTGAGGCCCGATGGAAGATTGGAGCAGTACGTATTAGGCTTAGTTTGGGCGTCACAGCCCTGGCCAATGGAAAGCTGAACCTTCTACCCCGGCTTTTCGGAGCAATTTATTTTTAACTCTAAGCATTAGTTTTCAGCCTCAAGGTGATATCCATCAACACCATAGAAATGGAACTCTACCTTTGGTATGGCACTATATTGAACTCTTTAAATCTGTTACATCCCAGCCAGATTCTGCATCATTTCACACGCGCCAACAATGATGGAACCAATAGATCAAACCCGTTTGACGAGCCCTAATGCAGCTTCCCGTCGAGGAAAGCCACGGGGTCGCGCAACTCGCAAGGGACGCGACGCGTCAATTTTTCCTCCCACAAACATTCTTTTCTGTGCATTATTTCAGCTATAGATGCCATAGTCGAGCCTTGTATTACCAGACGAGTATTGTCTCACCCGACCATCACCAGGGAAGTATTCCAGAAGTCTCGCCACCATGCCTAAAAGGAAGGGCAAGTCTACAGCCAATGCAGCTGCATCGGGATCGAAGGCAATCTCACAGACTACCGAAGGGAGAATGGAGACTCAGAAGAAGTTGATCTCGGGACATACCAAGGTTCCAGTCCGACAACTTGAACATCTTTTCGGTAACGCCTCATATGACTTTTGGTTGAAACTGAAGAAACTTGCCGACACTTACTTTCCTCGTTTCACCTGGGAGGACATCTACAAGGTCCTTCAACTTGAATCAGCCAAGCGTCATACAGGACAATACCGTTCCTGCAAAGCGAGTACTGTCTGGGCACCTGCAGATGTGACACATACCACCAAGAGCCTGGATACCCGAGACAATGAGGCTGCTGGACCCTCGTCTCCCATGTCCCCCCCAGCAGATGCCCTGCACCGCGGACCTGGTGTACATGTTGTATTCTGCGGCATTGGAGATCCCGAGACGTACTCTATCCGTGGCGAATCTGGTGTTCGCTCGTTGGAGATCTTCCCCACAGATCCCTTCCAGGGTGGGGTTATTGGATCACTCACCCCCGACGACTACGAAAGGCTTGAGCTTGATGTTGGTGAATCGTTGTGTTCCAATACTGGACGTAAGGATGTCCATGATGCCAACGAAGTCAACGAAGCCAAAGGACCAGGAGAACCCCTGGTCGACGTCCCAGAGGGGGCAGATGCTGCCAAGATACATATTCACAGTGTCATCATCACTCTTCTTTGGGCCGAGAAGAGAGGAAACCTGACTGTTGAATTTCACGGATGGGATTGGCTCAAATCTTTACTGGAAAGTAACACATTGTCCGACCACCTGAGCGCATTCGACAAGCCCGTTTTGCTTTTCACCCACATGCGTCGCCCACATCGCACTGAGCAGAACTGGACCGATGTATGCAACTTTTTCAAGCTGGAGGAACAGGTCCAGCTTGCAAATGAAATCGCAATTCATGGTGTGGCCATGTACCCAAGCGCGGTGGAGCAGCGTGCTGACCGTCGACGGATGTTTGACATCAAATGCTTGGATGAGATTGCCAAGGATGCTCCTGAGAAATTCTCGTTCCGACCGAAGGTGTGTTACGCCAGCAGCACCTCATGCCAGATGGCGGATTATGAAGGACAAATGATCGTCCGGGGTTCGTCCAACACTGGTCCGGGTGATACCTTACTCGCATCCTCTGATGATCCCAGCCTAACCCGTCTTCTCAAATGCCGTGGAAGCCGCCCAGGTGCCACAGGTGGTAAGCACCATTTTCACCAAGAGCTCAACCCAACGACAACCGAGTACGGTGAGATTAGTGTCATCCTGGTGGCTGACACAGTCTCCCATGTCGGCATTTCTAGAGGTGCCTGGACGGACCAGAACTCGTACCATTCTGGACTCACTGCAGATCGTTGCTTTACGCATTGGAGCACATTCGATCCAGACCTTGAGGATGCAACCGAAAAGGAAGCTATGGCCAATCAAGAAGATCTCTACGAGTTCGCTCTGTACCAGAGAAAACAACTTCTACAGCGCTGGCCAGACGAGTTCGAAACGGCCAAAGTTGGTGTACGTCTGGATATTGGTATTTCAAAGCTTGGCAAGGACGCGCAGTTCTTCGTTTTGGATGTGTGGAGATGGCCTGGAGCGGATATGTTGAGTGCCTGGCTTCCTGGGTCAGCGCCGTATGAAGAAATTGCCAAGAGCATGGGGAAGAGGTTTGCTGTCTTGTACGGAACTGCAGTTGGAGACGACCAGCAGAGTGATGAGGATGCCCAGGAAAAGGGGCCTGTGGAGCAAGACGGTAATGAGGAGGAAGTGGAGGGTCAGCGGGGAGAGAATAGTGAGGAGGACAGTGAGGAGGACAGTGAGGAGAATGACTGAACGAGCGACAGTATTGAGCATGGTTTTTAAGTGTAACAGACTATGTCATAGGTTTTTGATTCGCTAGACGATTTTTCCTACATGAAGGCATAGAGATTGGATAATAGCAGTGATGATAAATTACGTTGACTAATTCACTTATTTATTACTCTTTATATGGATGGGTTCTACTACACTACTATATGTTGCTTGCTTTATGCTAGTCTATACTAGTCGAGTATTACCTCGACTACTTCTTTCTAAGTAAGTAGTAGTTTCTTAGACTTGATTTCTTGTCACTTCATTAATTAGTGTCTACTTGCCTCAAGGGAGGAAGAGCAGGCAGGCTTTTATATTCAGAAGAAGGAGTCATGCACGATATTGACTTCGCTGCGCTGCAGCTTGAAAGGAAATTATGAAGTTCACTTTAGAGGGAGTTGTAGGACAAACCATAGACAAGGTTTCTACCTACCTATGCTACTAAGAGCTCAGTTCAGCGGGTGTCGTAAAAAACCACCTTTACTTCGTATTTCTAAATATAAGCTCTTATAGTAGTGTATTGCTTGACTCTATAGCCTATCCTTTACTAGTCTGTGCTAGTTGAAAAGTACTTGCGATTAGAATAACATAGTGTAAGGTGAACTCTACTACTTCTTGCAAGTAACTCCTTGTTCAGTCTAGCGCCTCGTCCACCCTCGTCCATATACATGCAGGGTGTCTCAATGGCCTCTAGCTACCATTTATCCATTATTCATCTGCGATCTCATGCTTGAACTCTAAGACAGGAATACGCATGCTTTACACACTAACTCTCACAACGATGCAAATGTAATTTGCTCCATTATCCAGCCTACATCCTCTCAAATAGCGGCCTCGCTCTACAGAGCCTCTTTCAGACCTTCTTGTTCCTTCTAGTCGTCTGGCTTAGTCCTGCCTCGTCGTATATCTTAAACCAAGAGATAATCTTCGCCTCACAAGTGAAATGCTCCTCCACGACTGCGAGGTTATTGATAAGCCGCAGGTCTGATTCATATCCCTTGTTTGAGAATTATGCAGACTTTGGTATTACTTAGGTCGAAAATGGACTCGGGCCTCGGGAAAAATACGTCCTCCAAGAATTGGATGCTCAATTGGGCGAGTACGAGACTTTGAACAAGCAAGTTCAAAAGCTTCAAGAAAAGGTTGAAAAAACAAAAAAGCTTTCGGATGTTGAATAAAGTATCATTTCCACTGCCCGGGACATGAAAACGACTGTCTAGGGCATAACCGATTTCATCAAGAAGCTTTCAGTACGGCCAAACGCACAATTCAAGCTCCTGAAAGCAGGGCGCTCGGCTACAAACCACTTGATGATACGAAACAGCATCAAGGTTCTCCAGAACCGCCTAGAAGCCCATGATCAAAAGATCAGAGAAAAATTGAAACTATTGCTTGAAAGGTAAGGTTGCCTCTGCGCCGTCCACCTTGATCTCTTTTAACCTTTATTAGAACCATTGTTTCCCATTCATATAACCTGGCTTCCACGATTATCGTCACAGTACTAACCCCGGCTTGCATCATCAAGATCTGTTGCTAAAATACCTTCCCTTATTAATCGGCACACTGAGCTATTGGCGGCGCTACAAAACATCAGTCAGCAGTATTTAGACCACTAGATCCCGGAAACACTGAAATTTGAGGCCATTCAAGACCAGCTTGTTGTACTAGTTGACCAAAAAAAGCAGTGGCTGGGATAACTTCCGAGAACAAGCAGGAGCCCTCCACACTGCGACCCAAGAACTTGAGTGAGAGGAACGTAAGGGCTCAAGAAGTCTTGAGTTTTTGGAAAGCCTGTACTTCAGTGTATATCGACAACGGTGGGATAATATCGACGATACCGCAGAAAACACCTTGGGTTGGTTATATGATCCCAGTAAGACAACATTCCCCACCTGGCTCAAATTCGAAAGTCCAGATATATACTATATCACAGGCTGGGTAAGTGCCCTAGAGCAGGACCACTCTAGAGCGATTTTTAGATCCTAACCTTTTTCTTCTTCTAGACCGGCAGTGAAAAGTCAACTTTGATGAAACATGCTCTTGAGAATCCCAATCCAAGAGACAGGTTACGCGACTGGACAGGGCCTCAGAGCTTACTTTGTGTCAGCTTCTTCTTTTGGAATCAAGGTTTCGCGATGCGAAAGTCTCTAGAAGGACTTCTTCAATCTCTCTTGTATCAAGTTCTTCGACGAGTGCCGGGGCTCATATCGTCCGTTTCAGGGGCCCAGCCCGATTCTGAGAGCTGGAAGAAAAAGGCATTAGTGGAGACGATGATATGATAGTGAATGCTAGTAACCGAGCTTGAGGGTTGGTAGAAAGTTTAAGCCGAATGGTGAATGGCTCGCAGATATGGTGCGACTATTGTTAGCTTCATATATGAAACATCAACTGTGGCTATCTTTGGGATCCCTTTGCCTCGTGACTTAACTCCAAATCTTTCCCATCATCATCACACAGATTGATTCCAGGTCGGTCGCACTCTCCTGTTAATGAATGTAACTTTGGCAAGTTATTATGCGACCTACCCAGAGGCGTAGTAATCCAACTCGATACCCACATGCATGGGCTTCGCGATATCATTAGCCAGCCGCACACCCTTTTTCCCTATTTAGGCAGTAAAAGACACACATACTATTAGGATGGGGACTTCAATATTGGGTCGATTTCAAGGGGGCAGCGCGACTGAAGGTTTGACCAACAGTGCAATGTTTTGGACCATCTCGTCAATGTTCTCTCGCCGGCACCACGATTAGCGCACACGATCAGGTGGGTCAGAAGGTTCCCGACGCAGAAGTCGTCCTCTGTAGTCGGCACCATCATCAGGATCTCGTTGAAGGATAGGTGATTCATTTCCTCTAGCTATAGCTTCTCCGCGTCTGTAGTCTCATCGATGATATCATCTTTGTCTTCGTTGCGTACTCCTATCCATATGCACACTATGATGACCCGTACGAGTAAGCATCGGCACTTTCCCAGTATACCTCGCTGTCTCGAGCGAGGGCTTACGGCGCACTCCACACAAGGGTATGGTGCGACGACCGCCTAGTGTAGTCGCTAGACTCATAGACGCTCCCGCCAAAATCGATGATCTTGGCCATAATATGCCTAGAGGCTGATTGATGCTCAAACACAATGACATTCTCCGACTTCAGGGCTCCATGTACAAACTGGTGGCGTGAATGGTTTCCAAACCAAAGGCCATGTCTATCGGTATGTGAAGTTTCTGAGTGACACTGAGGCTTGGGCCCGGAGCCTGGATGATCTGGTCCAAGGAGCCGTACTCTCTTAGTTCCATGGCCAGGATGGGGAAGGGTTAATAATCGGTAAGCCCTGCGAACAGGACCTGGACAATGTTCATGTGGTCTCTCAGTAAGGGGTAGGAGAAGACGTTGATCTCCCGTAGCAGAGCTTTGTGGATGTTTTGGCGCCCAGCCCTTGCCTCTTGCGCATCACCGAGTCGACTCGATGCGAAGGTCTTCAGTGCGATGATGGTGCTAGAAAGCACTATATCCCCGGCTTCGGTCCCGGTGGCATAGAGTACGATCTCAGATGTCAGACCGCTAGCGATGGCGAAGACCATCCGTGCACACTCCTGGTCGTCAATGGGCTTGTTGACCAGGCCAATATCGTCAATCTCGAAGGTTTCGATCTCATAGTGGTTACAAGCGGCCAGAACATCAAATAAGTCGACGTCTGACTGCATAGCTCTCAGAAGTATCTCAGTGCTCAGGCCTTGGACAATATCCTCAAGAAGGGGCGACACGGCATTTGTATGGGCGATTTACCCGCCTCCGCCCATCTCTAAGCTTGGAGATAGAGCCGAGATGCTCCTGATGATGGTGCTAGGGTCGAGTCGCCCAGAGCGCTCCATGGTGATATACACAGCCTAGTCAATAACGCAGCAGAGGGTCGAGCTTCTGTTCGCGGGAGGAAAGAACTCAAGAGTGAATGTTGATCTTAATGGATTGGAAGTCGGTAATTGGGACAGGGGCACAAGCTTGAAAGCGTGGGCTTGCCTTTTATCAGTTCTGGGATCGGTAAGAACTGGACTCAACGGGTTTACGGCTTTGTCGGTTTCCAAAGCATTGGGTATCACTAAAACAGCAACGTCTAGTGCAGGCTGCAGCAATAAGACAAGCGCAGTTGAAAATTGACCACAGCAGAAAGGAAAGTCGGGTAGTCTTCCTGTGGGTGTTAAAAGAGATTACTCAGGTGTAAGTCGTTCTCTATAAACCATCATATGACTTTAGCCAGACAGCATTATTGGCGTTAATCGTCCTAGTTTACACGAATGAAGCGTCGTTCGCCAGCCGACAGGCTGACAAGACTGATCAAGCTTAGAACTGTCGGTTTATTGGTCATTGCTGTGGCCAAGAGTTGATGTTGTGCCGAATAGAAGGGCGGCTGGTGTGGTGGCTGGCAAATGGAGGATTGGCACAGTGTAAGATGTGCCTCCCTAGAATCCGTAAAGCTGGTGGAAAGAACAAGACATGCATAAGACCAACCAGATGAGGAAATTTTGCTGGTGGCTAAGTATCTCCGGGCCGCACAAGCCTTATGGACTCTCAAATGTTATTGTTTGCATGTAGCCAGTTCACGAGAGTGTGCCTTGTGCGCGAAACGTCCAGCGGCTGACATGCAAGCCGTTTTCGATGTGTCAGCCTGATCAGTATTCCACAGTCGTTCAAATCATCCTCGTCGTTCTTACGGCTCGAATACCACACACCCTAATTCAATATATCAGTGTCTACGTGAGAGTCTCCAATTTCTTGAGGATGACTTTCCCGCCGATTCATCAGTTGTTGGTGTGAGCCTTCTCCATTTTCTCATCTTGATGTCTCAAGCTTAAACATTCTCTGTACTGTCCCCAAGAACTCATGCTTGTCGAGTAATATTTGTATCAGTCGTAACAAGGCTCTCACTCGGGTTCAAGAAGAGGTAGACAGCCATTATTCCCGTTTGTAATCAATGGTTGCTACCTTATCGCCACAGACAGCACCAAGTTGGTATTCGACAAGTGCGTGGCTGCCGCCCAGCGGCGCAGCTCAGCTGTGCCTGACATCAAAAGGTAACCCAGTGTCGAAATCTGGAAAGGAACATCCTCGTCGAATTGTTTACTAATACAAACAAAAAAGGAAAGAGAGACATTTCGAGCTGCCGGGCCTGGTCTTTGGGGTGCTGAGCATTGCGGTAGCCTTCAAACTTTCATTGAATCGTGCTTCGACGACCTGAGTGCGGACTGCAAACGCCTAGTCCTTTGTTACAAAGTTGAACAAGGCCGACTGCATCTCTGGAGCCATCTCGCAAGACGGATAATGACCCCCAGTCCGTCCTGCGCAACACGCCGGACGATATTAAGAGGATCATCGTGCAGGTTCTCGGCGAGGTATGGAGTCTCAATCATGAAGCCGAGGCATTAATAACTATGTATAACCTGAGCACACCTTAGCTTCCGGGCTTGGATGTTGACGACAACTAATCTATCGACGCCGCCTTACCCAGGGTTTTATCCAAATGGTCCATCAAACTAAATTCAGGTTCAAACGGATCATCAAGGCCAGGGACAAGTTCGAGAGGGTGATTTCGAGGCTGCGACAATGCATCACCAATCTCCACGAGCTGGTAATACCTCGTGCGTGGACCTAATTCCTTACAGCAACGCTTCCAGCAGTTGTCTTGGCCGATGCTAGTCAAGATATGCTACAGAGCTTTCAGGATGCATCTAGAAGCGTAAGCCTCACGCTAGCTACGACGGCGACTACCTTAGTTGTCTAGTAGAGACTTTCATGGGGGAAGCCAGTGGGACTGCGTCAATTATTGCCAAGAAGTAGGTTCAGCTTGTCGGGGGTACATCGAACATTAAGACTGTTGTTCAAGACGAGCGGCGAAAGAGTCCCTGTTTGGATCGAGTGGAATGTTCTCAGCACCGGCCCAGGGACTCAGCGATATACTCGGATGATCAACAAACTGGGTAACATGTTGGAGCAAGTGAGTCGACCGGAGCTCCGCCTTCCGCCGTGCTACGGCGTCTACGGCGATCTGGATTGAGAGGCGGAGACCCATGAGAAGCGACTCGGCTTCGTGTTCGGCCTGCCAAGGGCTATGTCTCTGAGCTTCTCTTACCAACCCAACCTACAGTACAACCCTCCCGCAGACCCTAAGCGCTTTAATCCGCGACGAGAGCAAGCCGATACCTGAGCTAGGGAACCGTTTCCACCTCGCGACAATCCTGGCTATCGCATTTAGTAACTTTCACACTGCGCACTAGTTACATAAGGGGTTTCACACTGATGATATTCTCTTCTTCTAGCGGACCAACGACCTAGGTATCATTAACTCGGAGCCCTATATTACAGGCTTCAAGTATTCGCGTCCAAATACCGAGGCATCGCAGTCCTGTGGCCCGCTGGAGGACAAGAAGCTGGAGCACTACTACCACCCCAGGCGGACCAGGGTTTCACAAAGCGGCGGGATCTATACGGACTGGGCCTGATTCTCTGCGAGATCGGCCGCTGGAAGATAGTGACTGCCTCCATCTCTAGGGAGAAATGTAAGACCACGGTCGGCCGGGAGCTATGGAGGAAGTACTTGCTTGATAGAGATGTGGTGGACCTGGGATGGCGCATGGATGTCGTGCGGGTGCTTTTGATGAGTGACCTGCCTGATGACGAGGCGGATGGCGCTATTTTCGGCCAGGAGTATTTGCAGAAGATCGTGCAGCCTCTTAGTAGTTGTGTAGCTTAAACCTTACAGGCGATTTTCAGGGCGTCCGGCAGTGAGTACTCAGTCTTCGGGCTCCAATCGGTATCATGTTGTCAAAGCCGGATCAAGTAGTCGCTCTTGGATCAAGGCTGGATTCGTAATTGTTAACATTCACGACCTTTCGCTCTATCTAAACTTACGAGTGGTGGCCTGCGATCCTGCCTATGAAACTCGTCCTCTCCGCCCTCGAATCCTTGGGTGGATAAGACGATCTCATTTTGCAGCAGTTTTCTGGACTCGAACACATTGTAAAGGAGGTTACGGACTCCGTGCCACGGTTTCGAAATCAAACCCAGTTGATTCCTATAGTTTCGGCGCACTCCTCAGTCTTGTTCAAGAACAGCATATTCACCTTGAATGAGTAGTCTAGCACCGGCTCACCGAGCTGTCAAGTTCTTGGAACTGCAAATTCGCTCAGATTCTGAACGAAGATACCAAGGTGACAGACACGCCCCACTTCGTTCAACCTCAGTACGCGCGAACAAACATGACGTGCAACAGCATGGTATAGTAAGCAAAATGGGAACACCACACTGCCGTGCCCACTAGCATAACATCTTGTCCAAACCCTAAGCGGAGATTTCATTTGTCTCATCACATCAACATCTCCGGACAAGACTCGCCCGATTACGAACCTACTGAGCCAACAGCATACACTCCACTGCTTCAATAATAGAGCATCTTCGTGCATTGTTTGCAAGAACATGATGACTGGCTGACCAAGTCCAGCATGTGGATTCCGGACTCGTCCACACTATAACGCATTTATGTGGGAGTGTTCTGAGAAAACCCGAAGATGCCCGGTCTGGGACAGGTCGACCACCACTAAAAAGGCGATCCAGAGAGCCCACCGCTGTGAATAGCTTCAAGCTATACTTCTGCGCAAGCAAGAGTAAACAGTATAACTATCTGCCACTCTTATCACTTAATGTTCCGCGCTTAGCATGTATTATACGCCCTCATTGGTCAATATCACTATATGCAAGTCCCCAGTTTGAAAGCAGCTAAACACGATAAGTCACCGGAGCTGATGATGTACTAACACACAATATTTATCCATTATGGGTACTAAGTAAAATAAAGAGAGAATCCCGATTGGTACGTTTCCACGATCCATCATAGCCTTCATCCGGACATCCATCCTAGTGATAAACCAGCTGCGAGATGTAGTCTAGATGACTGTACTCACTGGTAAGGTCCGTTTTGAAAGCTCGGATGGATGTTGTCGTCGTAAGTTGGCTGTTGGCCTTGCTGTTGCATTCTGAGATCAAAGTTTTCGCGCTCCAGTTGGCGAACCTTTCCCTCCAGCTCGCCAATTCTTTTATCTCGGTATTGCAATTTTATGTTGGCTTCCTGAAGTTCTTCTTTCGCCTCGTCACGCTCCGCTTTGATCTCAAGGATCCTACCACGTGACTCTTCGTACTTCTTGTCCTGTTCATCTTGGAGGTCGTGGATCTTTTTCTTTTGGTCTTGGATCCGCTGCTTGGCATCTTCGAGGTCTTCCGCCATTTCCACAGCTTGTAGCCCGCTACCAGACGGTCTGGCGGACGGTGCAGGAAGTGGAACAGGAAGAGTCTGGCCAGAAAATGAACCTACCTTGGTCTCCAAGTACGTCTGCATTTCCGCAAACTTTCCGTTGATTTGTTTCTCGAGGGAAGACCCAAAATCGTCGATCTGATTGCCTACCTTGTCAATCTTGTTGCTGGTGGTGAGGACTGCCCTCTTAACTTCAGGCAGTTCCATTTGGCGATTACTCATCTCCTTCCATTTGGCCTTGATGTGAGACCAGCTCGGTGGCTGCATTTCGCATAAGTATAAGTTTCATAGCAAAGGGTATAGACGATGATGACTTACAAGGGCTATACGTTTCTCTGCGAGGAGCCATTGCGCTTTCGCCATGTAATTGCTGATATCGGCCAAATCCTCTTTGACCGAACACTAGATGAACATATCAGTCAAGCTCCTTATGCAAGGAGTAGTTAGCTCACCTTATTGCATACAAGTTTGTTCGTAGCACAATTCAAGCAAGAGGTTATCTTGTTGGGATTTTTCGTCCCCGCTGGAAGGCATAATTAGATCAGAATGTCGACTATGATTTGATACCATTACTTACGGTCCTGTTTCTGGCATAAGAGTACTGACTCATCATTGTCTCCCTTTGCAGCTACGATATCGCAGCAATGCATACAGGCAGGAATGTTCATTTTGCTCGGAACCGGGTGTTCCTACCACAGGTCAGCACGATCAATTCGCCATGTAGGAATTCCTCTTACCTTCAAGTGTTGGTCGTAGTATTGCAAAAATGCTTGGATCTGCGGATCCCAGTCATCCTGAAGCTTGTACCCATGAGGCCCGTGATCGGGGGTTTCATCGTTGCCATCCTCAGTCTCCTGAGCTTTCTTCTTCTTTCTGGTGACACGCTGAGCCCGTTTCTTGCAACCAGCTGGGACATTTTGAGAAGCGGCTGCGTCGTCTTGCTGGTCTGCTTCAAGAGCCTTCCGCTCCCTCTTGGCAGCTTCTTGTTCCGCCTGCTCTGCCTCCTTTTTCTTTTTGGCCTCCTCCTCAGCCTGTCTCTCTGCAGCCAGTTTAGCCTCTTGGGCCTTCTCGTCGTCTTCCTTTTTCTTCTTGACTGCTTCGTCGTCCTGCTTCTTTTTCTTCGCGGCTATCTCAATAGCCTCTCTTGCCTCAGCCTCCTCTCGCTTTCTTTTCTCTTCAGCCATTCGATCTTCTTCAGCCTTTTTCTCGGCAGCCTTCTTCTCCTCTTCAGCCCTCTTTTTGACTGCTTCTTCGGCGTTCTTTCGCTGCTTTTCGGCTTCAGCAGCTTTCTTCTCATCTTCGGCCTTTTTGTCGTTGGCGGCTTTCTCCTCCTCTTCAGCTTTCTTCTTAGCTGCTTCTTCGTCCTTCCTCTTCTGTTCATCAGCAGCCTTCTTCTTTTCGACAGCTTCTTCATCTTTCTTCCTCTTCTCTTCACCAGCCTGTCTGGCCGCTTCCTCTGTCTCCGTAGTCTGTTCCCCTTCAGGACTGACTGCACCATGCGGAGTCTTATCAACGGAAGTCTGATCCCCAGTCGTTTGTTGAGGATGCCCGGCATCTTGGGTGGTGCCATCGGTCTGGTCAGGCACGGCAGTCTGAGCGCCAGTCTCGTCATTTCGAGCCTGCATCATATCTCTTAGTCTCTGACCGCACACCGAAATCTTAACCATCCGCTGCCAATTCCTCAATACCTGTTCCATGGGGGTAATGGGGTTGTCTTACACTCTTGGCAGGTCGTCCTCCATCATTCGACGCGTTTGTTGTCTTGCGCTTTGCACCCCTTCCCTGGAGAGGAGGATTGTTAGTGATGTACAAAGCAAAAGGGAGTACCTTACCTTTTTCTTTGTTTCATGCTGAGGAAGGGAATGTTCATCACCGGCAGGGTCCTCATTAGCGGGTTTATCACCCCGGAGGCGTGCGCTCTGCTAAAGATAAAGAATATGAGAGGGCATTCATATATGGGTGAAATAGTCTTACACGAGGACGAGCCATGGTCGGTGCTGATTGGTTGTTGCCCAATAGCCTTGAGTTCGTGGAGGTTGACTTGTGTGTGGTTGGTGGTGTCGCGTCGTTGCGTTCAATTTGATTGATTCCGAGAGAACAAGAGAAGACAAAGTTGGAAAAGGCGGAACTCAAATAGAAAACGAGGCTCTCAGTCAAAAGTGCACTTAATCAAATTTTTCGTGTCTATTTTTCTTTGTTTCCTGCATGTTGGTTGTTATGGCCCCCTGCTTCTAATTATTGCAGCGTCTGTAGGCAAACATGCATGGCCCGTCGGCACGTTGATGCGACAAGACGGGAGGGAACTGGCAGTAATGGGGCTCAGGCTGTGAGACCGGTAAAAGCATGGTAACGAGCCTATAAGCTGAATTTTTACAGGGCCCTTAGGTTTTGGACACTCTACAAGGCGCCAGCCATTCTTTCCCACTTATTTGGCCGTTTTCTGATGGTGAATGAAGTTCTTCCAGTGCATTTCCCTGCGATGTTCGTACTGAGGCTTGCATAAGTGGTACTTGGCTCCGCCAGGTCGTATAGCGGAAGACCAAAGTACTCTGTAATAACTCGGGCGAAGAGTGGTGCATCTCTGCAATAGTTGTGGTATCAAACTTGGAACTTGTCGAGCCGTTTCTACCTTGCTTTTTCGCTCGAGGTTGTGAAAGTTTTCTGATGCTTTGAAGATACTTTCTCGTACGGAAAGTGGCTTTACATGCGACACGCCCTTGGAGGGAGAATTTGAGATTACATCACTCATTAATGAGATCACGTGTTTCCACTGCCTGCATGATCCATTCGGGCCCGAGCGATTTGAACGTCACCAAATTCACCCTCTAAACATAGGAAGACTCATTATGCCCGATCGAGCAGTGACCATAAAAACAACAACATAATCGGATATGGTTTGTCAGAAGTTGAGCAACCACATTCCTAGTCCCAATTAAATACATGATCCAATTGCATCCTAATAATAATTCAATAGGGTAAACCAGAATGTCTCGCCCTGAAGAGGTCTCAATGACGAGTTCGGACATGCTATCCCCGAATGTATATCGATCCGCCAAATCATAGCTGAAAGTTAACGCGCTAAGTCCAGCAACAGACAGCTGTCCATGAGTCCGAGTGATCGCTCTGTCGGCCATCATTTCCCACCAAGTATCGAGGATCAAGGGACCAGCGATGCTTGGTCAAGCTGCAAAATGCCTCGAGACGGGGGAAGCAAAAACAAAAACTGTTGTCTCTATTGATGTTAAAACCGGAATTTTTCACTTTGAGAGGCTGACTATGAATATGTCGTGCAATATTAAACCCACAATTCTCTGTAATATAGCCGATTACATATTGTTGTGCACGTATTCGGGCTGATTACCCCCGAACAAGTTTCTTTTCAGTTGGGTGGACCTTCTGAACCGTCATTTGGCACGTCATCTTTGAGCCGGGCGGACCCGTGGGAATTGAACATGGCAAATAAAAGGCCCCGACCACAATCGCAAAATTTCCCAGAGTCAAGCTGAAGAGGGCAAAAGACCTTCCCTTCCGTGAAAACTGTGGTTGAAAATGCTCAAGTCACTTCCTTTCAAATTTTCCAGCCTGCAAAGACATGGTATAGGGTACGGGCGTTACAGCAAGATGAATCAGTGCACCATCGAATATGTTTCCATTGAGTCCTCTATTAATGCACAATGCTCCCATCACAGATCAATTCTGTCTTTCCATAATCTCCTCGACCTCATCCATATCGCGACAGCATCTAGTCGACGTCTCAGTGATTTGCTCTCTAACGATGGCCTCAGAGGCATCGTCCCACTCCGGACTCTCCATTCGCTGGCATGCATCCTCCCAGATCCTCAAGATGTTCCTCGCAGCCACTACGGCCAGATCGTTGTAGTAGTTATTCATCGTGTTGGTAATCTCGGAACAAGACTGCTGGTTGAGCATCATCCTCCAGGTCAATTCATCCAGATCTGGAGTGTACGACTGATTTTCCGTAGATTCGACAAACTCTCTAGGGTCCCCTTCTCTCGGCACAAGCACCAGAAGGATCTTGAGAGCAGACTTCATGAGGGGATAGGTCCTGGACGCAAACACTTCTCCACACTGTGGGGACGAGTCGCACCCTGACGCGGGGTTGGGGCAGACTAGAGCAAGGTCAGCAACCGGATATACCGGGTATTGGAAACTCACAGCAAGCTCTTCCAATGGGCAGGCTGATCTCTACCACTCGTGGAGGCTCGGGCCTGGTAACATTTCTCCCATACTGGACATCCCAGATGAATGCTTGAGGCGTAAAATGGTAGCCACATATATGGGAATTCAGGTTATCGCGAATGGCTTCTAATGCCTCTAAAACCCATTCGGAAGGAGTTTCAGGATCAGACATTGTGAAGATGGAATGGACAGTAAATTGTTGAAAAGTACAGGGCGATACTGAACAATAGACGATAAACAGAGTGATGGCTCGTCTTTTATCATTTCGACAACTCTCCAAGACTCAACCAAGAGTCACTCAGCTCTTGATTCTCTGCTTAACATGCACGCTCCCGAGATTCACTTCCAAGCGACACCATCGCGCTGAGGATCAACTAGTGAGACTCAAATAACAAAGTGATCACAACTCCACGACTTGCTAGTCCTGCCACTATCCGCGCGCCAACGATGGAATCATGGCCAACTCAATGTGTCGGTCAAGTCTGCAGCTTCCCACTCACGTCTGGGCAGACCAACAGCCCTCGGCCGAGTGCAGCGGGACTCTGCGTGTGTTTCAGTAACAGTAGACTTAGGGCTCAGGGCAGTCCAGACCACAGACAGAGGTACATTCGTCATCCTTGCAAGGGGATTGCTTCCAGCTGTGAAGTCACCCAGCTGACCAGCCTCCTCACAGCACACAGTGCAGACTGTCGAAGACTGTACCCAGCACGATTAAGAGAGGCTGGGCGCTGCCAGAAGCATTTTACAATGTACCGACCACGTTGGTCAGGCGCTCCTTAATCCGAAACCGCGTTAGACGTGCAGCTCGTATTCGCACGCTAAGAGGGCCTGGCCAGAAAAAGCAAAAGGGCTCAAGCGGGCTGAAAAACAAGTGCGCTTTCGACAAAATTACCGGTATTCACCATCACAAAGTGAGTGCGGTCGCGTATAAATTTAATTTGATCTTGTGGCACCAGGACAATACACATACGGCAGTCTCTGTGACTACAGATCGAGACCTGACCATGCATACAAGATTCAGCAGACAGGAATCGGTGCTCCGTTACACGATGTGTTGTCTTTTGGCATGTTGGTTGTGTAATGTTTGCTCGATGTCTTAAGCCACGGGGGCGCAGTGGCCTTGGCGTTTCTAATCAGGGGACTTTTGATAGGGGCGGGTAACAAGAAAGGATAAGATTGACAAAAGCTGAGACTGTCGATAGGCAACCTGCCCTGTCTACCTCCGCCATTAGCACGACATTTCGATCCTATTGACGCAGGCTGGTAACTGCCATCGGAGAGCTCAATCGACGTTGCAACCCTTCACCTTTGTGTTTCCCAGTGATGCATGTCTAAGTAGACAATAGACTATAGCATGTAGGTTACGCCATAGCTCGGGGTGCTTGAGGTTATACCCATCCGTAATTTGGATCATTCGCAGATCCAGCCTGGTGTTAAAGGGTCAGTGGCTGGTAACAGTAGCGCAGCTGGCACATTTAATTGTATGTAACCTTGGATAGTGACGAGAACTGATCGCACGACGTACACGGTATTTGATGGATTGAACCACCAGTTGTTAGAAATGTGCTCTCGTACTGGCCTGGTATAGTGCCTTCTAATCTCCTTTTTGTACGTAGATCAATAAATTATCGATCGATCAGTGTTGACAGTTTCTTGTTCGCGCACCAAATCGATGGACTCATTCGTGAATGGTCTTCCCGAAAATTCAGAAACTATTTTGCATCAAGTACCTCATTCGGGTTTACTCAGTCGTTTTCCATGACCAAGCTTATTATGACGGCTTTCAAGTCGCAAGCCCTTGATTCGCGAACAACCTGTCAGAATGAAAATCATTAGTCATCCAACATCCTTGCGTCCATCCATCTCCGGCCTCGGTATGGCCGAACAAAAGCGCCGCATTTATCAAGTGTGCGCTCTTACTAGGGATTTCCATTCGGCCGTAATTTGTTTGAATATTACTACGAGGGGTTTGCAAGAAACCCAAAGCCTATGATTTCGGTTGAGTGTAGCCGAATAAGAAAAAACGTAAACCTGATGTCGGGGTCAAAACTCCTTGCACACAGCTGATACGGCTGATACAAATACCAAAGCTCGGCAAACCTCATTAAATTTGGGTAACAAAACTCAGACCTGGCATGATATGACTATGACGCGCTATTCTGAGACGCTTGATCTACGATACGTTAGTGAATAAAAACAAGATTCAGTCCATCCCGTCTATCGTATCTCCAATAAATCTAGAGCATACTACCCTTATGCCTTCAACGGATAGAAAATTACTTCGCTTGCTTGTTGATCAAAGATGTATCCAGTATAACACCACGAAATACATAAACGCCTCATCTCCTTCGGATCCGGGGGTTCTGAGAGGCAGCCAACCAGATACGACTCACATTTAACCAGGTTTCGAGACTATTGAATAAACGCATGTAACAGTGATAAGGCCAATGATTAGATCTTCCGCGAACCCGGTAATATCGAGCAACAATACGTTCCATCGGGTATTGCAGACATCGAAATTTGGACGATTCGTACCTACAGGACACCAACATTCCACCACAGAGTTCCGAGCTCCTGGCCAGCGAACCGCCGATGGCACGGCTTGTGATATTGAGGGGCTAAGAGAAGATGAGCCTGTAGGGTCTTGATACTCTTCCTTTATTAATTTGGCGTCTCTGTAGTCTCATCTATGGCTGTCGAGAGATCTTCTGAGAATAAATGCTATATTAGCCTTTTGGTGGACGATGGCGATCCATTCAACCTCCGGCTCGCGTAGTGAAAAGCGTCAAGACTCATCCCTTGATATCATGGAAAATAGCTGATTCCTTTTTTTCTCACTGAACTTAGTAAATACACATACAAGTCAATGACTTCCAACATATCTCCGTATAGTGACGAGTAGTTCGCGGCTCTTTCACATGCTTTTACCTCGTTGGCTGGTTGTTCTTCTGACTCTAGATGTTCATTTATGTTCTTATGTATTTTCCATGTTATTCGTAATCGTTGTTCGTCGTACGTCTTCTATGAGGCTGTTCAATGGCTAAGTCCGGATTCAGAACATGGGCTCGATTGCCAAGCTTCCGAGTCTGGGTATTGTTCAATTGTGGTTTGCGCTAAAAAGAAACTTGAGTTAATTAAGGTTCAGTACTCGACCAGACAAAGAACTCTAGTCAAGATAAGCTCAAGTACTCGACCTGAACAATGCAAGAACGGACGAACAACTGGACTCAACTCTAGTTGATTGAATTTCGCGCGACTTTCAAAAAGTATTTATTGAACCACCTCCTCAACTGTCCCTCTCCAAGTCTCCTAACAACGATCAATCCTGACAACTAAAAGACGTCAACACCAATCCCCCCACCAGCACCCACCTCCATCAACTTCTTCCCAGAGAGTACGCACACAAACCAGCTCTATCGTCATCATCGTCATCATGGATGAGCTAAAGAGCCGTGTGGATCGCCTAGAACGTGAGATGGCTGCTCTTCGCATCGTGTCGTGGAGTCAAGGAGTCGAGTCAGGCTGTGATGAGAATCATGAGCCTAGTCCCTCTGAATCCACCCACACCATCGGGCGTTCTGAGTCGACCCACACTATTGGACGTTCCGAGTCTACCCATACCATTGGACGATCTCTCGCATCGATCCGCAGTGAGTCCTTTTCAACCTGTACTCTTGGAAGAGGCGTTGATGAAGCCAACTCTGTTCAGGATGTGAGCAGCGACAATCTCTACAGCGGCTCGCAGGCATCAACACCTCGTGCCAACACCATTGTCGAGGCCTCGGAAGCAACGACACCTCACCAAGAGCCCAGCCCCTCTGAGTCAACCGCCACCAGTGAACGTTCTTCTGCGTCGCTCTTCAGGGAGTTCCGCGGTCGTGGAAGAGACGGTGAAGGCTATTCCACTGAGCCTATGAGCGTCGAGAATCTCTCAACACTTCGTAGACTATATCGTGAAAATCGAAACATCACACCAAAAGATTCCGGCCTTCGTAACACCACTTCCGAGGCTCCCGCGGCTTCAGACTCTTCAGTCCCTGTTCAGAACGGCATGTCGGTTAATCAGTCTCTGCAGGACCAGATTCAGGAGAAAGAAGACGCCAACCCACACACCCCTCGCACTGTTCTAAGAACCCTCGTCGCTGAACGTATTCGCTGGCATCTCACCGAGAACACCACAAGGCCCAAATTGTACCGCAACGGTCCCAACGACAAGTGGCGCTGCAGTATACTTTCAGGCCGCCGCAACTTCTTCGAAGATAACATCGAGTTTGTCTACATCACAGACAACGAGCTGCATCAGAGGTACGCAAGAGGTGAGACCATTTTCGAAACTGGTAACATTCCTCCCTCCCACCCTCGTTGGGAAGAGCTGAAGCCCGACTTCAGCGTTGCTGAACATTGGTTTTGTGTTGTCGCCTGGAGATACTTTGGCGATTCTTTCTGGATGGACCGCTTTGGTTCCCCCATTCCCAACGAATTGCTCAAGTGAGCTAGTAAGCAAGTACGGTTGGACCATTGTGGTTCCTCCATTCTAGACTGACTGCTCAAGTGGGCAAGTGCGCTGGCCGCACTCGTAGGGAACGTAGATTCCTGTAGATCGTATCTCGTAGAGTAGCAATGTAGATGTCTGTGGCTGGTACTTTGTAGAGTAGTAGATAAGTGTTTTCGTAGGAGTTCTGGTAATGTATAGAGGCGTTTTTGTTTTGACTAAGTCCTTTCGATTCGATTTCGTGACCAGTGTAGATGAAATAAAGCAGCAGAAGTAAAGGCACCTTTTCCCGAGGATAACAAACTCAAGGGTCCTGGTCGATTCTAATAGGTGTATCTTGAAGAACTTCAAGCCTATGATAAGCCAGGCCCCAAGAATCGGTCCAATATGAAAAGAGAGCAACTCGCCAATGACACTCAACGGGTCTGTGGCAGACATATGCGACAAGAAGCATACCCAGAAAGCGAAATTAGGAAGACATAAAAGAACGGAGCTCCGGCTCTTGAAAAGGGAAACTTATGGAAAGGAAGAAGAAACTGAGAAATACAGATGTGCTGAGATAGGTCAGACATGCCAAATGGAGAAGATATCGAAACGACGAAAGGAATCCCAGACAGCGACAGACCAGATATATAAAGCATGATGTTTATGCTTATTCTAGACGTTTACACTTTTTATCACATGGCTATGCCTGATTCTTCGTCGTGCAACCACAAACAATGAGTCCCGGAACATACTTTGTTCACTGAACAGTTTATGTGGTGTCCCTGACTTACCTGTTCGCAGTACCTTTTGTTCCCGGAAGGCCCCACGCATAATAAATGTCAAGTCAATGAAGGGTTAAGCAGGGGTAATCGTCAGGTAAGTGCATCGTCGATAAATTCAAAGGCAGTTGCTCCTCCTATCATGAACTTCAAGTCTCTCCCGTAGCTCCAACAAGACCAACCCTCATGCCTTTTCCTATCCATTGATAGTCACCACTTCACACCAAGAGCACTGTAATATCGGCGTCTCATCAACACGTTCATGGGGACGATCAATAGCCTTTCGAGGGGGATGCCTGTTTAGCTGACCTGCGGGCTAGATACAGTCCAGAGTCAGCGCTGCTGGGAATAGCGTCAGCGCCCCCGGAACGGTTGCGGCTACCACACGTTTCTCGGAGTAAGTCACACCACGAGCATTGAAGGATCGATCAAATACATCAACTTGACGTGAGAAGTAATCGCAGCAGAAGAAATTAACAATCTTATCGACTCTTTGCCGCATCGGATTGATTCCTGCACTCGCACGCAAGGCTGGTATGCCAAGTAATAGAGAGGGAAATGACGGCTTGGATTTGATACATGCATCGTATACGTTGTCATTTATTAATTAAGTTAGTATAAGTGAAGTTGTCTTACTCAAATGAACTGAGATAGTAGAGAGTAGCGTTTGTAGACTTTTGGAAACTAAGCTCAGTATCATTTTAACATGACTAGAACTCCTCGTACGGAGCTCGAGTTTAGAAACCGACCTGCAAGTATAGACCAGGCTGAGCACAATATGAATCGGACTAAATATGAGCTAGACTGGGTTCACCACGGCTTTGTGACCGATATCATCAAAGCCGTGACAAACCTAACTTGACTCAAGTTCTAGTTATATTCTTGTTTCGCTCTATACGGCGCGGTTTCGACCTTCTCGAATCTGTTGATACCAGCATAAAATCCGGTGCCAATAGAAATGTAGAATCCATCCCCAGAGTTCTCACGCACTTTATAGATTAACGGCTTGAACCCCAAGTCCCGGCACTTGCGCAATGGAATGTGGTCATTGTCATGCTTGGCTGGTGGTCTTCAGACCGTAGATCAGGATATTCAATTGATCCTCAATCACCAGCCCTTTCTTGGGATACAAATACAAGTATCAAGTACTCGAATGTGTTACGTGCCGACTTGCCTAAGTTAGGTGAGCATGAATCATGAATCCCGGTTGAGTCGGGTCAACAATATCCCATTGGCTCGGTTAGCCCTGGCCGTTTTACCCGCCCCGCAGCCGCGAGTGGCGCTACACGCGAAAACCTCCAGTCCACAAAATCTCGGTATCCAAGAACAAGGACCCCGACTTGAAACACCCCTTCAACAAGCAACAAGCGTAATTGGTTTAGTGGTAAAATTCTCCGTTGCCATTCGAGCAGCGTCGGGGAGCCCAGGGTTCGATTCCCTGATTACGCAGTAGAACACGGTCGTGAGCGTCGTATATCTTTTGCTCATCTCGTATTCACTTTTTAGTGGTGTTAGTCCGCTACGAGCATCGACATCCTACAACGTACCACGACACCTATATCATGCTCAAAGTTTAGAGGTTTTAGAACGCACTGAACATATGTTCATGTATTAGCATGACGTATCTGCAACTATTTCCCGATTGAACACCTCTATCCCAAGATGGTTGCAACATTCCTAGCCCTATAGACGCGATCAATATAAACCGGCATATATGCCCAAGAAGATTTAGCATACCTTTTACGAGAAAATGTAAGTATCTTCGTTCGACGTCTACTCGAGCGTTCCGATGTTCCCGACGTAGTAGCGTAGCGGTCCCAAGGGTCATCGAGTCCTGTAACTACCACCCACTCTATTCTACCACCAGGTAGACTTGAACGAGCACTTGTTAAGCTAAAGGTATTTGCTCTTGACGGAAAAGACATCTGGAAATATCAGCAACCTTTTTGGCGATCTCGCTATCGTCCCGTTGATCATACCAGTGACCACAGGTCCACAGTTCACTTACATCCATCTAAATATTTCACTATGATTGGCTCACTTCGGGTTGAGAACGTAAGATTGACGCGTCGTGGTTCATAAAGAATTGCACACCTGAAGTTATTTGTTATGGTAGAAACTACCAGCCAGTGCGGATAAGATATTCCCTAGTTACCGCGGTATAGCCTCACTTTAACGCTAACTTCCTTCAGATCGCGTTGGCAAAGCCGGTGGATATCGTTCCCAACAGCCGAACTTCAGCCGCTAACATCACTCCCCCTAACATAGCTTTAACATGGGCAGAACGGTACACTACCCTACACCCAGTTACATTTCTCAATGATCTCCCAACAAACTGCAGTAATATTGAGATATTATGCAAATTTTTGCTGTAACTGACTTAATACTCTTTACTCGGACACGGTTGGCTAACTTAAAAGGCGACCGAAAGGTTTGCAAGCCAGCTCAGTCAACATTTCGCGGTGCTTCATGACGCGCATGGGCTCAACGCACGTTTTGGATGCAGTATACGAAATGCCCCACGGCCTTCCCAAATGATTCAATTACTCGAGAATTTTATCTCTTAGAAGGTCAGGAATGTCAATCTATTTGTGGTGCCACTGGGTTCTGGTGCATTAATATTCGTGGTGCTGTTAAAGTCCATTGATGCTGAAAATCGAGGTGTGTTATCGGACGATTGCCGAATTAGGAAGTCTTATCGGACAAGGCTCCGAGGCAGCACGAGCTCACGTGCGCTGCAATACAGGCAAACGCCAACAACAAAGAAAGCAATTTTACGCTGCACATTTTCCCGCCGCTTTTCAAGATAGTATCCTCCAAAGCTTTCGCATACTCTTTCACTGTCATGCCTCCTAATCGTCGCCCTCCGCGTCGCTCTGAGCGACAACAATTGGATGCCGACCCAATGCCTGTCACTCCGCCTCCAACAGCCCCAACATCGACCCTAACTCCAGCTCCCACCTCCGAGTCCACTAAGCAGGGCTTAGTCCAACCAGAGCAGAATTGGTACAGCGCCCCCAAGAACAAGGACGAACACGCAGCAGTCAACCAGGTCAGGTTCATGAACAAATATTGGCCGAATGGTCAGGCTGGTTGGGCCAAGTCGCCCTTGATCAAAACTTTCCCACCAAGCACGCGCATTGTTTCGCACCTCCATAGCATCACGGTGCTGTGCCTCTACCTTCAGATAGACCTACAGACTCTGTATGAGCCTGGCGGTTACATTCAAAGCGCCGTCGGACATCGAGAGTCACTTAGCCAAACGAACAGCAAACGGGCACTTGATAACATCAAGAAGGAAAAGAACTTTGAGAGACCAGTGCACAGGACTATCTTGCATAGAGAACAAGATGGCAGATTTGACAACGACATCTATGATCTTGGCCCTGAGGAAGCCGCCGATGTCGAGGATTCTGAGGACCTACCGGCCATTGACACCATTGCCGTGGAGGTCAAACCCAAAAGAGGGTTGGAAAGCCCCTCTACCCCCAAATCAACCAAGCGACAAAGATCCAGCACCGCGACACCTCCCCAAGCATCGAGTGCAGCAGAATACCACGACTTGACAAAAGACAACAGCAAAAACGACTCGCAGTCTGCCATTTCACGTGTCCGCCCGACTGTCGACATGGCCAAACGTAGATTGTCGGACCCTAACGCGTGGCTTTGCGACGAGGGTATCGACCGGAGTGTCAGGCAGATTTTGCTCTATCACGATCCATCCAACTTCGCCTGCAAGGATGCGCTTTGGCTCAATGTGGAGGGAGTCGACTGTGAGGACAAAAGGCTTCGCGGCAAATTCCCGAAACACTCTGGAACAGTCTTTTGTCCGGTGAAAACCGACGTTCACTGGTCGCTGGTTGTGATATATCACGAAAACGGCACATGTGTCAAAGCGGAGCATCACGACAGTATGCGCAACTCTGATCGCACCACGATCATCGAAAAGGCTCTCAAGGAAGTGCTGGAAGATACGAAGCTTGTCTTGATAGTAAGTATTGGATGAATCGTGCCCTTATTTGAAACCCGGCTGATCTTTGAAGGATGATTTCCAACAAAGCGATGGGCACAACTGCGGTGTTTTTGTCATCTCCGCTGTCGAACACTTGGTCCTGGGAAAGCCGATACCACGAGATTTGGACCTTGCCAAAGAAAGGGAGAAATGGCGAGACAGACTACCTCCTTGTCAATTTCTCAAACCCGAGACCTCATCGACGCACAAGTCTCCGACCCTCGAGTCCCAAAACACTCAAACCTCCACACCTGGAGGCCCGTCCTTCGATTCTCTAGCAACTGGCTCAACCTCTGACAATCTTCCACTTATCAAGGATGAGATTATGGAGCGGATTAAACAGGCCAAAGCTAGCATTAAGGACAAGCAAAACGCCCTCGATCAGATGCAAGATCGCGAGAAGTTCAATGCGGCACTAGGCTCGACGATGGCTGATACTCGCGGACTAGTCGATGATGGCGCCTTTTGGAATGACAAAAAGGAGCAGAAGGAGTTCCTGGACGCCATTGAAGTAGTCTGCAAGGTGCGGGAGAGGTTTGAGTCACACGTCTTCCGTGGCGAGTCGAAGACCCAGGTTGACCAAGACATCAAGAATCTGAAAGTTCAGGTGAATGATTTGCACCAGGAACGCGTCAAAATGATCGAAAATAAGGCTAAAGAGGCCGAGATTAAGATCCGGGATTTGAAGCTGGCTCTATCGGAGGCCAAAAACGCCCAGGAGGAAGACAGCACTGAGAAGGAAGAGGAACAGGACGACGTCGACCACACGGCTGCGCAACACCTCACCGATGGGTGAGTTCGAGAGACTGGGCAACGTATGGGGTATGGACAAAGAATAGGAGGAACAACGAAAACATGGGAGAAGTGTATCACGACTGCATTACACGAGATGAGAATCATGGCATGAAACAAAAATGGCGAAAGGTTGGGTTAGACCATAAACATAGGTCCCAATCGAGTATGGCATTAGAGCACTAGCAGGGGGTGGGTATCGGAAGGTATTAGAACATTGGTATGGCATACTGGGATACCTTGGAGTCGTAATTGGTATGGTAGCTGCTAGGTGCCTGTAGTCAGCTTTGGTGGGGGTTTTATCTGTGTCTACAGTAATATCTATGGGTTTTTCCATATTCTGGCCGCGGACTATCCTGTTTGTTGATAACATTCACTAATAAGCCATGCAGCGAGTCTGGTTAACGAAGTCATTGAAGAGTGTCGGGTTTCTAACGTGGAAGATTGCGTGGGTTGCTACGGTAGATGCTAGTACAGTGATGTGTGGCAGCAGCATAGGTGAGAGAATAGGACAATAAGCCAGCCACATCAGTCGTGTATTATATGAAGGTGAAATCCTGCTATGATAGACTATGCTGAGATATACCTTACTTGCCGGGCGATAAGTGTGATGGTTGGCAAGGAGATGAAGTATGTATGCTAATACAGTAAGCTATGTTAACATACCATAAAAAGCCATGTTAACATGAGGGGCAGTTGGATGTCAGGAATCATGTTGACCGTTGGGTCTGCAACCACTTGTCATGATCTGGGTCTAAGAAGGGCATATTCTTGCCCTCACCAATTGCTTTGTAGATATTAAAGAGCTCCAATGCCATCTCTTAAAGCACACCATCTTCGTCATTGGTGTCAGAGCACAGCCAAGGACTTGACTCGATTACGAATGTCAATGATGTGAGACAATTACTTTGTTAAAACTTCATTTACGCACGGCAGATCTAGCACGGTCAGTAGTTCACTTCTGTAGTGCAGCTGGCACAAGTTACCAACCGGGGTAGGAAACATTTGCGGCTTGCTTACTATCAGACTGAAGTCACTCATAGTCCTTGGCTAAATTCTCCCCATTCGGCATATATGACGGATGTAGGGGTTGTACTGTGATACTTCAAGAAGCTATTTTGACAAGTGTTAGTCGGTTTACTGACCAGGGCATTGCTGAGTGCCGTGGCATGAAAATCCTGGGCTTACTAGCTGATATTTAAAGGATATCAACTAATATCTCCTACGTTACTAGGTACCAAAGAGAACACATAATGCACCCAGTGTAGAGTGCTGATGCTGTCCAAGCATGATGTCTCGCCGATCTTTTAGACATCTATAGATCGGGGCTGGGAGCGACGAAAGCTAGATTCGGCATCCCAAATAATGGACGATGTGGATCAAGTTGGAGATAAAATAGACCTTTGTATGTTGCTATGGTTAAGCTTATTCGTGTGGCCTTTGATCAATCTGGATTCTGTTGTATCGGAACGGAGGTTACTGGGGAGCTGGCGAAGAGATCGCCCAGGGCTAGGACTTCCGAGGAAACCACCGCTCCTAGGGTTTTGAAATCACATAGTTTTATTCATGGATTTATAATGGGGCTATTGAACGAAAGGCTGTTATCACTAAAAGTCTATTCCTGTTCATCTAGGTGATATTTGTCGCGTTCCGGTGACAGAACGTGGTTCATATCTCCTCAGGCTAGGGGATAGCACTCTGGCATCTGACCCGGTGAGTCAGATATCGTAAGTATCAACATACAGCTGGAAGTACATGATTGATCACTTGCAATCAGCCGTGCCATACAACGAGCTGGGTTTAGCAGGTGGTCTAATCTTGTGCAATGGGAAACAGATAGGAAGAACGTTTGAAGAAGAAACAAAGGCCAAAAGCGATGGCTTGAATACCATAAATGCCGAAATGATAAGTGCCAAGAAATGCGGGTAATCATAGCTGATCCTTGTTGGCGTCGCAACTTGTCAGGGATTCCATGTTGCCTCCATACCGAGCCTATGTTAGGCTTATGTTAGCTCATGTTGGAGCCATGTTAGTCCGTACTAGCACTATGTTAGTACCATGTCAGTACTATGTTAGCATTATGTTAGCATCATGTTAGCTACACAACAGGTAACACAGAAGACGCGGGGTTCAAAAACACTCCACATGACTCGCAACTACCACAGATGGCCTGATATGGCCAGAGCAGTCAAACTCAACACTAGTCAGACCCCAGGCCGGAGCAAGCTTAAATATTTAGCCCGGGTTTGGCGTTAGTAACTTCTTTGACGTATGTGATGCTCCTCTGCTTGCAAAGGCTGGCCTTGTCGCATGGAGGTCCACCTCCTCAGATCTGCAATGTCAATGCCAAGCTCTCTCCCTCGGGCATAAGGTATCCGAGCATTGGCATGAGAACGGGGGTGGACGCACTACAATTTTTTCTTCCGTGTCTGATCCGAAAAGGGTGTGACGCTTGATAGACCGAAAAGCCAGATTTTAATGTCTGACATGTCCTTATGGTCACCATCGCTGCTGACGACCATGTTTGCGAGGACGATCGTCCCTGGTTCCAATCTAATGAAACCTTTTCGGGTGATAGGGATGCGGAGGTTCAACTTGAGTGTGAGTAGGGCAACAGGAAGATCTGGCGGCGCCAGCGCTCGTACCTAGTCTGGGATCTGAGTTGTGCTGGAGGTGCCCTGCTGGTTAGCGACTGGTCTCACATATACTAAAGAAACATGATATGTTTTGGGTTGTGAGGGAAATTAAAAGTCGAGCGTACGACGGAGGAGGTGAAAGATTTGAATAGGCTTTTCACCTGCTAGCCTATTAATGTGAAGAAAGTGAAAGAGCAAGTTATTTAGAAACGAGTACGTTTCTTATTTACTATGGTTCCCTGGTCCTATAATGTACCAGACCTGCTACCGACCAGCGAGGATCATCATTGCAAGCTATGGAGGGTAGACCCATTGGAACTTTAACGGCAATAAAATGAAGATAACGCTATGTTATATGTACACAGCAGACATGCGCCACTCCCCCTCGAGTTCCATCGACACGGCCGGATACAGTTTCCCACGGATGGCCCTGAAATGCTCGTCCTACACATGCAATGATTAACCTCTATCGTTGGGGTAATCTAAGGTTAAAGAAACGCGCTGGCTTACCAATGACTTCCCTATCCTTTGTATAAAACGCGATGTTCTTGACGAAATCGACACCGCATCCGATAGTCACATCCACCTTATATGCGTCGTAGTACTTGTTCCTCCACTTAACTTCTTCATATGGTTCCCCGTCATCGGAGTGAAAGCCCCAGCTGCCAGACTGCCAGCCAAGCATGGTGTCTAGGTCAGTATGATCTTCACAGAAACCGACTCCCATTGCACTGTAGCGACCATATATCAGATACTGCATGCATTCGACGAAGATAACTTACTCACCACCAACGCTTGCGGTGAGCTTCACTTCAAAATAGTAGACCTGGTTTTTAATGAGCGGTAGCATGGAATGATTAGCACGGGCAATTCCGTAACGCCCTTCCGAACGCTGCTTTTCGTTAAGAAGACCCGTCGTTCCTATAGAGGTTGTATCATTAAGGGGCAAAGTTCCATCCGGTGGCAGCTCAGTACTTACCGACCGTTTTCAAAGCACATTCATCATCGTCATCGATTGAAAGGCCAGGATGTTTGTCTTTAGGGTGCCAGCGACTTGGCCTTTGAAGACAGGCCGCACTTGGAATGTCCACTGCAATTAATACGTCTTCCAAGAGAAATTGTATGCGATCAAAGCCATATTTTGACGCGGTGTAGAGTGGAAGTCCAACCATCAGACCTTGTATAATCGGGATCGACATCGAAGTCCCTCAAAAGTAGCTCAAGCACCTCTCGCTTATTTAATGCAACCGCCCCATGTATTGCAGTATTCAAATGTTCAACCATGTTAGTGTTGGAGTTGTTCATTGCTTCGATGATATGTCCTATCATCTCTTCGCCGGCGATACGCGTTGCCCAGTAGAGTGGACCATTATCGCGGCAGTCTGTAGCCGTAGCATCTGCGCCATGTTGCAGGAGAATGGCAACTAGGTCTGGCCTGTCGTTGTAGGATGTATAAAAGAGTGCTGTCTTCTCCTGATAGTCTCGTGCGTTGAGCAATGTAGGTTCATCAAAGCCCTTCTTCAGTAGGGACATGAGACTCGGGACGTCGCCAAGAATCGTAGCTATCATGAGTGGAGTCATACCGTTTGCATGAGCGTCCTCGAGTTTGTAGCCACTATCAAGTGATAAAAGACTGTTGACAATGGATTCGTCCTTTTCTATGAGACCGTACATGAGAGGCGAGAGCCCTTCTTCATCCTGAACGTCGGCATGCAACCCTTCGACAGAAGAACCTCTATCACATCCACTCGGCCGTGAATGGCGGCTGATGAATGGAAATCTACCTTTCAGTCCAGCTACCTGAGCATTGCTAACTTTTTTCAAGATCTCCTCGATGGTGGGGATGCCTATGTCTGAGTTGGCAATTGCACAATTCAAGACAGTATCGAGGTCCCCATTCACAAGGTGCAGTCAGCCCCCTTTCGCAAAAACAACTCCAACAGTGGCTCATTGCCATCATATGCAGCTTGTTGCATCGCCGTTGGCTGATCCCTTCCACAATCATTAATATAGATCTGTGTCAAATGCTCCAATAATCGTGACACCTTCTCTTTTGCATTATATTTGCTTTTGACTGTCGCATGAAGTGCTTTTCCATAACACCCGCTGTTTGCCTGAAGTGGCTCGTTCTGCTCTAGTAGCCATTGGACTGCATCCACAGTACCATCTCCGTAAGTAGCTATAAGTGCAGCGGGGTGGTGTTTGTTGATCATCCGACGACCCTGAGTAGCGAGCCTGTCTGCTATCTCGCGAGTGAACTCATGACGAGACGAAGCATGAAGGCAAAGCGCCGAAGCGCATAGATCACTCAGCTCATCTTCAGACAACCGCCTCTCGACGAGTTTCTCGATGATGTAGTCGACAGCACCCTCGTCGCTTTCTTTGGCTGCCAGATGGAGTACGGTGACGTTTTCTTCAAATTCAAGTTGCGGGTTAGCGCCGTGTTCAATCAACAACTTCGTCATCTGGAACCGGTTCTCGCGTTCCCCAGAAGTGTATGTAAGAGCTAAGGGTACTTTGTCATGGTTGTCTGCATGGTCAGGCAATGCCCCGGCTGCCAGAAGAAACCTCGCTGTTTCGAGGTAACCCCACTGGACTGCCATGCCTAGGGATGTTTTTCCGTCGTCGGTGAGGACCTCAATCTTTGCATAATGCTTTAGCAAACATTTGGTGATGTCAGAAGAATCGTACGCCGCATGCAACACACTCCATCCATCCTTATCCACGGCGTTGACATCAGGCTCAGGTTCTAACCCCAGGAGAATATCGACGATGGCAGGCTCTTGGCGATACGCCGCGAGGAAGAGGAGTGTTTGCTTTCGAGAATTCTTCACATTGTAATCTGCCTTGAATTCGAGCAATTTCTCCACAATTCCTGCATCTCTCGCACAATGAATGGGGGAGTCTCTATCCTCATCAACTACACCCACATCGTAATGAAATTCGCTAAGCAACATCTCGACCACATCCATGGATCCAGATGATACTGCAACATGTAGTGGCGTGCTGTTAGTCGATGAAGTGGCTTCACGATCCCAGCCCTCTTCTATGAGAAATCGGTGTTGCCGTGGCGCGCTGCAGCATGCAATGGCAGGCTGCTTCTCGTGAAGTCATCCCCACCCGGCCCATTTCGTAGTATCGCGACAAAATCTTTAACTTGATCGAAACTACAATTTTCGACAAAACAAGTCAAGTACCACAATGCCCTCGCTATTCGCATCCAAACGATGTCACTGTCCTTGCAAAGCCTCTCAGCAATATCGAAGTGACCATCTTTTGCAGCAGCATACAGAGCAGTACATTTGACCTGGACTACAGCTTTGATGTCCGACTTGGGGAGTAGCTCGTTCAGACAACTCAGATGGCCGCGTTCGGCAACAAGATGTAACGCGGTTCGTCCATCTCCATCCCGTAAATCAGGACTCGCCCCATATTGAAGAAGTACCTTGACAAAATCCGTGAATCCCTCTCTGGCTGCTAGTTGCATGGGTGTCATTTCGTCTTGTCCGGTTCTGTGATTTAAAGGAAATAGTTCAGCATGTTTCGGATCTTCGAGGAGTAATTCAAGGATACTGGAGTATCCATTTTCAGCAGCATGATGAAACGCAGTGTAGCCAGCTTCATCTCTTGCGGCTCGAGTAACCTGGATTCGAGAGACTGTAGTCTTTTTCGCCAAGAGAGCGGAAACAACCTGGTCATGACCATTTTTGATCGCCCACTCTACTGCAGACTTGCTACCACCCGAGCTTCGACAAGCTTGAGGATTCCGCCTCCGTCGAAGTTCCATTCCGAGTCTAGCAAGAATCGACCTCGGGTGTGGATAATCATCCTCATCACAAGCAGGGGCGAGCTGTTGTTCTTCTTCCTGCATTTCTAGGACACTTGCTGCATCCCTGACTTTCTCCAGATCGTCCAATGATAAAAACAATGCTTTTAGATGCCCTTCTCGAGCTGCTAAGTGAATGGGAGCCAAGGCGATTTTGTTCGACATTCTCAGCAACTCAGGTCTGGGCTGCAGTTCTTGAACGAGGATTTCAGCAACCTTACAGTGGCCGGTTTCTGCCGCCCAATGAAGTGCGGTATTCCGGTTGACATCCGACGTGACACTTGCATCTGCATCCCGAGACAGGAGAAGCGACACAATTTCGTGGCACTCTCCCCAGGCAGCATAGATCAGAGCATCATATCCACGTTAGCTTCGTTGGTGAATATCGGCAGCTCGTTCAAGTAAGATCTGGAAGATTTCTTTGTGCCCAGTTACAGCTGCAAGATGTAGTGGAGTTTCGTTCTCAGCAGAATAGTGATGCTGATTGGAAGTGCTCGGAGGGCTTGAGTTGTCCATATCTGGACCATGATCTGCAGTCCATAGTAGCAGACGATTCTCAGTAGAGTGTCTATATCAGTGGCCCTGCAAACCTGGGTTGTGGCGGATGTTCGTAGACCCTTATAGAGAGCTGTCCAAGTTGCAAGTTGCTCTTTGTCCTGGAAAAAGCCTAGAACTTGTTCCTTTGAAGATTCTTTTGTTCTTGATTGTTGTAAATGCCAAGGCCAGTGTAGTGTTGCGTAGCTGAGTAGACCATATTCATGGTGCAATGAGGAGATATGGTGGCGATCGTGAGATTGGACCAAGATCATGGCTCGCTGGCCGAGTCTCCTCAAATACTGGAGACATTGGCAGAGGATCCAGCAGTCATCGTCTTGCGCGGAAGTTTCGCCACTCGCTTCAAGTTGAGTGAAAGGTTTTCTGCGCCACACTGGGCTCTATGCTCAGCTAGAAACTCTCCAAAGGTGTCATGAACAAAATAGGCATGACTGTTCTGGAACTTGATGAGTGATGCCATGCATCGTTGGAGAGTGTCGGCAATATCCAAATAGATAATGTCATCAACCCGATCTTGCTTATCGCCTATTCCACGGTGTCCCCCATCCCAACAGGCTTGACTGAAAGCAACAGCTGCGCTTAGCTCTTGCTGACTGAGGGGTCGAGCTGCTCCCGCAATCCACCACAACAAAGTCAAGGTCCAGGAGCGATGCCTCTCCGAGATGGTAAGCAAAGCCTCTTTGTAGCATTCTGTGATCCCTTTTGGGGTATTTTGAAGCTTCTGCACCAACTCCTTCCTGGTGCATCCTTTTTTTGTCCACCTGAGTAAGATCATGTTTATCTTGGCCACCAGAAGTGGGAAATCTTGGGGTAGCGATTTCAAGTGATCGATTACCAAGTCCTGAAGCCCACACCAAGCACTACTCTCCTGGGCGAGAACAGAAAAGTTCGATATAACATGCAAATCAATGATACGGCTCATTCCATTGCTTCCAGGTTCGATCTTGATATCTTGAATTTGTTGGTCATTGGCACATGGAAGCTCACACTCTCCATCAACTGTCAAAAGCAGCTTGAATCGATTATTCTCAGTGTTTGCTAATGCTTGCATCCAGTCAATTGCCTCTACAGCTGAGCTGATGCATTGATTGAAATTGCAAATGATGCATTAGACAGAAGCTTTGTGGTCGAGGAGGCTAGTCAACATGGATTGGAAAAGAACCTAGAGAGATCTAGACGCAAGATCTCTATTCTCTTTCTAGAACTTTGCAGGAGGGAAGATACGGCAAGAGGCTTGTGGCCGAGAACAGAGTATCTGCCGACACACTGAACGATGGGAATCAAAAGAACTGCGGGCCATAGCGTTGTTCTTATCAAACTTGAAGGTAAGGATTACCACGTCCTCAGACAACTGCTTTGGTATCATATCTGACAAGATGTGTCTGGCGAGCGTGGCTGTTTGAGACCCTGGGACGCCCTTTATATGAAGGATGCTGGCCTTAGGATCATTTTTCCAAGACTCACATGCGTCATAGTAGTTGTGGTTATCAAATGTATGAGGAAGGCAATAGTTCGGCAGTAATTGAAACGCTCCTCCGCAAGGAGCTGACAGTCCAAGAAGGAACTCCCGAATTTGCGAGTACTCAACTAGATAGATAGCGTAAGTTTGGGGTCTGATATTCAGTCGCTTGGGTTGATGAAGTGTGTCTTGTCGCAAATAGTCGCTTCACAAGGTCGTTGGCAACATCGTCTTCAGAGCCAAAGTCCGAAAACCTTTGATGGTTGCATTCGAATAGGATGTCAGTCCCAAGGCCTTTTGGCAAAGTAGAGCAGCTTTGGTGAACCTAGTATGAGTTAAAAAACAGTCAATAACAGCTCTCCCAGTTGAACTCATAAACGTAAGACTGAGTTGTTACCAGTTTCGTAGTAATTAGCGAGCTCTACGTTCAGGGGAATACCCGATGAAATTGCAGTTGAGGTTTCCACCTGCTCCACGAACTTGTCAATAAACCTCAGTGAATGCCGTGGAACAGATGGAAGAGCTGATAGAAGACGAAGGCAGAGATGCTCCCAGGAAATGTCTGTATAAACCCGATGAGGAGTACAGAAGAAGAACTAGACTCCCAGTTATCCATTAGCCGAACCAAGCTTCATGTAGTCGAGGGATTCCCCAGTGATCTCACCAGCGCTGAAATATGCATGACTATCTGGGTTAAAGATGGATTCTCTACGGCGAGCATTACAGCCTATGGACAATTAGCCGATGGCGTTAGTAGATAAACTATGTGGTAGCTACCTCCTTCACAATTAAGCCTCCAAGGCCATGCGCTACGAAAACTAGAGGTAAAGACTTTCGAATGTCAGTCTCCTGTTCTCTCAACCTGATAGATGTTGTGATTAATTAGCCCACCTTGTCAGGATCAAAATTCCTCGAGACCTGCTCCAGCAAGGCCTGTGCCCTCCGGCGAAGATGCCAGTCCAGTTGTGCTGGTTGCAGTAGAGAAAGCTCATCGATGAAAGCTCGAGGAAACAGTCGTGAAAAGAACAGCTTGACGCTTCCATCGACATGTTGTCATGGATCATCAGCAAGACTATTTACAAAGACAAGACTGGATGGGCCCACGTCAGTAGGAAATCAATTATTCAGAATAATGTTATCTTACTGGATGGCTTGGTCCATGATCAAGATTACACAGAGATCGAGTTGAACGAAACAAGGCAGTATTGACCGCGTTTTGGTATGAACTCAGGATGGAGATTTGAGAAGGCAAGACAATTGATCGAATTCAATAGCCAATATTTCAACAAACTTCCAGGTGTTGATGTTGGAAAAGGCCGATTCTTCTTTAGTTTTCGGTTGACTTTTTTAAGTAGAACAATGACAGCCGCTATGTCGCTCAAAGTTCGAAGGAGCAATGTTGCAACAAACGAGCGGAGCGGGTTCCTTCCCATGCACAGTGATGAGGAAGTTGACAAGATTACTCAGGCTTCAGTTGCCGAATGACCGGAAGCTGAGAAGACACGGCATATTCAGGCTCAATCGACTCCTCCAGTCCTCAGTCGCCACATGGCGGAGACAATGTTGAACACCAAGCCTTACAATCTACTACCTTACTAACATGCCCAATCCACAAATCAAGATCGTTAACCTGTCGCTTGAATAGACTCCGTTCCTGCCGTCTAGCGTCTCGAGGCATCGGAGCACGAAATATCTACGAACGAGAATCGTCAGCTAATTACCGAGACAACAGCCGGTGATACTACAGATACTGCCACAAAGGACAGCAAAACCGCACTATTGGCATCGTTCATTTAATACGGAGAAGATGGCCCGATCGTTTCAGTTGAGAACATGAGTCCCAAGATAACGCAGAGCATTGAGACTTTGCTGAAAGGAAAGACCTTCCTAGTGTTATCTGAGTGCGTGACGCCGACGGCAAGCTAGATTTAGCTTGATCCTATCTTGTTTAAGAAGTAGGACTTAAATCGCAAGGAAGCTATTTTTCGCCATCCACTATAAGCGAACCGAGATATACACGGTTGATCCCGGGGATAAATGGGCTCACGTTATGGATTCTACCAACAAGGGCACGTTCGCATCCCCATCGTGTCTTAAATCAATTCCATAGGCGACGAAAATAGAGATCATCTAGTTTCTGAACACTGTCTTTGATGATTCTCCAACTACGGCCCTATATTATAATATGGATGACTCTTTAAATAAGCGATATGGTTTATTCTTGGACCTAAGAACACAGATTTCCTAGTCCGACGAAGAGCTTGTTGGGGAAATGCAGATGCCCTTTTGGCACCTGGGTGATCGCGCCTCGGCGAGCATCGCGACGTTTGTGGAGTTTGCGCCGCCAGTCTGGCTTTATTTAGATTTAAAATATTGATTATGATCAATATGGGCGATATTTAGAAACTAGGAGACTTTACGAAACGATACTAGCCACGAGATGAGGCAATCCCACTTGATAACAATCTATGTCCTGTTCCAGCCATACCGAAGGAGTGCGACGGGTTCACCTCACATGGGGACCTCATCTTCAGCCCAAGCTGACTATACAAGGAGGACATTCGCTTCAAGATCATCTGGGGTGGACTCGGTGATTTTGTTACAGTGAAGCTGTTTGAGTACCACGCAGTCATCAACAACTCGTCTTCTCTGCCCATCTCCATCAGCTTTTTGCTTCCCGGAAAGCCCCTGTTCGAAGGAATCAATGTGACATGAAAGGAATGCGGTCATTTTGATATGGAATATGAGTGTCTCCTTCGGATGTATTACCTCGAAGATGAAGACGTCTCCACTAGGGCTCCGTCTCTAGATGAGAAGATACCAGTTAAACAGAACTCTAGAAAGAACATAAGGAAGGACAAGAAAGTCACGACCAAAACAAAGTCCTAATAGGAAAGCACCTTCACAACTCGCAGCGTTAGGGAGCTAGAAAAGGCAAAACTTGGTAAACAAAATCTTGATACCTGGTGCAAGATTCCAAGCGTTCAAAACAAATAGGTATCATCGGAGATCTTTCTTCTTCCTACCCTTGTGTGGAGTCGACCAGCTCTTCGCCAACTTGGCAACCTTGTGCGAATCTGGACCCGACAAAGCCCTCCTACTTTTCAACAGCCAGAGAATGCTATAGCAGCCGAGATAATCAGTCTTCGTCTGAGAAAAATTGATTAGGCTTTGGCAACCACAAAGCTGGGCAAGCTACACATCAGACTCGCAGAGTTCTTCCTCGCAAGAGACATCGAATCTGACCATTTTCGTGGTAGATGACCGGTAGAGAGCGGAGTCGAAATTTATCGAGGACACTCGTGTAACTTCTGAGTTGGGGAAGGCCAAGTTTGATCGCCACCGAAATCATGGCAAGAAGTGGCTGAATACTGTCATCATTTGATTGGAAAGGGAGGTGACATACGTCTGGGGCTTCTTCGTTACATCCTTATTGGAGACATAGACCCGCCAAGATCACCCACATTGACTACCCGAAGGTGGAAAGTGTAGAGAAAATAGGATTATTTACGTCCATAATTGACCATAGCTTTACTGATGTTCTTTGTAGGGCTGCACAGCTCTTCAGACCATATGGTGAAGTTGCAGACACTTCCTCTCAAGTTTGAAGAAGAACTTGAGATCCAGTGGGAGTATTCGAACAAAGGGTGTATTCAACTAAGAGTTCATAATACGGGGTTTGCCATGGTTCAGAATGGCGGGATGGCAAGTGGACAACGCCTACGTTAGCGTCGCTGGGTAAGTTACCTCAGACCCTCCGTACCCCTTGGACCAAACACTGGGATAATTAGTTCGTAGTGTTCTTGCTGCAGCGATGAGAATATTGGGCCACTTGGTAATATGCCTTATTTCCCTGATTTGATGACTAACTCCCTTACTTTGTCATTCCCTCTCAGCCACGACTCCTAGGGGTTAGAAACACCATTATCCTTACTCTCCTGCCACATGAGACTGCTAAGACGCCATCAATGTAGAGTTAAATTGGCTGAAATTTTCATCGACCTTTCGACTGTATTTTAGGTAGCCAGCCGCTGCTCAAAAAAAAAAAAAAGCCTTTTCGCAGCACAACAAAAAGCGCCCAAGGTCCTTCGGAGAAGTACACATGTGTACTACAATTGACCAGGCGGAATACACAAACAGAAGAACAAGGAGTGGACCATATGGGTCATATGGGTCATATAAGCTCACAAAATAGAGGAAAGTAGCAGAACACGACACAAAAGCTTCACTTAAACATAATGGGAACAAATCGGCCAGCTACGAGCACCAGACATCCATCCATCATTGAAGTCCTGAAATCTAGCATCCCAAAACCCTTAGATTATCAGATGCGACCACAAAGGCACCCTTGAGTGTCAGTTCGGAAGGTCATCGTTTGCCTTCTTTGTCCTTTTCAAACCTCCATCGACATTTCCACTAGAACATTCATATTGAGTTACGCTGGGTAGCTTTACTCTATCTATAACTATAAATAATTAAGAAGCCCGTCTTTATAGGTACAATATTCTTTGATAACTAACATTCGTGTATTTACTCCGCTTATCAGAGCTTCACAGGTAGACAAAGGAAAGTGACTGCTTATCTTTCTTTGATATCATAACAGCTCTAAGCGATATTTATTCACCATGATGATAAGCTTGAATCATTCACAGACTCATGGGCCAGAAGTTGATAAACACCTGCCATCCTGAGAAAAACTCTCAAACCTTTCATATCTCCTATCGCGATGAACTTATCCTACCCATATTACCGACCCTCACTCCGGAGCTCCGCCCAAGCCGCCTTTGCTCAGCTCTCGCCATCTGAGCAGGCAACTCGACAAGAAAGCCAACTCACGCTTTGCCGCGCTACGATCGAGCAGACCCTTTTCATCCTAGATCCTAGATGCGAGTTAGCACTTCAACTTAAACATGCCCTCAATGGGATCCGACGCCATGCGTTGTCGGCACTGCCTGGCGACGATGCTCTCCGAGCTCACCAGAACTCCTCATCTCCAGTATTGACGGAGAACTTGAGTCAGAGTAGTGGCGATTGTTACTCGGCCAGTCCTCCAAGCTCGGCGAGTGGGCCGATCTATAGCACAGAGATGGACTTGGATGAACTGTATACCGACAACATAATCCACGATTATACAAAAGGACCACCCCCAGTCCCAAATTCCAGTCCAAGCGAGGTCCAGGAATCTACTAGAACGGCCAAGAAGCGCTGTGGCGACATCGATCCAGATCACTTGCCTGTTTCGAAACGACAGAGATTCAAAGATTCCTGATACGAGGACTCTGAAGCCTGTCAAATCTATGAAGGGGATCATCACTGGAAGCAAATCCATGTCACGGAGAAACAGAAGTGGCTTCTTCGTACGAGCTCGTGCATATTGTCACCCATCCGGCATATTTCTGAAATAGAGGAGAAATTAGCTTATTAGACAATGGTGGAAAGGTTATCCGGAGTGAAGGGTTCAACGAGGGAAGGGGTAGTACCACGGGTACTCACGGGTGATTACTTACGATAGCCAGAGTCCTTATGTCTATTACTATAATTATCGGCCTGGTGAATGCACTTGAACCTAGTGAGTGTCCTTGTATTTATATTACAACTCGGCCTCGTGGCTATGTCGACCCACCCTTCTTGTATGCTATTCCCTTGCTTCTCTGTTTGTAATCCTAATTACTAATGGCTAATTAGCATCTAACCATGGGACTATTTTGTTGATGGATGGGCATGTGCCAGTTCATTGATATTAAATGTGAAAGATTCTGCGAACAATCCAGGTATTTGTTATAGATCCAAGATCATAGCTTTCAACGCGGTATTACTTCAAGAGTGGTTTTTGTCATGATAACCTTGAATAGATCGATACTTGTTCGTTGAAGTGTTGTGAACTCTCAGGGAAAGCTTCGTTAGTACTGTGTGAGCCACTCCATGTTGCCAATTGTGTCACTGGGTAGATGAGGAGTTGTTGTCTGTACGTTTTGGAGGCCGGTACACCAAGCAAGATTCACTAAGAACTGACGTTCTTCAACCACAAATGGCTTAAAACGGCTAGAACATTGATCCCACCTCGACTCGAAAGTATGTGTTTGGAAGAATAAACAAGAAGTTGCGTCCAAGTAGGAAGACGGTTATATTGCTGCGGTAAATATGAAGAATTTGTAGCTAGTAAAGTTTTATTACCAGGATACTGAAACGATTCTTGACCTCACTCTACTCACTTCCGCAGGTAATTTATGAGGCATCTATAATCCGATAACTTGGAAGGCTGTTTTCGCTTGACAATGACATGTGAGTTTGGGTCTAGGAAGGGTACTTCCGGGATACTTGGCATATAGTATATAAGAAATATGTCAGTTGTGACAGGGTTGCCTCGTCGACGCTAATGCAATATACAACAGTCCTATGGCTATACGGGCCTTGATACTTTGAACCATCTCATTCTCCAGACCGATATCTGCAATCTAGACACACTTGGTTCACAGGCTATGCGTCGTTTGTTAATGACATTGAAGCCGAGAAATTAATACCGATGTCTAATTCAGAAGAAGTGAGCCCCAGCCGTTATGAGTAGTCTTGGACGATGATCAGACTGCTCCTGGAGCGGCTGGTCGACGAAATCGTCAGGTAACATAGATTGCGATGAAATAGAAATGTCATATTGGCTTTCATAGAACAAGGAAACTTTCTTGGGATGTTGTATTAATGATACATTCTTGATTAATTTATTTATATACCATACAATTATATAGGCATATATACTCATTTGACCAATTACTATATGCGATCCACTATTAATACCCCAATTTCAACATGTTTCCCCTCAAATGGGTGTACCAATACGTCCTTCATGAATCATGCTGATGAACAAATCTCTATTGTTAACTCCAGCACTATAGTCGCCAAGTGAAGACCAGGTACTCGGGGTGTCGGAAAGAAGGAGGCCGGGAATTGTGGTATCCAACGGTTCCCAATTGCTAGCAAGTGATTCCTGATCGCCGGAGACTGGAAAGGAATTGGGCGTGCTGGGAAAACCACCACCATCAGTTATAGAGTCATCCTCATATACTGAAGCAGCGATCAACACGCCTTCAAGCTCTGATGAGGTGACGTTGTGAAGGAGGGGTAGAGTAGTAGGTGAGCTATAGGGTGACGAGGCTGTTATCACATTCAAGTTATTTCTGAATAACTCCAACTCCTTTCTTAGCGCCCGGTTCTGACGCCCGAGCTCTTGGACAGTTTGGTCGAGGTTTTGCCTGCTCCTGAGCTCCTCTAGGTCGCGCTCAAGACGGCTGATATACTCTTTCGTTCGAGCCCGAATAGCTCGTTGAGATTCGCGATCAGATGCCCGCTTACGGGCAAGTTGTGAGGGTGTGAGAGAAGTGACCTTTCGAGAAACTTTTGTGAAAGCTTGTCAATTATAATTCAAGATGTTGATATCGCCTTGATGATGTTTTGCATCTTCTACATCAGGCTAATAACAGGGCAGGAGTGCACACCTTTTTGCTTGGAGGGTCTGAGGGACTTGTCTGAACTCAAACTCAAAAGCACCATGTTGTCGGTATTGCAGGTACAAGGCGGTCCCAGTGGGGGTTGAGAAAAGGCAAACGTCAAATTGCGATCATGAAGCAAATACGACGAGGTCGAAAGTGGAGGAAGCAACGTGGATATATCAAATTTATTAGTGAGTGTGGGAGGGGCGATGTGACGTGTATGTGCGCGTCTATAAGAACTTTTGATACGTGTGTATAAAGTGGTAATATACAGCAAAAAACAGTAAAACACGCACAGAAAGTATTGCATTCATGTCTGAAACCTAGATCAATATCTGACGTGCATGATGTCTACATCGAGGTAATTTAAAGTCTTGCAGACTTTTGGTGTTGGAATAGTAAGAGAAATCATTTTTAACGTTTTCTAAATGATGTAGAATTGCGATGTTCATCGTATTGGCCCTGAATGCGTCTTACAGTAGGGAAAAGTGCCGACAAGACGCCGAGACACAAAAGTTACAATTTGCACGCGTCCGTGTAAATTGGTGCAATTAACTTTTGCCTGGAATGAAAAGCCTCGAAAAAGCCAAAACCGGGGGATCAGTTGTATTAAGGGTTAATAAGTATTTGTATCAAGGGTGAGAGGATGACATCACTGGGTCATTTAGGTCGGATCAGGTGTCACGGCTGAGTGGTTCAGTGCGTCATCATTCATTTAAAATGTTGGCTAAGTCGAGCTATAATTCTGAGACACATACAGCTCATTCCGGGTATTATAGAGACGGCTTGAAACAAGGCGCGGCAGAGGGTTTCGACACGGGAACTCATCGGGATCGGAAAAATGGCGATGACTTTTGACAGAATCTCGATGGCATCGCAAATTTACGATCGATCATTCTTATTATTTTCTTGTAGACAAATCCAATACAATATATCAGAATACGCTATGGACAGCTCCTACGAGCATGGAGCCCCTTTTGATCGCATTGAAAGAGCAGTAGCACGGCAAACGATGCTAGACATGGTGTGGAATTTCTCGGGCGTCAACTCGGGGCTCGATCTGATGAGGGTCATGATGGCTTATCTCACCGCTAACGGGTAGACTTGAGTATGCAGTTTCGTTTCGTTTCGTTTTGGCACTGACTGCCGGCAAGAAATCTAACGCGGCTTAGAATGGTGACAGATCCGCATCTCATCAGGGCTTATCAGGCCAGCTTTGCGCTAACGCCACGTAGCGGGAGCACGAATCAAATTCATGCTTGACTTGGTCATTGCTCTCCTAACGAGCGCTCCCATGACTTTTTCGAGGAAACTTTTTACCTGCGATTGGATCCTTGACCGCAGGGTGCTTGTCTGCTGGTTAGTCGGAGAATCATCAAATGCAACTCTTTTGGGGGCCAATGGGCACGCAAGTTTAGACAAATAATCTTCTACGTTCATCATGTCGATCATCTCTATTCTATCCTGGATGTGCCTGTTGCAGACTTGTTCTTTTCCTCGTATCAAGCAAGTCGCGAAAACCCTCCTCTGGCTTTACAGTCACGGTGTTTCAAATCAGATCATAAAGTGACAACTCACTTCAATATGCCCGCCAGTTTTGGGTACCTACCCTAGATACCGTGATATCTCGTTAAATTGACTACGCCTAGTGCGAGACTCAGTACGGCTGGGTTGGGTTCTTCCCACCTAGGCCAATTACGCAACAAGTGGAAATAAAAGCACGAGTCGATCCAGCGCCTCTGAGCAGAATTAACCACTGATGACCGCACAAACAGACTCAGGCTTAAATTAGCCCTGCACCGACAGCGGCCAGATTAACAAAATACCACTGTATTTTGGCTAACATCGCCCCCGAGTTTAGAAGTTCGCAATCCTACGGGCTACAGGCGTTGGATGGTCGCGGATGCTTGAAGAAGTAAAATGGAGTCACGAGCGGATCAAGCATTAGTTTAGGCGATTCGCGAGCGACAGGGAGGTGCTTGAAGAGATTATATAAATAGCGAGCAGGAGAGTCCTGGTTTTAAAAATAAACTAAAACAGAACAATAGGAGATATTCAGAAGCAGGCTCCTTAAAACTCCGAATCTAATTATATAGCAAGCAAGAGATCCTTTTTCCCAAATCGTATTATATAACACCACTACGGTCGTATCATCCTTTATTACCTTGGTCTAAAGACCGAGCTCTCTTTCCTCAGACAGTCTAAGCACTTGCTGTCGTTGTAAGGAATAATTTGAACAGTCGAAGGGCCTTTACACCCATTGAAGAGTTTCGGGCACCAGCGAATACTGAAAAAGCCAGTATGCCCGCAAGCGAACTGTCGGTCTATCTGTATACACATACTGTTTGGCTTAGGCCCGTTGTGTTATATGATTCAGTGCCGCTAGGGATCTACAGCTTGATGAGTTTTTAAAATACCGCATGGGCAAAGCATCCAAGTTTGCCTGTGTGTGAGTGGCTGGCCTTACCGTGGTATTCAAGGTATCCCTACAGTCGTCCTAACCGGATTCATTGTGCCTGATACGGCATAAGCTTTTTGGAGAAAGAGGCGTGAGAATGAGCCCATTGGCACGGGACAGACGACGGGGTGAAAGATAGCCGATGCAGTGGTGAGTGGACAAATCAGCGGCCGTCAGACAACAGCGTTGGCGACAAGACAACTGTAGCGCCTTATCCGTTGGCGTATCCAAATTCGATACAGCTCAAGGATAGGCGCAAGAATTTGCTATTTTAATAGTTAGACTTAAAGGGAGAAGGGGCTCAGACCTTGGCTGGCATCCAGCATGACGTTGTCACTGATTGGGCTCGAAGTAATCCAAGGTGCTTGGAAACATTGTATGTCAATGAACACTTAGTATTGCCCCCGACGCGCTAAAAACCAAAGTAATGTCGTCATTATCGTATTGTGCCGTGTGAAGTTGGTGTGCCGAAACAACAACCAATGATAGAGCTTTTGACTAATTTGCCCACTCCCTTTTCTCCAAGAATCGTCTTCTCATTGGCGAATCGGCTCCGAAGCCAGGGAGGTTACAGCCCCACGTTTAGGAGCCAAACTCCGGACGCAAAGGAAAAACCAGCGCTGGATTTACTAGTAAACAGGATATCACGGACGGACCTAAACGAGCAGCGTCGAGGATAAAGTGGTTACATAATTGTGGGGTAAGCCTGAAGTAACGAGTCAGCGATTGTTCAGAGGAATCCTTGTCATTGATGAGCCAACTTCTAACCTTTCGTCACTCGTTTCATCCGCCGCAGAGCTCCGAAAGGGATACTTTGAAGAGGGAAGCACCTAAATTTAGACTGAAAATAAGGAGAACAAACATCAAACCGGTATCCGGTTGGCAATCAAAAGGTATCGTGGACCGCTGGACAAGAGGACTATGTGTGCCAATACTCAACGAGCATTGCAAGTTTGGACCAACTCTGGAGTACCATGAAGCTCATGATACACGCTTTGCGGAGGGTGGCGCAGGGTAATGTATTGTGTTACTTCTCCTAGGGGGCATTTAGGCAGGTGATACAGGACTTACTACCGCTGAACTTGGTGGCTCATTGTAATATAACCCGGATGAAAAGAATTCTCATGGAGAGAAACCAAGAGGAGTCAACTTGGTTGAAACAACCGGGTAATTTCACAGAGAACCCTAAGGGAAGGAATATAATAGCTGTTAAGCTGAACACTCAAGACAGGAACCCTGGTTCAAGCAATACAACAGACGATTCTTCGAATGATTCCGTAACTTGACTTTGGAGGAGAGGAGTTCCTTTAAATGGGCTAGAATCATCAGGCTTTTCTTATACTGCTGCCATATCGGAGACGGAGTAAGGGCTGAAGCTCTCGATAATAAACATATTCGCAACAAACAGCATGCCTTGCTAAGATCTTAATACGGCTGGTGTGTACGAATTTGGTAGCCAACATGGCCGTTATCAACCCAGACAGTGAGCATGTTATTATCATTCGGGGAAAGGCAAACAGATAGCTTATGATGGAAAATTAGTATAAATAAATTCTTAGAACAGTATGCTTAATGCCTGTGGGTCTTAGTTTGCCATCGACATCTTCTGACTGGATATGTTCAATTGAAGCGAGCTCTAGACTATGGCTACCAGAACATATCCGGCTATATGCTGACTGGAGATGCGCCCCTGAGCTTCCCATCATGCACACCAAGATGTCAGTTCAGGCTTATTCGGGTCTAGCCAGATGAAGTATACAATCGAGTTGGCATGGGACATTCCATCAACCTCTGGTCGGAGATACTCCTCGACGCATTTACAATCTCCGTCGAAGCATATTCAACCAAGATGAAAGAGAAGAAGTTCTAAATTACTCACCAATTACTCATACCCTCAAACACAATATCATAATTTCCGTACATATACCCTCCTAATCCCATTAGCCCTTAAACCAGATATTCTTGAGCTTCCAGCGGTATGCGTTCACGATGTTGATCGTGTGCTCTCTAGCCACCTTTCAATAGTTATGGAAAACTCTGTCACCGAGGTCACTTCCCAATTTCACGATGAGAGCACCACAGACGGGTGAAAGAACAATATATCCCGCTTTGGTCTTGAACCTATGCCTTTTACGAACCTCCATGCCCCTGTGGTCCATTACTTCTTCCTTGTGGTAACTGGTAAGATGGTTCCGTAGCCTCACTGCTTCTTTCTCGGTGTTAATATCCAATAGCTCGATCGACACCTTACGACAGTAGCGGAATAAACTATTTGTCATATCATGTCTGATTTATAATTATTGATTTATTATCACTATTTTTTTATGTTAAAATCGACGCCCTCTGAAAACAACAGGGGCCGGTGCCCGTTCTTTTTGGCATCTTACGTCGAACAGCGAGCATAAACAAGGATGGTTAGTAGGAAGCAGTCTAAAACTTGGTAGATCACGTCTGATTGTCGTCTCGTTATCACGGATTCGTTACAGTTGGAACATTGCCCGTAGCCGAATGGGCAGACAACGTCGTTTCTCGCATAGATCAGAATGTTCAGGTGCATTTACCCGATCAGACCATATCCACAACTGTCGAAGATTCTGCTTTACGGATACTGATCTCATTGCTGAGACTCGGGGAAGCGAAAGACTGGGCAGGAAGGGCTTTTACTACTGGAGCAACAGCCAGTAATATCCTCGGCCTGGCATGCGGAAGAGAAGCAGTACTCTCTCGCAGGTTACAGGGATCCAGCGCTGGAGATCTTGGCCTCCTAGCAGCATGTTTCCAGGCTGGTGTCAAAGAAATTCAGGTTCTAACAAGTGCTGGCCACAGTTCGTTGAGCAAAGCTGCCAGCGTGGTTGGGCTAGGTCGAACTTCCGTCAAAGAACTTCGACGTAGCGGTAATGAGCCCTGGAGACTAGATCTCGAAGCCTTAGAAGAGAGTGCATCGTGTGCAAGTCATGGTGTATTTAAACAGGAAGGAGTATGCACTGAGCATACGCCGGATCCCAGCTGGTCTTCGAGACCCTGTTAGTGCTCAAATTTAACCTTCGCCATCGTCCCTCGGGAGACGTGATCATAGTCAAGTGATCGTGGGATCCACGCGTTGTTGCTGGCTTCAAGTTTCGGTTGCGCGCTTACTGCGATCCATAGAACCATAGTCTCTGGCTTTCCGGGCTGGTCAGTCTCATCGCGCACGTCGTGTGAGTTGCTTGGATCAGACGGAGTGGGTGGTCCGCGCAGCTTTTCCAAGTGTGAGAATTCCCCATTGGTCTCGTTACTTGGAGCAGGAATAGACTGAAGATTTTCGAGAAGCTCACAAGTGGTATTGAGATGGCTTGGCTTCCAGTCACTTTCGCTCACATCTGCATCGAACGCTTTTTGAATCTCTCTGAGAATCCGCGGCCGGGGCGTAGAAGGGAACTTTTTGAGGAATTCTCTGAAAGGTGAGCCGAACGAAGCCGTCTTACTGAGAATGGTTTGTTGTAGTTCGTTGACAATTACCAATGGTGCTTCTTCTGTGAGTGTCTTATTTTCAAGTCGGTGTTTGTCCAAGATCAAGTCGATACTTTCGGCTTTGAGCATGTGTCCTCGTTTGTGGTCTTTGCTCATGTTAGAATTGTTTACCTCCACCTTGGCCCTGTCCCGTGCCAACCTTGACGGTCTTTGCGGAGGTAAGGCCGTTAACATTGTCTCAACAGCGACGTGGAACAACAGGATTTATTGTGATCATAGGGTAGTGTACCAGTGTCTGCTCAGCTTGTCAGTTAGTATTGCGGTAAATCAACGATGATTAAAATTTTTGTGCTCATTTTTTCCGTTAATTGTGGGCTTTGCGAGCCCTTGTTTCCATATAGCCTTCCATTTAGACGCATGAGAGCTGTTGATGGTGAGACACAGCTGTCTCTCTTATGCCGCACCAGCGAGTCTTTACCGATCAGACAGACTTGTCCACGTGATTCAATTCATCAGGCTGGGTAGAAGTTTTCCACACTTACACTCCTCAGATTCTACTATCACATTATCACAGTACTGTACTATCGCTAACACTATACTTAGCGGCCGACGTATTTCCTTCGCGACAAAAAAAAAAAAAAACGTTTTGTTGATCCACAAGTATTTGTTTCGGAGCCATTGAGATACTGGCTTGTCATGGATGATACACGAATCTAAGCGAGACGCGTCCCAGGTACACAACGCCAGACTGCCGCTCTACACTACCCTAGGAACGCTTCATAATCTGACTGGACTAAGCCGCTCATTCAACGCCTCAGATACTTCTAGGGCGGTCGCCGAGAGGTCTGATAGGGATATAGACCGTGAGACCTTGACGGCGTTGTTAGATGGCCTAAATGAGCGTTTTTGGTCCCTGCCTGTCCCAGACGAAACTACTCTTCTAGCCAACCCTTCTGCGCCTCAACCGTTTCCTTGGGATCCTCCATCAGTAGATGATGGCGCTCGCCAAGACACTCTTTCGGAAACTGATGCAATGTCCCTTGGTGAAGGCAAACTTTCCATGATGAAAATGTATGCCTGACCAAATCTTGCAGAAGGTCTAGCTAGCTGACGATGTGCTGTACTGGCTCGGCCTCATTCTTTTTTAATATGCCCCGAGATTGAGGTCGTTGACCCCTTCTGGGTCACACCAGCATTGAAGGACGCGAAAGCGCCTGTTCTCCGGTGGACCGATCCAATGAAGCAGCAAGCAGAGTATCGTGTCTTCCCTCTGTTGCATAGCGACCACTGACACTATGCGTTATGAATACTAAGAAGCAATGGGTTTATCATTACGACCCTATGTTTCCGAACATGAAGAAGAGTAACCCCCGCGCGGTTATAGACAGAGAGGATCTGCCAATTCACTTTATGGATGATGATGAAGAGGATATGCCGAAATATAAATTTCGCCAGAAGGTACGTTCAGTATCGTCCTAATCAAGATAATTCGGCACTAATGGTTACGGTAAGACCTGTTCCCTACAGAATGATAAGCACAGCTCTGGAGTTTTTGTACTGGGTTTCATAAGGCATCTCACTAACGGGGAAGACATGGAGCATATAACGATTGATCATGAGGAGGAGAAGAAGGTATTACTGCAGCTTGTGGAAGGACAAAAGTATTTTATTGTGGAGGACTGGATAATAACGTCACACACCACATGGGAACCTTGACGGTGTGGATGCTGAGGTTTGACATAGCCCGAAGGATCAAGAACATAGGAAGCCGAACAAACATTGAGCTTGCGAGCCGCGTCAATACGTCATGGACAATATCATGAGTGTTTGCATGTATGTCAAACTGGCCGGACTACCGAAAGACTTATAGGAGTGACTTCACGGGTGCGGAGAGGTGTCTTCTTCCATTCTTCTCAACGCAGCTCAATATTCTATAGTTTGCGGTCGATGACAAGTTAAATGGGAATGCTAACCCTCAATAGAGGATAGAGCTATCGGGATCAAGTTGGCCAAGTGCTGCCAGCTCACATATCTGTTCCAACATCCAGAAACTTGTGAAATCACCATATTGAGAGCCAAATTGGCTGGCAAGAATAGGACCTTCTCAACTATTAGTCAATCTCAATATTCTCCGTCGTGCACCGAGCTCTACTGAATCCGCTTACCTTAACGTCGGGGACCGGGTTTTCGACGGATTGACTAAGACCCAGTTGAATGCAGCTGCTGGTTATGGAAAGGGTGTGGGATTCCACAGCAGGAATGATACAGCCCGACCAGCATCTATTTGCCGCAGAGACTCTTATCAGTCGTAGTAATTTGGATCTTAACAGAATTTTATCAGAAAGCTTGCATGGCAATGTCACGATCCTTGAATGGCTGCCACTTTCAAGTGGAATAAGGCCACGGCGCAAACAACAGATTAATAATGTGGTATATTAAGAGAGCTATGAAGGAAAGCAAACGCATCGCACACCTCCAAGCGCCTAAATATTCAAAGGTATGTCTAGTCGATAACTAAGAGTGGCGAAGCCAGCGCCGCCCTGAGGCTATTATCACAACTGCTAGCGGCTTGGTGAGCCCATCGTCTGCTCCCCACCCGCTAGGACCATCGGCACCAAAATCATCGGCCGCTGCAGTAAGATGGGTCTTTTATTCGATATTGATGCGCTAATACTTCTTATAGATAACTATAAACTAGGGACTATTAACAACCAGCATCATCAGCAGTCTGGGCACTCCCGATAAATCCCTCGTCGCACGCTTACAAAAGTCTCCTCTCAAGAATGCCCATCCAAGAGTTCCGCCAATAAGGCATTGGCCTTCAGAGACAACAGTAACATAATCGTTTCTCCGGCCGGGATATCGCTTTTGAGTCCATCCGTGTGCTAGTCCAGCATGCTTCTGTGGTGGTCGTGGTTCGATGGACTATGCTAAATGTGGTCCATATCTGGGGTTTTAGTGAGTTCGTGTCAAGTTCTCTGAACAGGGGACATAATTGCTCTTTGAAACCAGCAGTAAGCGCCAGATGAACACGTATGTTACGTTACCACGCACTCTTGACAACACTTATACCATAGTGACTCCGTATCAGACTTGGGCAATGTCTGTCCCAAATGCACAGCTGGTCACTTTCAGGTCATTTTAAAGGCTGCACTCTTCAACTGTTAAGTGTGTCGACATTGATCCTTTTCCCTTGTCACATTCTTGTTGATATAGTTCAACGAGAGAGTCGAAAACCCACAAGGAGAAAAGGAACCTTTTGAACTCACCAAGGGAATTCAAGACCGCACAAAGGAGTATTAAAAACTTACCTGTAGCCAACGGGGAATTGAAGGCGCCATCTGCGAGAGGTTGGGATTGGGCAATGATGGAATCTATCACTCAGTAGGTGTTTGGGAAAGGTGAGTGACAACGGTTCCGTCGTCTTCCCTGATCTGACTAAGAGGGGCAAACAGGAGTTCTTTGCAGGTTTAATGATGTCTAGTTTACGCCTATGTATGCTCGATCGACCATGTTGCTCATCCAGCCAGTCCTCCTTGACTCTTCATTCCCGCTTTCTTTTCTTGCTCTCCCATTTCTTCATTTCCTCAGTCTGTCGCTTGTGCCAGCGGACAAATCTTTTCACATCTTTCTTGTTGTATTTGAGTTCGCTATCGCCACTTGCGTCTCGATTGTTGCTTTTGGATGCAGAAGTTGCACGAGAGGGGGGCTCGTCATCAATGACAATAGCCTCAGCTCGAGAGTAGCCCTTGCCGGTTATACCTTCCGAACGTCGAGTAGCAGGGGACACAGTGTTCTAAGAAGTCGTCAGCGAATGACTTCTTAACGCTTGATCGTGAACTTTACCTCGTCCACGGAGATATCGAATCCATCAGGCATGGCGATGTGGGGAATCACCGTCTCAGCTGCTCTCTCAGGCTCCTTCTCATGAGGTAAAGCTTTCCAGCTGGCAGAGCTCAGCACGGCCTTCAGACACCACGGATTTGCATCCCACTCTTCTGGAAATGCTACCTCGCCGTGAGGACAGCTGCCGATCGCGTACACAGGCTGGAGCAGGGTAGCCTTAGCTATATCGGCGTCAGTGATTAAAACTCTCCACGGCTTTGTTGGTGAGTGATGGTAGTATCGTAGCACTTGTCGTGCACGAAGCTTGATGCGCTTCGTAGGGGTGGACATGGCGGCGATACCGATGGAAATGAAGATGGTTGAGAGGGGTTTGATGGAGGACGCAAGGAAGAGGTTATGAAGGTTTATACGAGAGACAGAGTCCGCAGTGTGTATTCACTATCACCGAAGCCTGGATATATTCACTGATCTGGTATTCATTTTGTGAAGTGTCAGACACACTCGAGGTCGACGTGAATACGGGGATCTCGCCCCCATTTTGAGTGCCCTGTACAGATTCACCCAGATGGGAACCGTGCTCATTCTGTCACTATTTCTGCTGGTGCAGTAGATTCTCTTGAATCTTCCAAATATGTCGAACTGTGTATCCAAGGTTGTCTTGTCACGTCATTGTTACCAGAGTTAGTTTGTCTGATCATTGTCCATCCAGAAGTTGCAAACATACATTCGGGTGAGGCAGGCTTCCAAAAATTTTCCAACACCCCCCGGCAAACAAAACTACAAAGAGTTTGATGACCAATGGCATCCTCGGTCCAGAACATGCGCGAAAAAATCAGTATACCCAGCATTATTTTAAGATTCATTGATCTCGAAGGGTTGTTCGAGACCCAACTTATTTGCCATCCCTACCCTACAGTCGTCAGGCACGATGCCCTGTGTCATCATCTTTCATAAGCACCCGCTACCTCTAAAATTATCTTTCCAGTACAAATATTAATTATGGCGATGGCAAAGATGCGGCATAAGTAGGCGTTCTATACAGCATGCATAAGTAGGCCACCAGGCAGCTTTGGGCTATGCGAGTGCAGATGAGTAATCAGAGTAGTCTTTTCAAGGACAGACCAGTGTGCAACTCAAGACCGTGCATGAATAGACTGTAAAGGACCGACCAAGGCGCTGGGAAAACCACATGCCTAAACAGTGGAGGAAATTATGTAGCTGGAGAAATAGCCGAACATATCGACCCATGACATCTCCAATGATGTTCAGATGAGTCCCCAGCTATCGGATACACACGTAGCCCGCGACACTCCAGTAAGCCAGTTGGGCAACGTCCAAATCCTCTCATTCATGCACACGGCACCATCCTCGTCCATGGATACCCTATTCTCCACAATCGCCACCTCATGAGTCAACTGAGAGGACAGAGATGAAGTGTTAATCGGAAAAGTGCGTTATGGAGAGGCGGCTGGAAAGAGTGGTCAACAGTGCTCAGGTGCACAAAGACCAGCTGTATCCGGTCAAAGTTAACGGCACAAACAGGGCCGCAGTTCTGGACTTATCCGGTAAGGTGCTGACCGGCGTGGCAGAGGCGAGAGACCGAAGTGACGATCGCCAAGATGCACCGGCTCGGCAACGAAGAGTATAGCAAGATGTAGGGATTGATGATGGTCTACGTCACCAAGGCAAGCGATGCGCGACTTACCCGAGCAGAGGTACTCACACGTTGCTGTTGAGTCGGTTAGTACCAACCTTTGGAACGCAATCAAGGTCTGGCCTAGTCCTGCAACTGCTGGGAGACTAACCAAAAAGCTAAAAGTCGCAGAGACTAACCATCGTCACTGAGATTGCCAGGCGGACAAGCCCAAGTGTGTTCTATGTGGAAGACCGCCCGACTCAACATGGAGTGTGGCAACTGCATATCACCCCAGTTGAGTACTACTCTGCAGATTCTATAGCTCAACGTGCAAAAGAGAGACGTGGTATAATTAAGCATAATGGGCAACCAGGACTTACAGAATCATGGAGTGTTGGCGGTGGCTGAACCGTACGTCATCTACAACTTCGGGGGGTGATCAGGTGCGAGATGCTCCTAATGTTCTCGCATCTAAAGTTCGTGTTGAACGGGTGGTAGTTTGTGCAGGTATTCTCGTGTCGTTTTGGTCCATTCCTAAATCGGAATGGGTTTTGTAGATAATAATTTGCTAAGTTTAGGTCAGGACTCTAATATGTTATCTCAAAATTATATGAATTTAGAATAGAATTTAGAATAATTCTATGATATATAGCTTATCAAGCTTCGCAATATATATACGCATTTAGAGGAATCTGACCAGAGCTCAGCAAACGTCTAATCATCGAGTCGATAACCCAGTAGAAGGAGTAAAGGAAGCAGCTAAAGAATACAATAATGCTATTATAAACATCTGGTAAGCCATCAAGTACCCGAGACTTTGAAATGAAGCATATGTTGATCAGGTGTCCCTACTAAAAAGAGTAAATAGCACTAGAGCGCTGGATCAAGCCGAGCAAGCAGACGACTGACTCGCTATATTCCTCCCGCCGCGACCGCAACATAGAAAAGTATCTACACGGAGCCAAACGACGGAATATGTGGAGGACAAAACGATGAAAGCTAAACCATAGATGGCCTCTGACTAGGGCCGGCTAGCGGCGATGGTCCAGAAGCAGTTATGGCCGGTAATGAAAGAGAGTGCTTTATTCATTCTGCATATTATTAAACGAAGAATAGTTGCCGAACGGGGCAGCAGAGGACTGCCAAGATAATCTTCCAAGAAACCGGGTGAAGAAGGGTATAAAAGACAAAGGCCTGAATACCCATCTCCCTTTCATCAATGCTTGGCAAGGTGTTCGAGTCAGTCGTGGCAGATCATACCTCATACGCAGCTAGAACGTACTGATTCCTGCCTCTCAACGGCTGGAATAAGAAAGCGACGGTCAGCTGTGTGTATGACTGCTCTCTAGCAATAAGCCTCCAAAGCCGACGCAACTGCAGTGGTCAACCTGCTTGGCTTCTATATTAAGGACGTGTACGACAGCATGTCCAAGAAGAGACTGCTAGTCTGCTACAGAGATTCAGGACAAGAGATATCCCTGAGGACTAACAAGACTGATATTACTATCTCAACATCCCCATCCCCTTCATTACTATCTCAACATCCCCATCCCCTTCATTACTAACTAGACTTGTTCCAGAAGCTTCTCAATCTCACCGCCATCAACGTTTCTCCAGTTAATAGCCTCATCTCTCTCCTCAAATGCAAATCTAACGCCAGCAGATCCCTGTTCTGCATTCATTGCCTTCTGAAATGCCTCTCCGGCTTGTGAAAGCATGTTAGTGTACGGATCATCAAGGAGTTTGGCATATGAATCGACCAAAATCTTGTTCCTGAAGTTAAAGTTTTCCTGATCCTTGTCATCGGCGTACAACTCTTTGAAGTCATGATCTTTTTCAAGCATCATAAAGCAGAGTAGTCCTGGTCGGAAGACCTCCTGGCCGCTGTCGAGACCATGACACAATGTCAACCATTTGTTGCCGTTTCGACGATGCTTTTTGATCTGATAATTGGTCCAGTTGACCTCTGCAAAGACCTCCTTCAAGAACTCTGATCCGACCCTCCTACGAAACTCTTCCTTCATGTGCTTTGCGATAATCTGGGCAAGGTGAAGCTCACCCAACCTGACCTGGAGCTGACCAAGTTTGGCCTTGGCCGCCGAGTCATCAATATAGTGCAGCAATCGCACAAGGCTCTGCTTGGTTATACCACTGGTTCCGATATCACTGAAAAGAATCTGTTTCTGGCTGCTGTTTCTCCAAGCATTAACAAGTTGGGCAAACTGCTCTAGGGCTGGACGACTCCAAACAATAGAAGCGAGGCGAAGAACTGCGGCGTCTGGCTTTTGCGTTTCGTAATCTGGGAATTTGCATTTGGCATCAATCCTCTTGATGTCTTTGACGAGAATTTGTAAGGCTGTAATGGCGCGAGAGGTATAATGAGATATCTCGGACGACGGGGCTTTGGACTTGAGATTTGCTGGGCCCCGTTTCTTGACTTTGACAGCCTTCGGTTGAGTCTCGGCGGAGTCCTGGTCATGATCGAGATACTCGATGCGCATGTTGCCTGGGATACGTAGAGGAAATGATAGACAGCGCTTACAAGTAGTTGACTTGTTCTGCCACAGTGGCTCCTCAGGTAGTAAAAAAGATCTCGATACTGCGAAGGAGCTTGAGAAGTCGATGCTGAGTGTGTATTCGCCAGGACGGATTACAATCATCTCTTTAGCTCCAATACAGCGAACTTTGAAACGAATGCCTTCGCCACTTAGTTGCTGAGGACTGAGTAGCACTTGAAGATGGCTCGCCCAGTTGTCGCAAAGTAATTCAGTTGAGGATTCACCAATTGATTTGTTGTAAAGAGCCCCCGACGCATTCTCAGAGACAAACCGCACAGGAGGAACCTGATAGTTTTCCTTGAGCAGTCGAAGAAGCTTATGGTTATCATTCCTGTCAATGACAATCCATAGCATCCAACCAGCCAGCACCATGTGGCAAGACCAAGACGCGAAGATGCCGCGGGACAATGGTACACACATCTTTGGAGCACAAACATGCCACTTGAGAGAACCGTAAACTTTAGCCGCGTCAGGGCTACCGCTGATTTGGTCTCCAGGGTATAAGAGGGAGTCGTATCGCTCATCAATTGAATCACCGAGGTAGGACACGGGCTGGTTGCCGATTGGTCGACTGTGAATGGTCTCGTTCAAAAATTCAACGACCGTAGCGTCTGAGGGACGTGGGATCGGATCTGGACATGAAGGGAACTGGAATGACGACTGTTCTTTTTCAACACATGTACAAAGATCTCCGTCATTGACTCATTCCTTGACATGAAAGTAGCGAAAGTCAACGTTGTGAACGGTAGCTTGCAACTCTTCCCAGGGAACGGATAGGGTGTCGTTATTGTCCTCAACATCAACAACATAATCGAAGTCCTTGTTTTTGATGAGCCGTTCAATAGTTTGAGGTAAGAAAGCGCCGAGTTCCTCAACTCCTACAATGATATTTGGTTCCATTTGAACATCATCGTTCTGACCTAATGCTTCTTGGTCCGCACCATCAACGATTGGTAGAAAAGGTTCTTGCTCGTCATCTCTGTGAGAGGCCGGCGTAGATGCTCTAGCCTCGTTGCGGGTGGTCAAAGCCACAGCAGAAGAATCAAGGTTGTTCCGTGCATTGGAGCCCGAGGTAGCACTGGGATTTTTGGAATTGGCTTCGTTCTCAACTTGACTTCCAGATGGGGAGTCCATAGGTTCGCCCTGATCTTGGACTGCGTTCGCATTCTCCGTGGGCTTGTCCTTTTCTTGACTCCCAGTTGAGAGACCTGCAGAATCATCAATCGGGCTCCAGGATGGCCTGATTGGTGACGTGATAGGGGTAAAAACCGACGGAACGTGTCTAGGGGCAGTAATCGTTGCACTACCGTTTGACGGAGTCATGGGAGTAGACTGCGCTGGGTTGTGAGGTCCCATCTTCCTGCCACTCACAAGCTTGTTTATAATGCTCGCAGCCATTGCGTATTGCTTAGCGGATTCTGGGCAGACTGTTGCAGGCTGAAAAGGCGAAAAGGAGTCGGTATTTCCTAGTGTTATCTGAGCATTGGGGGCAGTGGTGACATTCTGAATTGGGATTTCAGAGGAAGCAACCCTGGTTTGTTGAAGCTTCAAGGCCTCTAGACTTTTGCCGTGTTCTGTAAGATCTTGGCCGTAGTCTGCAAGCTTCTTTATAGCCTTCCGCTGAGTATCCTTGGTCTGGATGATCAGGACCTTGATACTCGTCATGTCCACCTGCTGTTTTGTACGTTTTTGGGACGTCTGTTGGCCGGCATTTAGCGCCCACGGGGTACCCACAAGATTGTTTCTTTGAGTCGGGGCGGTTGCAGCATTGTTAGTTGTTGCTTGGGCACTCGATGGAGGGGTTGCGCCATCAACAAATCCAGTGTGAGTGTTTCTTGATGTTGCCAAATCTCCGGGGGTAGGTCCATTGGCCAGATCATCCTCAGTCATCCCGAAGGTGTCCATAAGCGTCTCAACCATCGTCTCATAACCACTTGTGAGCTCTTTTTCAAGGTCCTTGAACCTTTCTGTCAAAGACCTGTGTTGTTGAGAGTAGTATTCTAGCCCGCCATCCGGAGCCCTCGGGCCATGCTCCCTTTCGGGGTGGTCAAGGCTTGGCGAAGCCATTTTAAGCTTGGGGATGTATGGGCGCCAGCTAGCTGCTCAGAGAGCCAAGAGGGTAATGGGACACGAGTTGGTGATGATACAGCGAAGGTGTCGATGTGCTTTCAGATAATGGGTATAGAGGTTGGGATGGGATAAGCGTAAAATCGATGCTTGATTGATGAAAAAGTAGGAGAAAGAGTTTGAAGGATTGGAAAAGAAATGGTTGTTTTTTGTTGATTGTTGACCAGTGTGAGATGCACAAAGACGGATACTGTTCATACAGCCTTGTTTGCCTTCTGTTACCATTCAATTACCGGTGGGTCCAGTGATTCTGTGGCTTGCATGAGAGAAGGGAATCCATTATAGTGACGGCACAGGAGAAACTGGAATAATAGAGCCATTCCACTGTGGTCGCGTCGATTCCTAGTGATAGGCGGGAAGGATGAGATTATGAAGCTATCGTGAACCAGGCAGTAGCTAAGCCTTTGAAAATCTCAAGTGCAACAAATATGACATGAATTTCGACCCGAGTTATACTGCAGAATATAAGACCCTACACACTATAAGAGCGTCCCTCAAATTCTTAACTATTGAAACGGGAACAAGGTAATTCAGATTAAGACTGACCCAGCTAACTATTAGTTTAGGCTCTGCACTAACAAGCGTTAGGCTAATTGTCGACGTGAAATGTTAGTGCATCTCAGATGTGATGACATTGGTGGGATGACAGGCTGGGTGGGTATTGATGACATAATCTGTGGTCGAGGGTCGACCACAGATTACGTAAGCTCCTTGACAATTCGTCCACGCTTGACAGATCTGCTCAAAGCCAGGTTAGTTGCTTGGATCCATATCTTACATCTACTATTCAAAGCTTGGTTTATCAATTAGAATGTCTTGTTTTTCTTCCTCCTTTTTTTTTTCTAATTGGATTGGTATTTTTGTTGCTACTGCAAACTTAACTTCTTGCACATTCTGTACGTTAGGTAATCCCTTGGTTCAATCCGATACTGCTTTTCCATGAAGAAAAGTGAAAGGATTTCTCATCTTGCTTTGGCGGAACTATCGCAAATTTTATCACAGAAGGATTCCGTCCTTCCTCAACTTCATCTTTCCACGCCACATAGTATGGAAAGCTCTGAGATCCTTTCTCAAACTACGTGCAGCAGTTTTAGACAGCAGCCAAGTGCGTCAAAGTACCGCCAATACCTGAAGCCATCGCCCAAGACCAAAACTAGAAAATGACAATTTCGCGACCTACTAGACCAAACAAAACACAAGAGGCCGACCGTCTAACCACCGAAAAAATCTCAGACTGCAAACTCAAGCTTCGCCAATTTCAGCGTCTCTACCATGCTCTGAGCTTAACAAGAAGAAGCCAAACCCCTCCTTTCGTTGGGGTGTTACCAAACAGAAGGTTTTTGAAACCATTAAGGCCAGGAACTCTGATTTAATCCTTCAGATTGCTCGGGAATAAGCACCACTCAATGACACCGCCATCCGCGATAAGGAGACCATCCAGGCCAGTTGGCTCACAGTTACCGGCAGCTTTGAGCAATCATACCGCGTTATGGCGATGAGAGCTCTCAAGCTCAATGCAGAAGCGATGGAAGACAAGGACAGAGAGTGGAAGGAAAAGATGAGTCATATTTGTGAGCTGGATGTTATGGAACAGACCAACCAAGCATCTCAGTCTATCATCAGAGACAAGCCATCAACTGCTCTTGATACCAATGCCAAGGACGAAAAACATACGCAGCAACTCTAATCAACTTAGGCGAATAAGATGATAAGGACTGATTTTGGAAACGGAGTTAATAACAGTTGAGGGAGTGCATACCTAGTACCTGGAAATTGAGTGAGATATGTCGTCTTTCTTCACGAAGCTTTTTGCCCTTTCGCAATTACGAACCTACTTTCTCATGCTATATCTGTGCATTTATTGCGTATTTGAGATTCTTGGTCCATGCAGGCTTGTTCACGCGTCTTGTGTCATTCTATACATCGCAACGACCGGATTCAAGGACCTCGGCGGCGAGGGCGAGTGGTTACAGATGAAACTCTTCCCGACCACAAACAAAGAAACAGCAAAGTGTTCCTATCACTAGACAAGGCCACTTTGGGCACGTTTGAGCAACTTCTAGGAGCTGGCTGTTGCTCCCAGGTTGGGAAGAAGGAACTTGCCAAGAAAGGCCAGGCAAATGTGAGTTCAATGGAAATGCACTCTGCCGTTATACACCAGATACTCTTTACTATGCTTACCCTAAGAGCAACAAGGCGGATCAGTTTGGTGATTCGCCCCTGGGAGGACGTATCGGGTGGTGATGGCGAACGTCGAGTTTACGACCTTGTATCCCGCGACAATCATCGCAAGATGATCCTTTTTCTTCCGACTGATCCTCTGATTTGGCAACAACAACCAGACCTGCACAAGGCAAGGTTTATACTATGCTACAGGCAGCTTGTGGTTTGCATCCTCAGGGAAACGCCAGGGTATACCCGTTTTGGGACGAGATGATAAATTCAGGCAGTAAGATCGCCGATATTCGAGCTTTTGATGATATCGCTGGAAAACCCCCTGAAAGGTTTGCTTTCCGGCCTAAGACTTGTTTTGGCTACGGCGTGTGTCCTCTGGTAGACGAGGAGATGACCGTTTTCAAGGGAACATCAAGCTGGGGAGTCAACACATCCAAGAGTATGATCGTGGGGACAAGGAATCGCAAAGACTCATTCGATGCACAAAAAGCAACGAAAAGCCCAAAATCAGAGACCTACCTCGTCAGCAAGATGATTTTCCAGAATCCTTGCCTAAAAGACAGTGGTTCCACCAGGAAGAAATCGAGACTCACGACTTGGGGACAAATTGGATGTTTCATGGCTGGCGACAAGGTTGCTTCGTTTGTGTACACATGGCTGGAAGAGAATGAGGACACTAAGGAGGTCACGGTGAAAAAGTCTCAGTGGAACTGTCAATTTGAATGGCTCGGTGCAAGGGCGAACCGCGATGCCAAAGCTGAAGAGCTCAAAGACTTCCGTCGCTGGTGGCGCCGACGACTTCTAGTTGAGTACCGCGACCAATTCGAGACGCTCAAAGTTGGTGTTCGCTTTGATATCGGGATATCGGATATGGGTTTAGATTTTCGGTTTTTCATTAACGATGCACCGCGCTGGACGAGTGCGGCCTACTGTAGTGCCGAGGTGGACCAGTGGCCTTCTGATATGACAGGATTTGCCCGGGAATTCCGGGAAATTCCCACGTCTGATGGGGATGATAAGAAATATGTTTGGGGACTGGGAGGATGGGAAGATTTTGATGAAGGGAGTGAGGAGGAGGAGGAAGAAAAAGAAGAGGTAAGGCACGTGAAGCAAGAGGGTGGGAATGTAAAGAAAGGCCGGGCGAGTGGTAAGCGACCTGCCTCGAAGGGAGGTAGACGTAATTGGCGATGGGCGCAGTAAGAGAACAAGAGCTCGAAAGCCCCTGCAGCACTTCTCATCCATGTTCAAAGATAACAGATGCATACTATAGCTACCCGTAGTAAAAGTCTCATGGGTGGCATAGATGCTTCTACACCATTATTGCCATCGAACCAAGTATCTTCGAGTGCTCTCTTGATGCGAGTACAGCAGTGCAAATACGAGATTGCACTGATCGGGAATCCCTACACAGTTCTGGCGCTTTTGGTAACGCACTAGCCTGTTATGGTCAGATTGACCGAGAATGACATGGTTGCCTTCTTTCACCCACAAACCATCTCTCCCCACACCATAACAACGCGTCACGATCGCACTACCACTCACGCGCACTGCCCCCAACAAGCCCCCACGGACACGTCTCGCCCCCCTGTCTTACGCCCCGATTAGGATGTCATCTCAGACAGCCGGTGAAAGAAGGCGCCTCGCTCTGGATCTGGACCATCTCTTAAATGACGTCCTTTTTCAGCCCGGTAGATGGCAACCACCGGTCTTTAAGAGCCGCAAAGCCAAACGTAGACCACCATCTCTCACTGGTCCTTCAAAGAAGTCAAGAGATGATACCCCTCTCACCATATTACACTCGGACGCCAAAAGCTATACCGGCCAGTTTGATGCAGAGTTTCATGCAAATGCCAGAAACACTCTTACTAAGGGCGAAATACTCACCGACGCGATTATTTATGTTCTTAGAAACATAATTGTAGACCACCCGAATATCGTCGTAGTTGACCCATTCTAGCATAACTGTGATGAGAATGAGGTTGCCCCACGCGACATCACTAGTGCTGATGCCGATCCTCCGCGCTGCCCAGTGGACATTGGTAGTATGGGACAGGAGCGCCAAAGCCATGGCCCACTATGATCCGCTGCCCTTATAACGAGCCGACCATCTGAAGACGAAATGGCGGCTAGGCGTGTCTGCGACCTCTACAACGAGAGCGCTAAGTTTGAACGGAAGGTATATAGATTGAACATTTAGCATTCTTTGCCTTACGTGTACTGATTGATGGGTTTGTTTGTAGGACTGCCCAAGACAGGAGGGTGGCATAGTCTGTGGGTACCATGTCATAGTGTACATCCGCTTGTTTCACGAGTCCCGCAGCAATAACTCGCTGGATTTAGAGATGAACTTCGAGTTTAATCTAGAGGAGGAGCAAGAGCACTTATTGAGCCTACTCTAGACGAGGATCCGCAGAGAGGAATGGACGGAGACTTGAAGCTTGATACATGTGAAGGGGGAAAGTACTTGTTGGAGTTGCTTGGTTTACAGAGGAGGAGAGGTACCCTAGAGTTAATTGAGATTCATGCACGTCAGTAGATAAGATACCACCATTTGTGACCACGACTTTACAAACTTGAATGCCCGCCCTAGTCAGCGCACCCTTATTAGAAGTTCATTACTAGAATAGAGCAATAGTGTGTCAAGAAAGGCGCTATTAACGACCCAGATGGTAATTCCCACTCAGCTTTATTATCTGGCGCCTTAGCGCCTCCCATCAGTGTCTTACTCTGTCAAGAAAAGCTTTTAAGGAGATGGCATGAAACATGACTTAACTCTCAGCTAATAGCGTAAGGTTTTTAGACTTATTGTCTCGCATATCTTAGTCTGACCACTTGCTCCACACTGGGTACTACACAAGATTCAACGTCCCGATGTGTTCTAAACTCAGGCTCGAGATAAGGTTATTTTGCGAGTAGATAAAGAAAATAATTATTGAATCTATCAAGTTTCACTTTCTAAGGTTTCTGCAATCTCCATCAAAGCCATGACCATGTCAGCAAGCTGCTCGGCAGTAGGATTTCCCCGCCGGTTACTAGCTAGGCATGCCACAATCGTTTCTTGAATTCTGGCTCCGTAGTAGAATCCCAATCTCTTTCTTGTATGATACAGAAGTCTCTCAGATAAGGCATCACCGTCATGGTATTTCGAGTCAGTGACTAGGGCTTTATTTTCGATCGCGAACATACTTTAACCGCGGCCCAGTTCAAGCAGTATTACACCCAAAGCTATGCCTCAATGGTTAGCTTAGTATGAGTCCAGTATAGGGAGCAAAACAAACCATAGATATCATAAACCTTTTCGAACCGGCTGGTCGGTTGAACCCAACGGCGCGGGTGTCGATACACGTTCCATCGTATATCTAGTCCAGCCGCCCAGGGGGATATTTCATTATCCTTGCGGGCCTAATTAAACCAGAGCAGCTTGGGCTCGGCTAGAATATACCCAAGGCCACTGTTATTAGGGTCATTTCGCAGGAGGAGCACATTGTCGGCCCGCAGCGATTTGTTCCCCCAGCCGTACACGTAGAGTCGGTGAACAGTGTAAAAGATACTGCAAGCCAAAGTCCAAACTGATCTTCGGTGAGGTGGGATTGAGGAGAAGCTCGCAGAGCGTCTTAGGCCGTGATGAATCGATGGTATATGTGGATGACAGAGAGTATACTAGGCCGATCATATCGTGAGAGGAGTCTTCTATGAAGTTAGTGCATGGCAGGACGCCCAGCCCTTCATCCGAAGAAGGCGCGTCTCGGAGAAGCGCGGCAAGCTTGATGATCTGCTCCTGTGTTCTGCTGCTGAGCTCCTCCGTGGCGCCGTTGTCGCCCGTCTTGTATTTGATTAAGAAGAGTCCCTCCTTGTGATGGAAGGTGCCGATGTCGAAAGTTCCGGCTGTGCCAGATTTGACACGGGCTCTCAAATCGACTCTCTAGTGTCGGCTCGCTCGGTGTTAATGTCGGATTCAGGTCCAGAGACCGAGCCCATCGGTGATACAAAACCTTTGCCTCGAAAGTCCGGCGTCGTTGACATATGGAGGAACCTGTTGCTTCTTTCCGATTTCAAGTCGGAGAGCGCCCCTCCCGCAAAGCAGGGCTTTCTGCAGCACTATAAGCAAGGAGACTTCGAGGTAACCTGGAGAACCATCGTATCACATCGGATCCGGGGTTTCGTTCTCGGTCGACCAGAGAGAACAAGCCGCTTAATCACGAGATGAGAAGCCGGTTTATATGGCCGTCAAAACACTCCACATCCTAAAGAGATCGCAGTCCCACAGTGGCAATGCGAACCGGGCAATGGAGTCAGCAGTTGATGTAATCCTCAAGGAACTCCGACTTCTGACATATCCGCCGCTCCGGAACCACGACAACATCGTCACGCTATTGGGATATCATTCTGATCAAATTGATGATTAACAATCCACTGAACGAGGGCGCAGTGATATTGCTCTAGTCATGGAATATTCACATCACAGAACCCTCAATGACTTTTTGCAGCTCAACGCTTACTTAAACTACTCGAATGGGGAGGGTCTGGAGCTGAGTCTCAAGGTTTACTTCATGCGGGATATTACCACAGGGTTAAAAGCACTTCATGATTGTGGGGTTGCCCATGGGAACTTTAAACCACGACAACACGCTCGTTTATCCGGATAACCATCGCAGGTATATTGTCAAGTTATCTGATCTTGGCAACTCCTTGCTTGATTTCAGCGATGAGAGACGGAGATATCGCGGATACCCAACCATGAGCGTCCCTGAAGTCCGTAAGTTAGGGAGTAGCGACGGTCTCCTGGGGCCCTCTGAGATTCTTCAAGGCGAAATCTTTTCTGTTGGTCTCATGATGTGGGAGATATTGCTTGACGACCATCGCTCCACGACGGTCATAGGATCGGAACTTGAGGACACCGGTCACGTTGCCTTGGAGGGTGCAATAAACAGCCTGCCTCGAGACGAGCTCTTACTCCAAGCTCTCATATGCTCTCATAAGTATGAAGAGGAGGATATGGCTCCCTATCAAGTTATTCGAGACGCGTTCCGGGTGGCATTACGCGAAGAGCCGAGAGCAAGGGGCTCTGCCGATGACATCCTCGCTGCACTTGATGGACGGGGCATCTCTCTGCGAAAAGATCGCTTATAGGTCACAGTACCTCTTGAGTGAATGTCATGCGTTCACATTTTTGCTCATCTAACTTTAGTCATAAGGCCTTCATCTTAAGTGCTCCCCCCACATTCATGTCACCAGCAATATCAGCACTGCAAGTGATATTAAGCAGCTTCGTAATCCTATCATTATATAGCTAATACTTCAATCGTGGTATCGTCCCCCCGTATATTTCAGCGAGTAAATCGTGTGGCCAACTTTGACGCTGTTTCGGATTGAACCCTCTGACGAAAGTGCCGATGTACTTTGGCCAGGTCCAATGCACCATTACACAAGAGGGCCTCGAACTAAAGCGGCCGTGGCTATAGTAGGATCCCCTCTGGTGGCTCACTAAGGAGGAGGCTGGGGTAAGCGAATGCTTGACGACTGGTTTTGGCAGCGGGGCCGGACCGCGCCGCTTAACGGAATGGATCCCAAAGCTGGTAGAGCCGACCGGTAGTTACTATAGAACTGCACTCTGAATAGTATCTAGCGGGTCTGGTTCGAAAGGTAAATCAGGGATCTGCTGAATTCAGATATCTGCTAAATTCTACTAAATTCTACTTAATATCTATTAGATTTCACTAGAAATTTCCTCGACTCTACCAGACATCTACTATATTCTACTAGCTATCTAGTAAGTCCTACTGGATTCTACCAAGTACAGACGTCTTTGAAATTTAGATATCTATCATCCATCATCTTCAGTGAGAGATAGCTTAGACGGGTCTTGGCGTATGGTGCTGGTGGTGGCTATCGAAGGTTTGAAGTGGAGAGCTAGGCTGCCTTGTGGTAAGATTTATGATAGTGAAGTTAATGGGATGCTGAGCTGTGTTGCTGATGGCAGAAGTGTGGATAAGGCATCAGGATTAGTATAAGCTTAAGAAGACTTCTAATACTTCTAACTCAGGGCTCAACCCCGATCTCACATCTACATATTAGTATTCAAAGTTCACATCATGGATAACAGCAGTGGAGAATAAGAGATGAGATCAAAAAGCGTAGAATTGTGTGCGAGAATGTATCATGTCTGTAGACCTGCAAAAAGAAAAAAGCCCAGACGGAAGGCAAAGCCCCTTCCAAGCCCACGAGAAAGAGAAAACCTCAAGCAGAATCAAACACATTCAAACCCATAGCGCAAATGGTTTCTCGATAGTTGGCGGTGTCGGTGTCGGCATGGAAGTAGTTGTGGCCCACACCGAGGAAAACTCGCGTAGTGCGGTAGTAAGGAGAGTGCTGTTGACCCAATGGTCGAAATCCGCAAAATGCAGCAGTGGAGAGAAGGATCGCTGCAAAGAGCGGGGTTTCCCATATAGGGAGGTACAGCGCAGAGCATATACCGGGGATATAACTTTCACTCGTAAAGAGATTTGACCTCATAAAGAGGGTATGCCATGGCCGCTACGCCAACTCAGGAAGCCGGAAGTCGCTAAGTGAGAAGGATGTAGCCGGAAGAGTGCTTTATATGATGTTAGAATGATCAAGAGAATGAAAAAGGTTGGACAATACTCACTATTCAGACATGCAGTGCTTGTGAGAAAAGCCAAGCTTCCGAAAGAGCTGAGATCAACATCTTGCAGCCTACTTTGGGTCTATCAGCACATACAATACGGTGAAGATCTTACAATCTGATTTGGAACGTGTCGCAAACTGCCCCGTCTGCTCGACAGCTTCAAACCCGGAGTGGTAGTTGTAACGACAGTGGCTCGTTGGCATCTCAGGCCGTAGAAGTTGTAGTGGAAGGATTGAAACTAGATAGCTCAAGGGTTGGAGTCATTGTGGAGGTAAATACGAAAGCTCAATAGCTGAGAAGCTAGAGCGGTTGTAGCAGTAAAGACTGTTGCTCGACAGCTGAGAAGCTGGAGTGGTTGTAGTGGTAAAGACAGACGGCCAACAGCTGGAGAAGTTGTGGTAGTGGGGGCTCAACAACTTTACAGTTGGAGTAGTCGCAGCGGTAAAGACAGTTACTTGATAGCTGAGAAGCCGGAGTAGGTGGTATGGTAAAGACAGAGGCTCAACAGCGTATAAGCTGGAGTGGTTGTGGTAGTGGTAAGGACCGTAGCTCGACAGCCGGAAACTGGAGCGTTTGAGATAGTAAAGGATGAAGCCCAGCAGTTTGAGAGAGCTGGAGTAGTTGTAGAGGTGATGATTGTGGCTCGACAGCTTACAAGCTGGAGTAGATGTAGTGGTAAAGACAGCAAGTGGCTCGATAACTTGAAAGCTAGAGCAGTTATATTGGTAAAGACTGTAACTCGATGACTCAAGAGCTGGACCAGTTGTAGTAGAGAGAAACCTCGAGAATAGCCATAGTAGTGAAGTTGAGCAGCAACTGTGTGTGGTAGGGGGCTTATCACTGCGAACGACGGGGCAGAATTGGCACGGACAGAAAAACCAAGAGAAGGACGGAGCGAGCTGAGGATGGGGAATGTGGCATATATCTCTGGATTTCAGGAGGTCACTTCATAGAGAACAGGAGGAGTTGATGACGTATATGAAGTACCCAAGACTATACGGGAGGCGGTCAGGACCAGAATGATACGTACGTGTTATCGTGGTCCAACCGTATAGCTTGGATCTTGTCCATCGTGATGGTCTTGCGGCTTCAAAACATGCTCGATGCAGGTGAGCGAGGAAAACATCATGACCATCAAATCAGTCGACAGAGATTCACTACACAGAGACTTCGAAATGAGCGAAAACAGGCGATTTGCATTGGAGCCATGATGCCCAAAAAGGTCCAGAATCCTCCTCGTGCGGTCATCCATGTCGGTGAGTAGCTTACGCGTTGTCATGGTCAAATTAAACCCATGAACACCACTAGTTTAGAGGGCGGAGAAATCATCCGTGGGATCAATCTGCAAGAAGCATTCGGAACCTCACATTGATTTCTAACTAAAAGTTCTTAGTAGACGGTCTCTAGCAGAGGTTGAATCCAGACTCGCTTGGTAGCCTATCGGACAAGCCTCTTCCTCAGTATTGCAGAAGGACTAATGCAAGATTCATTAGTTCAAGTTAACAGGGCGAAGCGGCATGTGTGTTTGCTCTGAGCTTGCGTCTCAAGATTCAGTTAGAGCTTAGGAAGTTACGCACTTGAAATGCGGAAGAGTGGAGGACATGACGGAACACAGAAAGCGCAAACATCAGAGATCAGACCTTTGGGTCTTATGCAGGAACAGAAGGGGACAACATAAAGTGAGACAATCTTGTTGAATTAGGTTCAGGCAAGTTGCGGTACATGAAGACTGGCGGACAGGGAACAATGCAGGCACTTTCTGTCTGCCGAAATCGCGCAGCCTTGAGAGATTCTGGTACGGCACTTGAAGAGAGGGGAGGCATAAAGTACCAGAGCAACCGTCTTGAACGTTGAAGCTTGGTGATAGGGCCATACGCAAGATCCCTTCGTCCTTCAACCGTCGACCATATGCATGCACTTCCATAGAAACGGCAAGACATCCCGTGAAAAATGCATCTCGCCTGTCCTCAATTGCAAATGGCATCAAGCACCTAGGCTAGCAATGCAGGCAAGCTGATTCTAGACACCTTCTGGATATATCAATCTGATACATCGCAAGTTGACGGGTTATTGCCGCCGCAAGAAGTCATAAAACACTTCATACGGTGTTTGCTCCATAGCCATAGACGCGGGATTCGGCTCTTTGCTTCCAGCTGCACGAAATATGCATCTTGCTTGAGTAAGTGACAGAGATTGACGGGACACTACCTCATGCAGTTTTGCGCTGACTTGTTCAGAATTGATGCAAGTTTGTCGCCATATACCATCTGACCGCCAATTTGAATGACGTACTATTAGCGACCTGCATGAGAGAAGAGGAGCAATGATCCCCACAACCTGGACTTTACCGAAGATGTTGTTGCTTGTACAATTCTCGTGTGACGGGCACTGACCGACCCAAGAAGATGGTTGAGAGACCCAAGGTCGCGGTGTGAGCTCACGAGTTCGCAGCGGATTGGGACATTCTTTGGTATGAACCATTCTCTAAAGCCGAGCCAAACGACTCCGAAATATAAAATTCCAGGAAGGCTCGAAGCGTTTCGAAACATTGCATTGCCATAGTTGTCGATTTGGAGGTCAAGTCTAGGGTGAGATGGTGAGCATTTGATGGCCAATAAAAAGTGCAGCACGGCGACAGGGGTCAACCAACAGACAAGGCACTTGGTCGAAAGTAGAAGCGCTACTGCAAGGGATCAGTCACTTTAGGGTCCGGCAGTTATCCCTGACAGCCTCTGGGCAATGCCGATGAGGTCCTTATGTCTGGCAAAATCCTTGGTTGAAACGTCTTTCGTGGCGTTAGAATCGTAGCGAGATCGGCCAAGATTGGACAGGGATAGGGAATCGCAGAGAAAAGTGAGACATAGGGTCCTTCCGATCGACAGGGGATGATATCGCGGGTTGGGAGAGATGACGTTTAGCTGTAGTCTCTAGATGTAGAAGCAGAGAGGATAATGCCATATAAGGACCGCATGTACTCACCTTGAAGACTTGTCAAGTCCAACCGTACCAACCATCTTGATCACATCGACTTTAGCGTATCCAAGCTTTCTCAACTCCTCATCCACGCACCTGCTCATCAGAACATCACATCAGACTGCCAAGATGTGCAAAGATTGCAAGACCAACGGACCTCAGGTATGTCTCTTATTGATGTGAAAGCCTTGCCTTGTCACAACTCTTGATCCACGTATCCCCCAATCCCAGCATCATCTTATGTTCGATCGGCCGGTATCGTACGGTGTCTATGATGACTGCCCGCTTCTGTGTCCTTGATTAGCACTATTAGATACTAGAACGCTAACAACTTTACCTATACAGTCTATCGTCGGTGTCTCAACAGCGTCGTACGCCGAGCGCCTTGCCAGGGGACAACGGTTCCGCATTCGACTCTGTTATGAACTGCAAGGGCAGTTGCTCTGGGGCTTGTGGAAACACAACAAGACCCCGGAAGATCGGATCTGCACTGATCATACGTTATCAATGCAACTTTGGCGAGAATGCGACTTAAACTTCGAGTACCAAGAAGGTCTCGCAAAAGCCCTGCGTGGTAAGTCAAACAAGTAATCCTACCTACCGATCATTTCTAACCACTCGACAGCCCGATTTATGGAAAAAGCCAAAGCCTTGCTGAAGGAAGCAGATGTTTGGGGAGCCTTCCAGTCAGTGGGGACTGGTAAGGAGAGACGTCTTATCTGGAAGTCGGCAATCGTGGCAAAGCACTTTGCTAGCCCGGCGAAGGCGATTGCGTGGGTGGAAAAGAATAGGGATATGGTGAAGAGGAAGGTTGAGAGGGAGAGACGCGCGGCGAAGATGAAGAAGCGTCAGGAGGAACAGGATCAACAGAATGAGGATGGGGCTGAAAATCGACGGGGTAAGAGCGGTAGAAGTGCAAGCAGGAGTACTGTGTCGCGGGGAAGATCTCGTGGACCTCGTTAGGCGGTGAGGAGGGTTGATACACTTGTATCGGGCGGGACTTAAAGATCGAGACACATGATGAGGATCTATCATAGGGCTAGGATATGGGTATGAAGAGAACAAAAAGATACGGAATATGTTCAAAGTGATTAAGTAAGATGAGCCACATGTGTCTCGAGAAGAATAGTGAAGAATGACAGATAACGGCAGTAGGTATTGAAGAAGAAGTGAGAAGGAATAAAAGGGGACAAGACGATGGATGGAACGATCAAGGGGAGAAAGACTAGAAGACTATGCAAGAGACAAGAGGGGAAAACAAAAGAAAAGAGATTACAAAGACACGTCGAGGAGTCTTTCCCCTTTACACTCGTGACTCGGTGGTTGCACAAGCGGCCTCGGTCGGAGCTAAAGGCCAACAATGGGACGGGGGTTACCAAAATGGCAAGACATCCTTGTCTCTCTTTGAGAGAGTTAGTGAAGATCACTACTGCAAAACTTTCAAGGGCCACTTACGTGTTAATAGTAGAGCCTCGGAGTAGCGTAGTGATCTTGGTGAATAAGCATGGGATCCCCATAGACATGAGAATTAAACAACTAGAGCGGCATATGCTCTAGTAAGACACACTTAAAACCGCCAAATCATCAAGCAGGGGTATTAATATCAAGTTGCTCCTCAGGCAAGCTGCTCGCGATGGATGGAAGTGAAGACCTGCTTATCCCGCAATGGCAAGTAAGACACCGGTTAAGACAATGAGATAAAATAAAGCAGGGTTTAAGAACATAGTGGCCGATCTTGACAGGCTGCGTTGAGAGAAGCTTCTGCACTGTTAATTCTACTCAGAATTTACCGTTCAATTGACAAGTGCGTACCGCCCGAGCACCAGGGTTTTCACCGCTGTGCTACCGCTACTTCACCTGACCACTATCGAAACATCGCCAGGCTTATCTTGTAACTTCTATAGTATCCAATTAATAAGTTAAGGCATTTAAAGAGACTTTAATCGCGGCCATCACTCAAATCGGCCTGAACACAAGGATCATTTAGCATGAGGTTGCAAGCCCGGAAGAAAAGTCCAAATTACTGACCAAAAATGGTTTCTTAGATCGTCTGTCAAAAGAAGGGAGTTAACGCCGGAGTTGATATTTTAAACTCCAAGGTAGAAGTTATAAGGCGTAGCGCTGAATAATAGAGCTATTTATTCGGACAAATCTTGACTGAATGTACACGCCACTGTATTCAATCAGCCATACTCAGCACAATCATGGGGCGAAATTCTAAGTGACTTTTCTTTCTCTAAAAAACTTTTTTAGACTTATCCTAGCCGAACGTGGACATCAGCCCATCTCACTCAGCCATATTCACCAAGATTATCGTTTTGACTGGCACAAGACTCGAACCCCTGTACATAAAGCTGCAAGACTAGATCATCACACTAGCATCAGACTCTAGTTTCAAAGCTTTGAATTAACGAAAGTATAAGTTAAGCTAAACTGGAGTCGCAAAAAAGTGGCTTGAGCTGGACTATACGAGTGGGAATGCCATGACTTGAACCGGCGAAGAAAGTCTCCGACTGCCGCACATAAGACATGCAAAATAGATTCCTTCACAGAAGAGAAAGCCTTCGATCGCCATCCGAGTGCTTGACCGGACCATACCTTTAAACCTTGACAATTTCGCCCATGACGGCCAAGACGTTGGCGGAGGAGCGAGAGTTCTCGGCACTAATTGTGAGGACGTCGGAGCTGGAATCCCAATGGTGGCCATGGGATTCGTCGCTCTCCTCCGAGGAACCTGAAGCATCGATGTGGACGCCAAAAATGCTGATGCCTCCGCTAGCCCCGACCGTCTTCTTGTAGTCCTTGTCGAAAGCCGTCTTGGCTTCGTTGCTGAAGCTGATCTCCATGCTGACCCCCTGGGCGACGAGCATCTGCGTGGGGCGAACCTTTTCAGACATGGAAGGGGGCTTGGCCTCCAACTTGCTCATCAGAGCGTTGACATCGACGTTCCTATATATCACGTTAAATAATGGCTTTTTCGGTGACGGAACGTCAGTGTCATCGTCGACTTACCAGATACCAGGTTGGAAGTCAAGTGTCTTGTAGTGCTGGATCTTGATCTTGACCTTTACATCCTTGGCATGCGAGCTCATGTCGAAGTTGGAGTGCTTGACTCGCCCGCCTCCGCTTGCATAGAAATTAAAGACTGGGAATCGGCTGAAAGATGCTTTACCCTGTGCCTCGGCGAATCTAATATTCTTGTAAGAAGAGTTCTCGCCGGAAGATAGGTTGACTTGAAACTCGGATAGCTTCTGGTTGGTATTGCCCACCCAGCCATCAAGGAGAGCTGCGTAACCTGGGACGGCGTACTGAGGAAATCAAGGAGAGCTGCGTAACCTGGGACGGCGTACTGAGGAAATCAAGGAGAGCTGCGTAACCTGGGACGGCGTACTGAGGAACATATTGGGTTTCAAGGGGATCGGGAATGACAGGGTCTCCAACAGCATTGTACTCCACCGACTGTATACTGGCCTTCATGTTGTACCTGTGAGAGTGTTATTGCCAGGTCTAGTCAAATTAGCACCAATACATACCCTCTCAACTCAGTGAGAGTATTGTTTCCATTGGCAACATTCTTCATCGCGCTGGCGAGAAGAGCAGATCCAGCGCCGCCAATCTGATTAGTTCTCATCTGGACTTCATTCGCAGCACCCTCCCTACCAAAGTCCCCAAGTCAGCATATATTTTCACTCGTTCTTACCTAACGTACCAGTTCTGCACATCAACCAGGTAGGAATTGGCGTTCAAAGGGGCCCACTGAGCGAACGACTTGGGCTTGTCGGGGTTGTCATCCTCCTTGAAGTCCTGCATGGCGCCTTTCTTGGCCTCGTCCATCTCTGTCTTAAGAAGAGCGAGCCTCTCCTTGGCCTTGCTCAGTCTGTTCCTCGTGTCTGGAGAGTTGTCACCTCCGGGGCCCTGCTAAAGTATGAGTAGGTGAGTCTTCACGTCAGCGAGAACACGAACCGGCTTGAGTGTCTGTAAGGTCATGTTGAGGGCCTCAGAGTAGTGAGAAACCTTGCTGGCAACCCAGTTTGGGTTGGTGGGATCCAGCAAAAGGTCAGCATACTGGTAAATTCCCCAATTGGTGCAGACATCAGGGATAGCTGAACCACCAGATACCAGTTATCGGATGCTGCAATTTAGACCCTGGTGTTCTCGCCAACTGGACAACTGATCATGATGTCCTTGACGGCGGATGCATAAGCCTTCCAGAAGAGCTCATTGTCTTCAGACATGATAATAGTTTTGCTGTGAAACAAAGAGTGAGAATCTGGAAGATGAAGTTGATGTGTAAGCCATAGAGTGCTTGGTGAACTGATTGACTGAGAAAAGCATTTGCGTTCTTCATCGCCCCTTTATATACCCAAGAGCAGCTCCTGAGATGGACATCCATTGAATACCATTCATTCAACTCTCTCTACATTTACACCGACAGATTCGACTCACTCACATCGACCCCTCCCCAACTCTTGACCGGTCAGATGTGTCTAGTCTATCTACAGTTTTTCAGGCTTTGAGACACGGAAACTGATCGCCTGTATAGACTGAGCCCAGCCAGCTCTGAACAAGGAATGTATAAACACCCCTACTGATTCATATGTCCTAAGAAGGTAGCCAATTCATACTCCATGTTGCATAGTATGATTGGACGGGGAACACAAGACAACATACCATAAACCTCCATTAGTAAAAGGTCAAGATCGACGTCTCCTGGTCTCATGGGGACAGTTACTTTGAGTCCCGCCGCAAGTATGTGCGTCTTCTCTGCTCGATGCCTTTCTATGCAGCTAACACCAAACGAGATACCTGCAGAGGATCCACGACGATGTTCGCCACCACACACCTTTCTCGGCTACTCACAAGGAACTTACTGACCATTAAACAGACCATGACTCAGTCTGATGTCGGAGGTTCAATCTCACAACTCCGTTCCGAGGTTCAACTGGGACAAGACAGAAGTGCAGAAGCATACTTGAAGAATAAAGTTCTGTACAACAAAACAGCAGCTGTGACGAGGCCCGAGCTGATTACTTTTGAAGCATGGGTCGAGAAGTTCGGCACCTATTACGCGTGGGCAAGGAGTGAACAAGGTCTCCTCGAAGCAGATTGCACCCTTACCGCCACCAAAGCTTCCAGCAGTGTTGGTCTCGCCTTGGCTGCTTTCGACTTGGCCAAGGGCACCTCGGTATTAAGACTAGGGTAAGGTAGTCTTCGAACCATCGGCATACCTTTGACATATCTGGTCTTTACTGACAAGTATTGGTGCTGATACGGGAAAAGCATGCCAGGTTCCGATGTAGATATACCATCTTCAAAGGAGCTTCAGCAATCCTTTCTTATTCCTCCCAGTCAGACTTACTACAGACCCTTGTATTCGATTAATGGGGTCGACCGAAGGGTTGATTCCTGGGTTGATGCTTGAGAAGGGGGCCGTGAAGAGATTTGCGTAGATCTTGATCTCGAAGTTGCTAAAACGACTCCTTGGACCAGTCTTGGATTCCCCAGCCTGGACAAAAATTCACTGTATAATACTGATATAGCCAACGCCAGGACTCCTGATGTGAAGCTCTTGCTCAAGGCTGGAGGGATCCAAGCATTCGACGTGGATAGGGAATTTTGGTAGGTCCTCGTCAATCCCACGGATGGATCAGCTGATCATGATATCATATCAAAGGGACGTCAGTGCTGCCGCCCAATCTCAGCTTGGCTCGGCTGCAGGCACTGAAGGACGCTCCAGCCGACTGATGAAGATCACAAGAATCTTACTGGGATGCAGGGTAGAGCTCAGAATGGCGGGTTCACAAGGCAAGAACAATCAGCTACCTGAAGGTATACCTGCTGGTAGTGAAGGAGAACAGACAATTCTAGGGATGTCTGCGAACAAACACGTGCGACATGATGAGGATAGACAAATCTTAGTCACTAGTGCGCCAAGTGGATTTCCTGCTGTGCTAGCAGTACTTGGCACGGAGATTTTATGACTGTAGTGCGAGCATGGGCAATCAAGAGACTTTTGCGACAGGTAGTTTTTCCCGACGATCATAGTCTGACGGCGCGTCTATCAAGGGTCTGTAATACATCCAGGATTCATTAGTTCAACTTCCAGGTTCAGATCGCGGCTGCCGATTTCCGGTTGGGGCTTGAAGACTCGTTTTTCCACCTATCATGTCCCCTTCGTATGGAAGCGGATACGACGCCGCCAATGCCGTACTTGCTCAGTCGGTCGACGGCGGCAGCGGCAGAGCTGCCGGCCGCTAGAGGATCTCCACCGGGGCGAGCCGATGTAGATCAAAAGTCTCTACCGTTGCGGGTGCTGCAGAGACAAGCTGTCGATATTTCGACATCTTAGCTTTCAGCTGCACCTCAGGCGGTTGTGATCAAATCGTCTTGGACCCCCAATTCGACTGATCCCATGGCTGGCTGAAGTCTTTAGCCTTTAGGTAAGCTCATGCCAATACTTGCGGCTCAACTCTGTTGGCCTGGGCGCATGGGGTTCGATTTCCCTTTTTCAACAGGTAGCTCATGAAGAAGTGGCTTAGGTTGTTGTCGAGGCCCAGCTCCTAGGATGTATGAATCTTTGATTCTATGATTTGAAAAAAGACTGACTCAGACTAATCTTAGCTGAATGTGGTTGTCATTCGATTTCATTCTGCCAGTTTGATCAAAATCACAAGGCACAATTCTAGACTCTGATCCACTCCCTGAAAGACTTGTTCAGACCAATCTCAACCGAACGTAGATGTCGTTGTGTCTGAGCCGGCCATATCGAACAAAAACATAGGACGCAATCCAAATTTGTTATCATTTCATCACAAGATATTATTCGGACTTAATTTACCCGAATGTGGATTTTAGTCCATGTCAATCATGCATATCCGCCCAGATCGTGACGCGTACACTCCCCGAAAAGCTTCTTACGATTAGTTTTAGCCAGATGTAGATTCTCTTGGAACTAAATGAGCCAGAATATGGCGTAATTCTAAACCAAGATTTCTTCCCTGAAAACGGGCTTTAATCAGCATCGTCGAATAATAATTCTTCCCACCGTTCATTGTCGGATCCGATTTCAAGTCACATTAGCTTTCAACAGGCAGAGTCCACCAAGATGAGTCTGCAGGACCTGGAATAAGTGGTATTATCCATAGGTATTATAATTCGAAGCAAGGTCTATAATGATATATAATAATTGAGGATGATCCTGTCTTGCATGCCCGTTGAAACCAGGTCTTTAGCCATAGGGTATTGCCGGGTAGTCATGAGATGGAATAGTGGTGGGTCAGCGGTGAATCCCTGTTGCGTAAACGGTATACTACCTGACGACTAAATACAATACAACCAATGAATTGTTTAATACCATGACTTTCAAGCAATGTTCATATAGAACACAACACTTGATATACCTTGATCTCGTTTCGCTAGCGTTTTTTACTGAGGTAAATGCTTCTTCTAATATTTACTTGTGTTTAATGCTCGTTGCATGTTTGACCCCTCTTTGATTGACAAGATCGTTTTACCCAATTGACTGGTCAATGTAATGTCAGTCAAGACATTCGATCGTCTGATAATCATGTCTCACACCATTGAGAACTACATCAAAGTCCACTGAACTCCCTCGTATGAGATCCGTGATAGTCATCGCGAAGGGAAATTCCATGGAGATTTGATAACTAGTCAGTTTAGATCAAAGTTCCACAACACCAAGCTGAACCAATTTGAACTCTTCGTGGCTTTGTAAATAACTTCATCTGTGCTGAATGTACATCGTGAAGGATTAGTATTCATGACTCACCCACAAATCTCCAGAAGTATCCTTCGCGACACAGCGGCGGACGTCTCTCCTGATGTCTTTGGTTCAGACTCGATGTTCGAGAATGATAGGATCGGCTTTGCCATAGCTTGCCACATTTTTGCTACATCTGTTTTCTCTCAGACTTTATGGGAATGATATATTCTAGCGCTCCTTGAGTGATACACTCCCTCAGTTAACCGACCTGAATGACTCCGATTGAATGCTGAGTACGGACCCCGCACTCGCTTGTCAGGTGGATACATCTCCGGCCAGGCTCAGCCCGAATCTGAGCCAGAACTGACGTCAACCCTTTTGCTTCACAAGTATCTCTGTGTTCGGTTAGACTGAAGGTAAAGATTGACCAGTGGTATGTACCTAGGACATTTTGGTGGGTACGTACTTACATCTAGGTAAATACCTATAGTTGGGTATATACCTAGGTAAGTTCTGATCAATACCTACCTTTTGGTTAATACTTATATGTTGTTCAAGTGTGATATCTCAGGCCAGTACTCGAAAGTTTCCAAGAAAAGCTGAGATCTGACATAACCAAGGACTTATTACTAGGAGAGCCTACTACTTACTACAAGTCCCTACTGTTCCCTACTTGACCATACTATTCCCTACTAGAGCCTTCTACTTACCACTAGAACCTACTACTAAAAGCATGAAATCAAATGCAGCATTACTAAGAAGATCATAAAAAATCAATCCAATTTAACCCTATCTATGAAGCCCTGTCCAAACCATTCCAAATCCCGAACAAAAGAAATCTACAAACTCTCCAAAAACATCTTTCCAATCACGCATACACTTCTTAAAATCTACTTAGTTTCCTCCATAACCACCCAAGTCTCAACCGATCGCTTAACACCTTCGAGAACATCCTTGCATTTCTCTTCATAAGTGCGAAGCTCATCATCTCTCAAGCCCCGAGCTCCCGCGCTGATAAATTCTTGTTGAAGCCACTTCATGTTCAGAATTCTCTGACGATAATTGACTTGTTCGCGTCGCATTTGCTGTTGTCTCTCTGCTAAGCTCTGCACATCGTGTTTGACTTCCTCGCAGATAAGATGAGCGTCCTTCTCGGTTTGTCTCGCGAATTTGAGGTATTGATCCCTCCATGGTTTTCTCGAGGACTTTGCTTTCATCCATTTCTCATATGTCTCACGAACAGCGCCGATGTCTTTCTCAGCCCGACATATCATTCGGCTCACAGTATTCAACTGAGTGGTGAATTTGGTATTGTCCAGACTGCTAGATGTTCGGTTATAGTAAAACTCCATCGCGTTGAGAACGTTGATTGTCTCGCTCATCCTCACATCTAGGATCTGGTATGAAGGTTGGAATTTGGCTGGCCCATATCTCCATATCATGGAGCTGAAGCTGTCGGAGGGACTTTTATCCATACTTCTCATGATCCAGCTTGTCTGGAAATGGATGGACTCAAGCTGTTGTCTCTCGCGCTGTATCATCTCGTGCAGCTGATTACTCAGGGCTAGAGTATCATTGAGCGGCATCAGGACCGGTGTGGTACCCCTTGGAATCGCTGGATAGCTTTTGCGAACGAGCTTGTCGCTGTCGGAAGTCAAGACACTTATAGCAGGAACCCAAGCGTTGATATGAGGGAGAGGTGCCAAGACTGTGAATCCCAAGGCTACGCTTGGGGTTGTGGGTGCGCGTGCTTGGAGTGCATAAATTAGAGGAGTCGAGATGAGGCTGTAGATGATCCCGTGAGGGTTACTGAAGAGTTCAATTGCTTTGTAGAGCACTGTCCCCAGTATCGTCGAGTAGGCGAGGTACTTGAGCAGCCCTGGCAGGAATTTGACCAGGACTGGTAACAGAGTATTGTAGACCATTTCCAGAACAACTAACAAGAAGAAAATAGGTGTACAAAAATGGTATACGACCCTATCAATCCCCATCTGAAGATGCAGGATCTCTGCATCAGATTTTGGCGCCTCTTCTCCGAATATTTCGGGTCTGAAAAATAGCCAAAAACCGCGGAGAAAAGAAACTATTGTAAAGTGACCAATAGCGAGAGGGAACATCCAGAAGACTGTCAGGTCGAATAGTAACTCTTGGAAGGAAGGTAGTGCAAAGGGAAGATTGCCGGATGCACCCGCTGTATCGCAAGCGTTGGGTACTTGGACCTCAATCTGTTGAGTCGGGTCTTGTACAGCATTTGTATCGTCCGGTACTTCCGATTGGGACCAATTACCGTTACTGGGTTTTGTGGTTGAAGGGATTCTAGCGACTGAAGTGTAATTCACTTGGACCTCGGTGTGCTGAGTCAAGTTCTGCACAGCCTTTGCATCATCTGGGGCTTTCGATTGGCGCCCAACACCGTTCTTGGGCGTCGTGGTTGGAGGGACTCTGGTGGCTAAGGTGTTAGTCACCTGGACCTTAGCCTGCCGAGTCGAGCCTTGGATAGGTTCCACATCGTCTGGTCCGCCCGATCGACGCCCATTGCCGTTCTTGGGCATTGTGGTTGAAGGAATTCTGGCGGAAGTATTGGTTCCCTCATCTGTATAAGCTCGAGACTGCCTCTCGACGACTATCGACGGCGTGTTTGAGCGGTTAGCACGTTTTTCCACGCGAAACGACCGCACATCAACTTGACGCATAATATGCGTCTTCATGTCATCGATGGTCGCTCTTTGGAAGTTGCTCACTGCCTTCATTGCAACGATAGTTCGCTCAGACTTGACCTGAAGCGACTGTAGATTTTCGATTGTCGACTTCTGATTATTGCGGTCTGCTGTCAATGCTGTGATCTTTTGTTCGGACTGTTTCTGGAGCGACTGGAGGTCTTGAATTTCCTTGCGCTGGGTGCCAATGGCAGACTCGGCCGCTTTTCTCCAGTTTGTAAGGCTTTGTATTCCGGCGCGAAGTTGTCTGATCTCTTGCTCGATTGCTCTTCGCCGCGCTGTCTTTTCCTCCGAGTCTTTGTTAGACTCGCCGATTTGCATTTGAAGTCCTGTAAGAATGTGGATCAATTCCTGCAATTTGGCTGTCGCCTTGTCGTGTTTTTTCTTCTCTTGTCGTACTAGTTCGATCAATGCTGCATGGTCCTTGGCTTGTTTGTTCTGCTGCTGTGATAGTTCCTGTCGCTCGTTTTCCCCCCGGCCTATTCTGTCTCCCAAGCTGGAGACTTCGGCTTTGAGCTTCTTGGACTTGTCGTCTTGTACCAAAGCCGAGGGACTCACTGCCCCTTTGTTCTGGGCTGCAGCAGCTTCCTGATTCTGACGGCTCTGATTTTCGAGTCTATCCAGTCGTTCATGGTGAAGTGCAATGGTCTTCTTGATCTCGAGACTCTTGTCGTGATTCGCAAGATGGTTGATACCCTGGCTATCTTCGCGCCGTTGCTCCTCAAGACTGACGAAACGAAACTGATCTTCTTCCCGCTGTCTTTGGAAGTTGGCTGCAAGCTTCTCAATGCAGGAGTGACCCTTTTCCCGTTGTTTTTGAAGATTGGCAACATCCTCCTGTTGTTGTTTCTCTAGGGCAACCAAACGAGAGTGATCTTCTTCTCGTTGTGTCTGGAGGTTGGAAAGATCTTTGTGTCTTTGTTGCTCAATAATGCTGGCACGAGACCGATCCGCTTCTTGGTGTCTCTTAAGATCGGCGATATCGTCTTGTCTCTGCTTTTCGAAAACTTTGAGACGGTGGCGATCCCATTTTTGCTGTCTTTCAAGGTTTGCGACATCCTCTTGTCGTTGTTGCTGAAGGCTGTCAATACGAGACCGATCCTCTTCACGTTGCTTTTGAAGATTGGCAACATCCTTGTGACGTTGTGTCTCGAGAATGCTGATCCGGGAGCGATCTTCTTGTTGACGTCTCTCAAGGTTTGCGACATCCTCATGTCGTTGTTGTTCAAGGTTGTCAAGACGAGACCGGTCATCTTCTTGTCGTGTCTCAAGATTGGCTACCCGTTGAAAAACTTGAGGCAGGGATGGAATGGAGGATTCAGCGTTGTCAGATACAATAGGGCCTCCGCTGTTGTTTCGGTCCTCTCCCTTCTTTCGATTCAAGCCTCGGTGTTTGCGGTATGCATCACGGAGTGCTCGAGGCCCATCATCCCGGGGTTCTGCCATGATGAATGCCACAAAAGTCAAAAACAATAAGCTCCCACGATATTTGTAGTGGTTAATTTGAGAATAATACTGGTTCAAGGATAGTTTGTATTATCAAAATGGAGGTTTGTCTGGAACATGCCTCACTGGGGGCTCTGCATCTATATGCATCCCACATATGGACCATAATGCCGTTCAAAATGACTATACTAGAAAGAAGGTCCATTATTGGATCCCATCTGCTTTATGAGGTACAAAGACATGGCATTAGAAATGATACATCCCAAAACACACTTTCGAATAGATCCATATCCGAAGGCATAAGCTGAAAGCCCCGATTTAGGTGGCGTCTAGTTGACACCCTGGACGATGACACCAATGGCAGCCAAAAAGAAGGCATCCTATCACAACTCATTTATTTCCTACTTTTTCGCAAAGAAGCTCCAAGAGTACGAGCGTCCCAACGCCTCTTTTCCTCTTCTGCTTCACGTTCTATAACAGCTCTTTGTTTGCAACACATCTCCAGCCGCCACATGGAGCTATGCCGGGTTTCGTCATTCTTTGTTATGCCCCAACAAAGAGATTACCCAAAGATCAGGCTACCATCCATGACTGTATACAAAAGCGAAAACATGAAGAGACTGCCTAGATCCCGATGAACGATAGAAACAAGGATGAGCCAGTGAACGAAAACAATAGTCGTTGTTCAATACCTCTTCATGAGCTGCGCACCCTGGTTTCCGAACCAAGACACTACACGCATCCCATTACTCCTTCGCCTCTAGCGTTCAGCCGTAATTATTACCTTTGACCGGATCTTTCAACATGCCTTCACGTGGCAAAAGAGGTGGAGCAAGAGGCGGTAGGGGAGGCAGGGGAGGCAGGCCCAGAGTTCAACACAATCATGACACACGCTTGGCCCGCCGACTGCTACAGGCTCGAACTACTTTGGAGGTTGTCTTAGACCATGTCTCTAGGTGGCCACCTCCAATTTCCTGCGTTCTCAAAATGTGTGGCTTATGTTTTGCAATCATTGCTATCATTATAGGCACGATCTATCTTGTACGTTTATTGTCTCGCTAAAGAGCTGAAACTAATCCCCTACTTCTAGATCCCCCAGCACAAAATAGAGCCATGGCATCAGGTAGCTTGTGATCTCCACAAACTCCTCCGCACGCACAATCCCAGGCTAGCCTTCCGCCCTATCCACGAGACGCTTTATCTAGATGCGACGTCTCCACCATGGAATCCACAAGTCCGAAGGGGCGACTTAGGATTCGAAGGGCTGAATAACATGATCTTCGACAACCTACGCTCAGTACAAGAGATAGCCGCCAACAAGGTCAATATGAAGGCTGGTCAACATCTAGAACCGGAGGGTGATCTTGGGTCTCTCGTCCGTGATACAGATGAAGAGTGGTTACATATCATACAAGCTGTGGCGGATTTTCTGATTGATGAGCACGCGAGGAATAATTATGCTAGGGTCTTTGTGCCTGTTCTGGTGGATAGAGGATGGGTGGATATTGGTAGGTGGTGGGCTTGGTGGGTGGCGATGCCTGAAGAGGAAGCGGGGAACAAGAGGGAGGCTATGGATCAGCTTTGTCGATGGGAACGAACATGAATTTTACATGTGTGTATCCAGGAATAGACAGTAGCAGAGGCGGGTTCCGTATGTGGTAATCTAGAATGCCACGCTTCGTATTCTCGCCTATTGTTACTATTCGTTGGTCAATCATGCTGCGTGTTCGTGTCTTGAAACGCTGTACGACCAGTTCGTCTTGGTACTCGCACCATCTTTCTTTCGACTGACCCAATCATACCTATTGATCATTGGAGCGAGCTGACCGAGTACTGCAACAGGCTGACCGGCCCGCACCTGGCAACGTCTATAAAGAGCGTCGCTTATCCTTGACTTTGCTCAGAGGCTTGGAGCTTCTCCTTTTTTCCTTCATCTTGGACTTATCCCACATGCCTCTGCTATTTCCCTAAGGTTATATTTCCTACTTTCCCTTCTTGATGATTTTGCCACTCGCGACATAGGTAACAGCATCGATTGATGCAAGCACCAACGCTCTATTCCAAATCTTATGGATTAGCCTATGACCCTGGCTCCATTTCAACTGCTTTCAAATACAAAAACTCATGCCTTCTACTTGATGCAGAGCATATCCATTTTACAGCTTCAAGGGCTTTCAATCACGTTGCTGCTTCATCCTCGTCTACGTTGCCACCATCCTTCTCGAGAGATAACGAACATGGCTTTGATTCGCTTGCCAAAACAGTTTTCTCAGTCAATTATCCCTCAAGCTATGGACATTGTTCCTTCAGCCTGGTGCACTCAATGCTTAGTAGCATCTACCGTCTTGTGAAAAACGCCCTTGGACTTTCGTGACCATGGCCAAACCCTATCGCATTGGATGCAGCTCCATTAACAATCTGCTGCGTGGTTTTATGTAGCATGACTCTCACAGTCCAGTTTACTCATATTATCCAGCTGCGTCATTATTCCCAGCTTCAGTCGCAGCAGTTGTCGACCGCCGGGGCAACTAATCAATACTCATCTACAGTATCGCTGATATAGCACAACGTCCACAACACAGTGTACGAGAGATGAGATTTTTGCGTCCAGACTCGACTGTTATTCTTCTCCTTTATCCACTCCAGGTCACGCTCTTCAACATTCAAACTCACTTCAACTCTTATCCTCCATGCCAAAGCAACCCAACACCACCCATCGCCGGTCTGCAGCCCTACAAACAACTCCGGCCAGCTTGAAAGACAAGGCAAAAGCTCGCGTCCAGAACCGCCGCGCAGAACTGCGTAACATCTTAAACAGCCCCATCTACCGACCTTCATGGCGGCCACATAACCCAAACCAGGACGAAGTTATCCGTTATTACTGTAAAGCTCTCAAAAAGATGCATGAACTGGGCATGCCCTTGTCGCTGGTCATGCAGCAGAAAGGTTTATTCGACAGACTTCAAGACGGGCGAGGGCTCACCCAAAAGGTCGTTCAAGCCCTGGAGAGTGCTGTCGGGTGTGCCGTTGAGGAGCTGGAGCGGATAGATGGACAATTCCCAATCTGACCCCGGACTATTCTATCTACAATGACCAATTCCCGTTTGTCGGCGGTTACGTTGAGTGTCAGAATGACAGAGCTGGTCCTATCGGGAACAACGACCCTCCCTATATTCAGATTGGATGGGGCATTTTTGCGTCCGGTCTAGAGGATACTGATAGCGACAGCCCTGTTGGTGCACTTTCGCCTTCTCTGCCTGGTCTCCAAGAACACCATTCAACCCCGGAAACTTCTTGTGCCTGGACGCCCTGCTGGCCACTTGTTGCGGGCCCTGTTGTCATCAGCGGTGACGACGACGACGACGACGACGACGACGACAACGACAACGACAACGACAACGACAACGACAACGACGACCACCTGCTATGCATGTACACGTTGGCTTCTCGAACTGCAGAACGTCAAGCCTCTCGATCGACTCGGGCTGCAGTCCTGGCTCCTCTCTTACTGCCTGCTCCAACTCAAGAAGATGGGACGATGGACCTTCGCTCCCGTTCCAGAAATCGAACGGCCGCCGCTGTGGTGGAGGAGGATGTCGACATGACTGGCCCTGTGGAGGAGTTGGTGGATTGATTCTGTATTGGTTGCGCTGGTAGACACATTCGACAGACCCAATTGGTTACCACGCTCGAGTTTCAACAACTGTGATGTTGAAAAATTGAGGTATTGAGTGAAAATATTGGTCTGTAGGGGCTACAGTGGGGCAGGACATGTCTTAGCGCCATGCTACAGTGGACGTATGCACTAACGCTCCACCGACAGGCGGTATGGGACCTCTATAATTTAATTAATTCTTTCATCAGCCACCAAAGTTCGTTCATCAGCAATTCTGAAGCCCGCGACTCAACAGCATCGTTAGGGTTTATGATAAACTCCAAGAGTCTTTTCTATTCGTATTAGTCTTGCTGTTTTGATGGACTGTGATGGGTTGTGATTACACTTACAACGAGTTGTGATGTTCCTATAGTTGCTGAAGAGAGTTCTTGTTGTTGTTATTGTTGTTGACGCCAGCCTTTTTCCCTTAAGGCACTGCAGCACTCTACATCGACCAGTATCACAAGCCTGCTCAATCATTGACATTCACAGCATCTAATCACCTTTCCGACCGTTATTTACCTTGTTCCAATCACAGCAAAGCCCCCTTTGGGCGACCGCTAATCTACCGCCAGGCTCCCAGTCCACTATCGTTTGTTCCCCTAGATGGGCAGCCTGATCTGGTACTCCAATAGCAGTGAATTGCAATGCAGCTTTCCGTTGAGCCACGCATTAGCGAGCAAACACAGGAAAAAGAAATAATGAATGCGAAAATTTTCACTTGCACTTTCTCTTTTGTTTACATCTCATCTTTGCTTCATTTCCCGACTCTTCTCTGCCCAAAATCAACACCGTACTGATTCTCAACACCCAGCGTCGTCATGCCCGCTCGCCGAGGAAACAAGGGGCATCAGCCTCCCCTGCAGACGCCCCGCTCTCGGCGCCCGCGGCGCTCGGAAGTTAGCCCGAGTTTTTTAATGCCTGGTATTCCCGACGACATTTCTGCCGTGACACGGGTAAGTTCAGCAAGTATCCTATGATGAGTGGAAATATTTATATGGAATACCTCAGGCTGAAGCAGGAAGGGTACTTTCTCAGCCTCGGCCAGTGATAAACTACCATGAGTCTTCTACTGAGCCGGAAAGCGACCCAGGCGAGGATGAGGAAGAGCAGGATAGCAGCAACAATGGGGCCGATGATCAGATCATGGACGAAGTTGGCAATGAAACTGCTCACCCACCCGGTGCCAATCAAGATGATTATGATGAGCCCATGAACGAGGCTGATGAATTCAACGGCATTGATGCCGATCATGACCTTCCTGGGCATGCCACCCCTCGAGCCGAATCTCGGTCGAGCTCTTTGACTCCGGTACCTGTAAGTCATCTTCCACTCAGACAGAACAATGCCAATAAACAAGCTGACTTTTTCCCAACTCACAGAGCCAGGTGCATTCACCGTCGATCCGATCAAGATTCAGTGATTCCCAGGCTCCTGACTTCTCTGCCTTCCAGTCTTTTGAATTCTCTCCCTTCCACTCTTCTAGACACTCTCCGGACCAGGATTCTGTCCTCACTCCTTTTGACCATGCCGTGGCAGACATCAGGACTGCTCTTAATAACTGCGAAGATGCTCAGCGGGGTGCAGTTTTTAATCCCATACCTTACCGAGAATCGCTAGATCGAGTTAATGACGCTTTCCGACACTTCCAGCGCCTTACCCAGGGAGAAAACCAAGCTGCTCCTGGGTTTCAGGCTCCGCAAGGATATCAGCTGGTTCCTGTGGGATATCAGCTTATCAGCGATGGTTACCAAGTCACTACAGGTGGCACTACCCACCCCAACTCCTCTAAGACCAATGTCGCACAGAAAGAGTCGGTCACGCATCTTGATGAGGAAGAGCTTGATCTAGCAGAGGCGGAAGTAAGTCCACAAATATTCTAGTTGAGGAATGCCGGAAGAACAGAGCTAACCTTTTCTAAAAGGCATTGATGATAGCTATGCCAGGGCACAATGTTGTGCCTTGTCTTCGATGTCTCAAGCGAATCTGCAAAAATCTGGACAAGGGACACATTTGCGAGCCCGCTAGAGGTAAGTATGCTACATCTCACTCAACGTCCTTCTCTAACCATGGTATAGTAAATAACTCGGTGATGTGTGAAGACTGTCACCGAAACAAACACAAGTGTACGCCGGTAAGTCGCGGCACTATGTAGCCTTGGTAGCAGATCTCAACTAACTCGTATTAGATCAGCAAATTGTTCGATACTACTTCCGAGAGCGACAGAAACAAGTATGAGAAGTTTAAGACATTGGCTCAAGCCATTTCAACCATTTCCAAAGCCATCAAGGAGGGAAATACAAGCATCAACGAAAGTCACCAGTTGGCTGCAAAGAAGGTTCGGAGTATCTTAAGGGAGAAAGGCCATTGAGTCTGCTACGCTCATCGGTATGCCCCAAATGAATGTATTGCCTTGAGGAGACGATTTGGGGAGTACTTGGTCAGATTATGCCGTGGACTATGATGGAAAATGATGGAGTACAGAGTTGTTTAATTGTATCTAGCCTAACAATAATGACATGATGCAGAGAATCTTCTTCCACCTTGCCATAGTAAATTAAATGACAGAAAAGTCAGGTTCCGACCGTCACAGTTATGATTCAGCTCATGTAATTTGAATTTATTACTTCATTAAAAAGAACTATTGAAATCAGTACTGAACTGAACGCTGAAAATAAGTGATGAAAGTGAGTGCCGAAAATGAGCTGGAGGATCACGTGGAGATTAGATAACCACCCAGTTTAGCCCATGCCCACAACACCAAGCTCGCCTAATTTGACCTCTTTACGCCTCTTGTAGATACCTTCATTTGCGCGCTTTGTATTATCGACAACATGACGTCCTTCTATTAAGTGCACTTCGTGGTCAATAATACTCTTGCTTACAGAAATCGGCAAGGTAGTTTAACAAATTTCTGGATTCGAGGGTTCCAGGTAGATCGTATTATATTTTTGCTGGATTTCCAAGTGCATGCCTTTTGTTTTCTCTTTGGGATGCTGGTGATTCTGGTCTCGACTAATTCTCGCCACTTCTCGCCAACACTGAATCTTGCTGTTTAATCCCCCGGGGTATTCCCGTCCGGCTTTTCGGCATACTTCGGCTACAGGCGGCTCATAAAACTCGCCAACTGAATCAATGTTAACATAGGATATCACGGTACCTACAATAACCACACAGACTATGCATTACCTTGTCAATTGTCACATCAATCTCAGGTAATGATAATAGTGTTTGAGCAAGCTAATTCTCTCGTAGATGGGGGAAACAATGGTCCTCGGCATTTGGCTCCTGGTTAATATAAGCTTGTAATCGACTTTGGTGGCTTGACAATCTTGTCAGTGAGTAAACATTGTTCATTCTGAGCCTGTGGCGTGTTTTATTGGACCGCTTAGTAATATGGCGCTGACCTGAGCGGGACCGCTAATCTACCGCTAATCCATAGCTAGGTCACAGCTAATTGAAAGCTCACCCGGTACTGATTATTGCGGCATTGCCTGACCTCATAATTTACGTAAATATATTTAGCAGTCTAAATCACAGTCTATACAAATAAATATATCAATTACTACTATAAGTCACCAAGATGCATCAGTCAGTTACTTATAAGGCTAATTTCTATATGATTGTGGAGTGGTGCTTGGTTGACTTCATTGGTTGGAGCTATCCTATGCATTGTTTGATGTCGAGGATGTAACATTCTCGCTGGGTTGCAGTGCAAGAAAACTAATGGAAGTTTCGCATTGGCAACAAGTTAGATATCAGTGACAATTTTAATTACAATAGATGCTGGAAATGGTCGTGCTGCTCTCAAAGGACGAATTGGCAACGTTTGGATCGTTGCTACTTGGTACGCGGACGCTTGTATGACGCCTGCGTCTGCTTTGCCCACAATAGACTAGGGCTGAATTAAGCTTATCTTATCGATCCGACAGGTGAGTGGGTGACATCATTGACTGATTGTTCTGCTTTTACCGCCTGCTGGATGGTCCAAACGCTTATTTAAGCTCGCGTTTCATTCAAGGATTGTAAATGGCCAGGTATCGTGGACATCAAGTCACCGCGACGCGACACGACGCGAGTATCAAGCGTCATTCACAACAGCCGTTGTACAAAGAATGCGCAAGACACAATGCAATAAAAGGCGGTGTACTACTGCGATGCTGCAGAAAAAAGTTCCCTGTTGTTTATCACCTTTCATTGGCAAGCTGAAGTCTGCTGATCACAGGGCATCGGGTGTTTCCTTAGCACAAGCCGGATATTTCCTTTTGTTCCGATTTGGCCGAGGGATACTAGTGATACAGCATCAGCAGAAGACTACAGCGTTAGAATTGGTCATTCCCCAAATGCACGCTTCCTCTTGTTATCGTGATGCCCTCAATGCTCAGGTGATATGTAGTCATCATGAGTGTATGTGTATTCCAGACCATCGACTGCTTATTCTAATATCTTGCATTCTCCAAGTGTGCTCGCTTAATCCATACGTTCAACAACCTCCAGACATTCCATCATGTGCAAGTCTTGCGAGAACAACGGCCCCGGCGTAAGTTGAGCCTCCCTTTACTTCCCTTCCACCAGTGAAATTGACAAGATCAACCAGTGTATTGCTGGTGTCAATGTCCAGGAATACAAGGATAAATACCGGCAAGGTCAACCTATCAAGCTTCAACTATGCTACGATCTTGAGGCCAAGTTGTTTCTGGCACTTCGCAAGAATGATGTTGTCACTTCCAAAGACCTGTCAAAAGACTCGAAAATGCTCGCGCAGCTTTGGGTGGACATTGGTCTGGAACCTAGATATCTCGAGGGATTTGAGAAGGTACTTCATCGTAAGTTTACAGGATTTTTTGAGCAGGGATGAAAGGCGTTCAGTTCCTAACTATTTGACCCTAGGCACCATTGTCCATCATGTGACCTTGTTGTTAGAGGACGCTGAGAACGGCAAGGTTCTTGTACCAAGCAGGATAGATGGGTCTCATCTTGTATGGGATCCATGTTACGATTCCACCTTTGCAACGTTCCATAAGACAAAGGAATGGCTAAGTCAGTTCACTCCTTCTACCCCCCCACCTTCGAGGAACGGCCGTTCGACAACATCACGAAGATCTCTCTCGCGAGACCAGAGCGTATCCTCTTTTGTCGCAGAGATGAGACAATCGAGACATTCTCGAAGAAGTTCCACGGACAAAACCACTCAAGTTCCATTTAGAAGCTCAGCTTTGGGCCATAATGACCGCAAGGGGAAGAGTAGAGTTTCTACCCGTACTCCCTTGACGCCAGATGCCCTTGCCGACCTCGATTCTAACACCGAGTACTTTTGTGCTGTGGAGCATGACGATTGCGATGTCAACTATTTCTTCTTCGAGGATGAGACGACTCCTGAGATTGAGGTTGATGAGATAATGCACGCGGTGTTTATGGCCATGGAGAAGAAGGTTGCTGGAGTGGTGGAACTGCCGTCTGAGGATATTTAGCGACTTGTCTTGTCGCGGTATGTTGGTGCGCTGATTACACGATCTGGCACTGGGGTTGGACAGGAAATGAAGATAAAGACGTTGATGTAGATGAACTGTAAATCTCCAGTGGTCTTGTGATTGAAGAATGGTTGTTGATAAGAAGGGTCAACTTTGGCTTGATGACTGAGCGCACACAGAACCATACTTGAGTGACAAGAATGCAAAAGGATGAAGCATGGCAACATCAATTGAGAAAGTTTCGCAACCAACTAAAGACATAGACAACTACTAGTAACGCATCTAAAGGAAAGCTCAGAAGGTCATTCCATCATAGTCAAGCTCACTCTCGAGCTCCTCTCTTGTCGACAAACCCCCCTCCCTAAGCGTAGCTCGGGATTCCATTACCCGCAGAATCTTCCTCATGGTATCCTCCTCTTCCACCATCCTTTCTGCATACATCCCATACCTCTCCACGCTCTGATCCATATGCTCCTGTAATTGAGACACCGACATCGAGTGATAGTTGTGCTTCAATGAGATTTGTGATAGATTGGAAGAAGTCCTCTTGGATTCTTCGCTACTGGTTTCTAGAACCAAGGCATAAGAAACATATTCGAGAAGTATAGGTAGGAGATGCGAGATAACTTACGCTCCGTGTATGTTTTGATCAAAGAAGTTTGGTCGGGGTACTTCTCTTCAGCGAAGGCATATAGCTTCGCACGATATTGTGGGTCGTTGCAAGCCCTTTTCAGAATCTTGTCTGCTTGACGATGCAACTTGCGACTTGGAGCTTTGTCCTTAGTGTCAGACAAATCCTGCAGAGATATGTTGCTGAGCCCACTGCTGAGCCCACTCTCCGACGATCCCGGAGTGAAATGATTCGGACGCTCATATCGACGATCATTGCGTCGATTGTTGAATGCCATGGTGTTATCTACCGGATTATTCGAGGTATAATCAGATGGTTTCACGTCTGCTGCCTTCTTTGCCTTTTTACACTTCACTTCCCAATCGTAGGCAATATATGCTTCTCTTTCCGAAGGCCGGAGAGCTTGTACCTCCTCGAATGGAACGTCCTCCACCTCGCGACCTTGCAGGATTTGAGAGGGCGTGAGATCGGGGCGCAGATTGGATCGTGGGGATTGCGGGATATTCCACCTCGACATCTGAGCTGGAGAATCAAAAAAAGACTGTATGGAACATGAACACAACTGACCGTATTCTACTCGTGAATCTGAAGTGCGGGGTCGAAACGAAATATGCGCGCAAGTCTCACGATCGGCAATAGGGCAGGGTTGTGGTGTAACACACCGAGGGGATACAACAATAGGACCTCGGATGTAGGTAGGCTGGAACGAGACAAAGTGCGTAACCGTTTCCCGCATCAGCTGCTGCCTTCGAGGACATCTATATCCAATTCATGATTCTTTCACCGCTACTCTAATCTAAGAGTCTCTTTAGTTTGTATGCTTGACGATGCAATAAGCTTGACCCGAAGACCCATTGCTCCATTAGCTTTGGCGGTGCTGTCTTGCCTTCACACCAGTCAACCTGAGTCAAGATGCCGCCGAATATTACCAATGCAACGGTAAGCCCACTGAAAACCTTCTTCTCAAGTTCACGGCTTACTCATATTTCCACAGACCTTTCGAGGGTACCCTATTGAACGTATCAAGACAGATACAAGATGGGGACTGAGATGGCCGCCTGCTGACAAGATCATCCTTGTTCGTCATGCGGCTCGATACCAGATGATAAGCAAGGACATGGTAATGTTAGGTATGAAGATTACCTGAATTCACCGGCATGCATATGCTGACATCAATGACCAGGGGCCAACGAATTGCTCGAAGATCTTGGCGTAGCTGCCTATGACTTCGAGTATAAGAACGCGATATCGAGGCGTGCACAGTCTGCCCTGACAGGGCTTGTCACAAATCGACTAAGAGCGGATGGCGTACTCCAGCGAACAGAAGTTCGCAACCGATACACTGGAGCACTACAGGAGTTATGGCTATGGCCGGAGTTTACTTCTCATTGGCTTCGACGCGACTGGGGTGGCGACGAAAGTCTACCTGTTCAAAGAGGGGACGAACCACTACCGTTGCGACAGGATCAGCCTGGTCGTCGGTGTCCTACGCCCCAACAGCTGCTACCGATAGCTGAGGAAGAAGAAGAAGAAGAAGAAGAAGAGGAACGTCAACGTGAACGCCGACAAGAAGCACAAGTGGAGGAGCAGCTCGCAAGAAGACGCAACATTCCACCTGCCAACGGACCACTTGCGATTGACGATGAAAGGCCACCCACTCCACCAGAGACTCCTTCTGATGCGAGACGACGCAGACAAAGACGGCGCCATGTCGGTTCAGACCATGATACAGGCTCTACTGCCAGCGACGACATCAGTGCCATCTGGAACGTCTTTGAAGCCGTTGGAGGCCGCATGGACGAACATAACGAGGAGATCAATGTGTTCCGTGAGGAGATGCGAGATGTACTGCAGAGAGTGGACCGACGCGATCAGTGGAATGAGGAGCAGTGGCGAGCGTTCCTGGAGGTTTCACATCAACGGTGGGCCCACGAAGATGAACAACAACGACACACCCACGCGATGTTGGAGGCTATCAGACTTCATGTTGATAACATAGGGGCTATTGTTCGGGCGAACTATGGTCAAGATCAACCGCCTGCTACTCCGCCCCTACCACCTCCCCCGCCTGGGCCACCTCCGCCTCCCCCTCCACCACCACCTCCACCTCCTTCACCTCCTCCTCCGCCTCCGCCTCCTCCTCCTCCGCCTCCGCCTCCTCCTCCTCCGCCTCCGCCCCCGCCTCGTTCTCCTCCGTTCCGGCTTCCACCTCATCATCCTCGCCCACCCCCAGAAGCCTACTACCGTAATGTCCCAAACATGAGGCCAAATAACCCGTCAGGGCTATTTGATAGACAACCCCCGCAACCCCCGCAACTTAGAGGGGGAATGGAAGACCGCCCTTACGTTTTCCATGCTACCATACCTACATCCCAAGATCTGGCCAAGCAAGCCATAGCTCTTTACAAAGCCGAGATGAGGTTGCATTTTTTCTGCGCGTCATCAAAGATCGCTGGTGACCTTGGCAAGGCTGAGCAACATAGCGAGGACCGAGAAAAGACCTTCACGAGAAGAAAGTCTGTGACGGAGAGAGCCTTTAGGGCGTATGATCGCGAGACCCTGGATTTAAAGTCTTATAAGCCGTTCGACCAGACTTACGGGATGATTCTCCGACAGCGAGACTTTGGAGATATTTGGGTTCCATCTCGATCATAGCATCTAGACAACATATTACAAGCTTACTCTTTGGCGACTTGCTCCTCGGCCACTTCAATGACTTGCCCCATATCATTTACTCGTCTTGCTCATGTCGGCCCTGTATCATCACCCGTTGGTATCTTCTTACTTGAGAAAAGCGATTTACTTCTCCTACCCTTTATCGGCTTTCTTATTTGTTACCTAGACATTTCTTTGACTTCACTCCGACCTTCGTCTACAAGTGTACTCCCACAAACACCACACTCTCTAGACAAATCATACTGCTTTCAAGAGCGCACCGCCGTTATCTCACTTTGACACTATTTAACAGTGACTTTTTGTTCAGGCTTGGTCGAATTATTTGTGTATGAACTGGTTTGTTCCGCGTGACGTCTCCACAAAGGATGGAGTTTTGATAAAGAAAAGCAACAAATCAAACCATGAAAGAAGAAGAGACAGCGAAGAGACACAGTGGAGGGGTTTATTGAGCGGGCTGCCTTTGATTATTATCATCTTATACTGCAGTCAAAGGAACGTACCTGTAATCCATGATAGATATCTTTGTCACCGTTGGTGACTTTACCCCATTTCCACCGTCTTTATGTCACCGCTGATTTAAAATGAATGTGAATGATTCCAAGATTATTACCCCCTTTCAATCACAAGTGAATACTTCATTAGGCGTATTAAACAGTTCAACCAATACGTCCTTGAACCTTAGTCTCTTCATCGTCAAGTGCTCTATCGCCAGCAGTACCTCATTTTGTTTTGCGCCTTCGTCAGTCTATCAACACTAGTCGAGATTACATACTATAACCAGTTGATTCACCAGATATACGAGATAGACAATTCGCACAACCCGCGTCAAATCCCATCGTCGTCCAACTATCGATATTCACACATCTTCTCTATAAACACCCACAAATACTCAATCATTGAAGTACACCCTACATCCCAAGAAGCCATGCCTCCAGTGGACCCCTACGAGCGCGGCCGGCAATTCCGTCGGTTCCTTGCTGTCTATAATAACAGCATGGACAACCACGGGTTCACTTATCAAGATGTGAGATTTATGAACCTTTGTCCTCTCGAGAACGCAAAGGACGGGGAAGTTGGATTTGACACCAAGTGGGTGAGTAACCGAGCATCGCTCGGCCAAACACGACGCCACTGGCGAGCCAAGATGTCGGAGCTTCACCCAGAGGCATCAATTCTTACCGCGGAAATTAATAACGGAGAGGCCCAGCCTGGGGAAGCCCAGCCCGGAGAAGCCCATCCTGTGTTTGAGGTGCCTTGCGAGAATATCCTGAGCTTCGGCCAAGATGTGTCCCCGAAGCCGATGCCTGGTGCGTTTGTTGAAGTGCAAAGTGAGTCCGAACTGGACCCGGGGACCAAAAGCCCGCCCGCTGCCGAGAATGACGATGCGGAACGAAACATGGCCAAGACAGCAAAGTCGAAAAGCCTCGTGGTATACCCCGAGCTCCCTGCATCTAGTCCTCTTCGGCCTTCTCCGCTGAATCTTACACGCTCGACACAGGCGAACGCCCAGAAAACCCTAAATCGCTTGGAGGTACTTGCTTCTCGGTGCGAGCATTCTGTGCAAGACCAAGGCGAGCCCAAGGACGATCCAGTCCAGGATTCCAAGGTAAGCCCATACTTAGACATAACTCAAGTCAACCCTCATCAAAGCTGACTCTAACAATGAGATGAAGCCTGGTCCAACCGAGGAGGAGATTGATGAACTAGAAACGATCCTATATGCATTCTATCTTGCAGAGCGGCGTGGAGAGCTTCCAGATACACCGGCAGCCTCCTCAACTTTTCCAAATACACAGACAAGTGGATCAGCATCACCTGTCATGACTGGGAAGGAAATGAAGGAGGCGAGACCATCTTTTACGGGCGTATTATCTACGAGCGGCAACAAGAACAACAATGAACTTAAAGGTGTTTCTTGGCATGATGAGCTGCAGAAGATGGGCCTTTCGGAGGGAACGGATGGCAACGAAGATGAGTAGCAAGTTCTTCATAGTTGTGATAGAGTTAGTCTGGTAATTGAGGAGTATTTAGACATACTCCAGTGACAATCGGAGGTAAGCCTGAAGTGAAACGGCCTGATATATCACCGGAACGATGTGCTACACGCTTAAGATGATCCCTCCAAACCAAACTTATAAGTCTTACAGGTTGTTGCAGTTGCGTAAAATGCAAATGATACTATTAGCGCGGTCTCGATTGTAAACAGTGGTGTACAATCAGTAGTGCAAACTCTCGAAGTGGTTCTCTTGGGTCATATTTGTAGTCGCCGGTGCAAAATTGTATCGATCATGGTACGGGAGTCTAGCGGTGGACCGGCGGTCATAACCTGGTGGTAGATTGGCTGTCCCAGGGTAAGGTGGCTATAACGTAGCAAAGCCTGACTGGAATGGTGCGAGAGCTGGGTCACCTCTCGGTCGCGTGCTGTGATGTCTAGCATGTTTTTCTTCGTCCTTGGTCTACCGGGCGAGTCTGGTATCACACTTGCGCCGGAGTAAATGGAAGATAGCTATTGCGTACTCTGGAGTGTGAGAGATGTCATAACTTCGGGGGCCAGAACTGACTGATCGTCCTAATACTGGTTTTACACAGGAAGTTGAAGCGATGAAGATATTGACCAAGCTTCCAAACGTGACAATAGCCGAGTATGGCTCCGTGAAGCATTGCCACTGGCCAAGGGCATGTGGAGCATACCGAAATTGACGTGGAGTAGAAAATAGTATGGGGACCAGTAATCAGCAAGATTGAAGACATGCTTGATTTGCCAAAATTCTAGATATGAGACAAGACCAAGAGATCGGTTAACGATGAGTTGCGCTTTGGCGTATATGTAGTATAAGATGTCAAGAATAAGATTGGATGAAAGTCTTTGTAGAACTCTCCATCAAAGTTGAGAAACATCTTGGTTTGGTAAATGTTTTAGGTAAATATCCTGGGTAGATATCTGAAGCAAACATCTTAGGTAAACGTCCTAGGTAGGTAAACGTCTGAGGTAGATATCCTGGTGAACATACTAGGTAAAGGTCTTGGGCAAAAATTTTGGTGCTGTTTTGGCAAAAATTCAGGTAAGGTTTCAAGTGATAGGGGTGATCTTGAGCGTATCTGAAGGTCACAGCTTCGCATTATGAAACGAAGAGTATCGAAAAGAACGCAAGATTTCAGCACAGAGCCGCCATGGTCTACCCTTCCAGAGATGAGTCGTACCAGTCGGCATACAAATTGCCAGACATCAAAGCATTGGTCAACATCGGCAACGAGCCACATTCAAACACAGATATATGGGCGTGACGAGCGAGTCTTTGTGCCTATCGTATCCAATCGCCACTGGCGTCTTGGTGTTATCGACGTCCACGCACAGCTCCTCGACTATTTTGACTTAATGGCATTTGAATACTGCGCCGACCGTGGCGAAGCACGACTCAAGGCTATATAAGACAACAGCAACGAGCAGCTTCTCAAATTTAATCGCCTCGTACGTAGTAGATCCACCATGCGTCACCTGATACACGCAAACAATCGCTACCACAACCACCGCAGCTCGACTGTGCACAGCATGGTGACGGATACAGCTGCCGTCTGTGCCTCCTGACCTTTCTTAAAGCCATTGCTGAGCAGGGAGTGGAAGACGCTGGATTAAGGAAGGAGATGTTGATATTACTGAATAGAACAGTTTTCAAGTAGAGCAGATGGATAAGATGGAGAGGTGTGGTGGGTATTAGGAATATTGTGGTACTGTATTACCATTACAAACCTCAGGGGCCCTCTCGCTGAGCCAGGTGTGTTTATTTAATCTCGAGATGATCATCTAAAGGGATTACTCTCACGCATACACTACTACTACTGCTCAAATATTCCCATTGATACCCTTCTCGGTTTCCTTTTGGTGCCCCCACCTGGTCCTACATGTCAGACATTTCCGTCATTACACTCATCTCCCTCATCTGCCGCAACTTCTCTTCCGCTTGCCTCTGAGCCTCCTCGGCCTGACGACGAGCCTCTGCCGCAGCCGCCGCTTTGACTTCCAGCTCTTTGAGATTCTTCTCTCGCTTGAGACGCTTGACATCCTGTTTCAACTCGGCAATACGCTCGTTCACCTGCGCTCGGGTAGAGGTGCCGAGGACATCGGGGTCGAGGGCCTCTTGCATCTCAGTCATGGAGTTGACAAGATTCATGTAACTGTCTCGCTCAGCTGGGTCACTCCACTGATCGCCAGCGGCGATGTGGGCGTGCAGTCCCTCGCGTGGCTTGAGGAGGTTCTTGAATTCGTGTCGTCGGTCCATGGCGCCAAGGAGAGCTCGCTGTTCTTTGAGCTTCCCATAGGCCTTCTCATACTCTTGACTGAGCTTCAATACCTCATCGTCATTGACGTCAGTGGCAGCCAACTGGGTTGATACATGTTGAGTGGTTGATGGGAGGTCTGACTGCTTGTTCCTCAAGGCACGGGCTAAGATTCCATCTGCATTAGAATCTTGATCGCCACTGTTGACAATAGAGAGCTTGTTGGTCTCAACCATCTTATCTCCGCTCACTGTAGCCGTCGGCGCAATCACGGGGGCAGCCATGGTGGTAGCTTTCATGAGGCCGGTATCTGGTGCAATCTTGGAGTTCTTTGTCGTTTGAGTGGTTTGGGTGGCATCGTCCGTGAGCAGTTCCTGGATGCCAAAAGGCTTCCTGGAAGACGTCGGGGTTAAGGATAGGGACCCAGCACCCGCATTGTCCTTGGTCACTTTGTCAAGGGTGCGTTCAGTGAAGAGCTCATTCAGCCCTGGCAGCTTGGGCTGTCCATCCTCACCAGGCGATGAGATACAAGGCAAGGTGACCTCGGTTTCATCTTCCACAATGGAATCCAAGAACAAGCCTGTATTGAGTGACTGCATTGGGGACAAGACGGAGTTGGGCTCGGGGATTTTAAGGAACGTGTTGGGGCTGGGGTTGCTTGGAGTTAGGCCAGCTGAACGCAGTTTCGGGGTATTTCTGGACGTGGCTCTGGCTGTTCGCTTCACCTCAAGAGATGTCGAGCGGGCCGACCATTGCTTCAAGTGGTGCAGCCTGTTAGAATTCGCGGGTTTATCCGTCTGAGGGAGGTCATTGGACTCGGGAGATGTCCGGAACGCCGACGCCTGTTCCAGCTGGTGAGATCCCTTGAAGATTCGACTCTCTTCCATCTTGCTGAGCTTCTTCCCCTCGGGTGTCCCCAGCGACACTGGTGACTCATCAGACTCGGAGTCGCTCTCCTCAGGCAGTTGAACCGCATCATCAAAGGTTTGACCGTCACTCATACCATCCACAAGATCGAGCCAATGTTTTCTCTCATCAGCAAGGTTGAACTGCAGTCCCTTGGAGACCTTGCGTCCAGCATGCAGATGATCGACCATGGACACGACAAAGACAGCACAGTTATATCCGTCGACCTGCTGAGGACACTAAACAACATTATTAGCACTTATCTCCAACCTAAGCGTCTTATGTACCTTTTTCTGCTTTACCTCTAACCCCTTTCCGTCGAGGCGAGAGAACGCAGCAACGACGCGTCGTGTTCGGTCCTTGTTTGCAGCACTGTCGTAGTAAATGACAGTTCGACCAGTCTCTATCGAGGGACGCACAACAGCCAAAGACCAATGTTCTGGATTATAGGTGACAATAGGAATGTAGATAGTGGAATAACCGTTCACCTTTGGAGGCAGTGATCTCCTTGGCCAGATGTTAGAGGCTGCCTGGTCTACCTGAAGAAAGATTGAAGAGCAGGCAGCCGCGTCATTGGAGCCGGTGGTAGACAGGATCCATGAAATGAGAAGGTCGATTGTCCCTCCAGTAAGCCATTCGGTTGGGCTTCTCAGCTCCCGTTTTGCTGTCTTGATGATCTCAGCCTTGGTGTCCTGCGTCATGGGAAGGGGTTCGCCGCGTCTACTCATGAGCTGCTTGGGAATCTTGGGCGAAGAATCAGTGTTCTCGAGGATGGCCATGTTTGTCTTGCGGCGCTTCAAGTCGCGCTTTGAGTATGTCATGGCTGGCCTCTTTCTCTTGTTACCGGCTGAGTGGTTGCTAGAGATGCCTGGCTTGGTGACAAATGGGTCTTCCAAGGGATTGGTTGAAGTGGAAGTTGAAGTCGGAGTCGACGGGACCTCGTACTCGTCTACTTTCTGCTTCCCTTTCTTTTCGCCCGCTGTTTCATCTTCCTCTTCTTCTTCTTCGTCGTCGTCTTCTTCTTCTTCGTCGTCGTCTTCTTCGTCTTCGTCGTCTTCGTCGTCTTCGTCGTCTTCGTCGTCTTCGTCATCGTCTTCATTCTCTTCTTCTTCGGCTTCATCTCCATCCTCATGACTACCCTCATCATCCTCATCACACGTCTCACCAGCACCCACTGTGATCGACTCGCTCTCCTTGGACTCTCTGTAGCTCACCCGGGCTGCCTTGATTGCAGCATCAGTGAGCTTGCCCGTGATACCAAACTCTTGCTTCAGAGAGTTACACGCAGCATAAATGCTGTTCTGCGAAATCTTTGTCTTGTTTGAGTTCCGGGGAGTGTTTTTGCTGTCGCCCTCGACATACAGCTGCTTGTGGATATGGCCGCCCTGTCGGTACAGCTCCTCCGGGGATCTCTCCACCGCCTGAAGAAGATCCACCATCCGGCCCAAGACTTCCAAGGCTTGGGAACTCACGTCTTCAGGATTGCTAAAGAAAGGGGGCCTGGCCCACCTTTTGCGACCGCCAGGCCATTTCTTATCAAGCTCAGCCATTTTGTCCTTTTTTATGGCCTTATTGGTCGGCTTGGCACCTGTTTGTGGGGTACTCATGGGGGCGGTATTTGAGTTGCTGCCACGACAACAAGAATACTGTGAAGTATGGAACCTGATGATGGTTTCGACGATGATGTTATTGATGATGCAAAGAAAAGAAAAGAAAAGGAAAATCTTTGGCGCGACGCGACGCGACGCGACCAACCACAGCCTGCATGTTGTGTAACCAACATTGAAAAGCATCCAGTCACGTGACTAGCATGAAATCGTAGTCAAACACAACCTAATAATCCCCTAACTTGTCGCTTTCGCCCTCTTCCTGTAGATCTCCAGCTTTCTCTAAAGCCCTCATTTGCTCCTCCAGCTTATCTGCCTTCTTCCTCGCCGCCAGCTTCTTTTTAGCGCGAGCATTGCGCTCCTGATTCTCCTGCCCCCGACCCTTATTCTTGGCGCCATCACCAAGATTCTTTAACCACGCAATCATATCTTTCGCAGACACGAAATGCTCCTTGATTAATGTGTTGTTCCAGATGGTATGAGACTTCTTGCAGTACCCGCCTGGTTTGAGCGCCTCAACTAGGTTGCTGTTGATCAGGGCGAGAATAGACTTAGTCTTGCGGATGAAGGCACCTGATATCTCAGCCCAGAAGAGATAGTGGCGTAAGTTAGAAGCGTGCGTGCTTACTTCGAAGAGCGAGGCTTAGACGGTCTGAAAGTTCAAGGATCAGGCTCCATTGCTTCCACAGGCCCTTGCAGGTATCGACATCGTCGTAAAGTCTATCCTTTGGAACGACGGTGTCTGTGTGGAGTCTGTAGATGAGCAAGCCCTGAAGGTCGTCACACAGTTTCATTATGAATGCCTTGTTGAATTTGGTCATTTCTGAGTAGTCGCTAATGGGGACGCCTACAACACTCTCAGTGTGGTCAGTGAAAGAAACACTGAGTGGACGTGCGATATATATATGCCTGAAGGCGGTTTTTGACGCACTCTCTGTATATGTTGATGTTGAGTGAGTGAATGGCTGTTGGGTTGATAGTGCACGAACCAGAGCAAGAGACCGACACGGCTATCAGGATAGATGCCCGTAAGCCGACAAGCACGAAAAATAATTTCAAAGGATCTCAGACCTCGCGGTGAAAGACATGACTCTATGGCCGGCATTAGCGCTCCCACTCATCGGGGCAATGTATATCTTCCTGTTCTTTTTCATGATATTGTATATTCTAATGCCACCAGTTTCTCGACTCATGTATACCCTTTTGGAATCGGGAGACAAGGACGGTGTGTGCGATTGCCTGAAAACATCTTCTTGAAGTATAGGGTAGCTAGCTTCACTATTTTTCGTCAGAATTGCTATATCTACCCAAGTATAGTATAAGTATGCCATAGTTTACCGTGGTTATACTGCCATATCATATAGTTCTACTATAATATACTATATTATACTATGA